>OX387422.1:80062496-80389547 GCA_947563755.1 Lochmaea crataegi | reverse complement strand
AGAAGTCTGCGGTTGTGAAAATCAAAAAATATGGTCCTATAAGAGTTTATATTTGTGACTGTTCGGGCATTATTTACAGTCGCCATTTGCTTTTATTTTTTGCTTTGGACAAAAAAAAAGTTCTCTATTTATTTACAGTACCCATGTGGTAAAGCAACAACGAAATCCATGTATTCCAATTTTTTTACAAGTTGGTTTTGACACTAGTAATCAATAGTATACCAAACATCTGACGGCAGAACAATAACAACCAATCATAAACCTTGAATTCACTTTCAGTCCATGATGTTTAATTGATTGGCTAGCTCCTTTGACAGTTCGCGTGTGAGATAAAGTAAGAGAGTAGATAAGAAATCCATTTTTGTCCTCAAAAATATCGAAAATTATGATCGTTAGTTAGTTCTATTTTGTACTGCTGAATGTATTGATGAAAAATACGAAGATATACAGTAGACGTCTTGCCAAAAACACTTCACTTCCTGAACAATTCGGTGTCGTTGAGAGACATAGGGGGTCGTCATCGTGCACCTACGCCTCGACAGGATCGATGGGTGGTAGGATTATCTCGAAATGTTCATATAACTGCACGCATAGTATGTGGAGCAACATTATTGGGTATGACCAAACTTTGAGAAATAGATTACATGATGCTGGTCGGCACGCCAAATGTCCATTTGAAGTTCCCATGCTACCTCATGGAAATCGTAGACTCAGATTAAGGTGGGGGCTACAACATTGACTTGGGGCTTACAAGAATGGAGTTCTGTTTACTCACAAGTGAAGCTGCATAACGTTCATTTTCGCCAAAGTCTTCAAGATCCTACTACACAAGAGTGGACCCCATTACCTCAGAATGAAATTGATCATCTAATTTTAAGTATGCCAAGACGGTGTCAAGCTATAATTAATGCTGCTGAAGGAAATACATAATATCCACGTGCGTACTGACTAGAGCATTTTACTCTGGTAGTAGTTGGTATTGGAAAAACGCACCAGCAGCTGCAATAGCATTGTCCAAATCCATGATTAAACTCGACGAACACAACTAACTATCGGATAGAAAACTGGGAAAAAATAACAAGCACTGCGAGCGAATTGGCAAAATTTTTGTTCGGTTCGTTTGAGCGTGCTTGGTTCGTTCGCTCTAATGAGTATTATGTTGAGAATTTTAATTAAATTAGTCTTTTTTTCAACTTTTGTTTGATTATTTCACCAATGAGGTATCATATTACACTGGAATTAAGATGAATACATTGCTGACTATTCAGTCATCAGAACGGTTTGGTACTTTTTATAATCCAATCGAAATTGAGGTATAGTAAATTTTATACCCATTTAGAATAAGACCATCCTTATTTATTATTAATAAATCGGTTGAAACAAAAAATTACCAACAAAAATGAACGTCGTAACTAATTTATTAGAAGTCACGTTTTTGAAGTTACGTCAAATTTTGATTTCATGTTAATGTCATAACGCAAAATGAGATATAAAAATGCGATATTCTGATGAATCCAAAAAACTTATGCTTAATGTAGTAAACTATTTTCAAAACGATTTAGGATCTCGATTTAAGGCAATTCAAAAAGCGTCCGAAGCACTAAAAGTTCCAGAAAGCACATTATATAATCTTGAAAAACCAAACAGAGCTACAGATTTCGAATTTAGAAGAAATATGTCTGCAAGCGTTTCCCGGAGCAAAACCCGAATTACAAAAAATACCCTGCATTGTTTGAGGAAAGTAATTTATAAAATGTATGCGCGAAAGGATAAAATCACAGTAGAAACTATTTTACGGCAATTTATCGAAGAGTCTCCAGAAACTAAGATTTCCAAAGGTTCGTTATATTTGGGAATTAAAAAAATGGGTTTTCATTTCAAAAAACAGGATGGAAGAAAACATTTATTGGAAATGCCTGCAGTCAGATTAAAAAGAATATTATTTTTGAACAAATACCATGCTGCTAAAAGCGAAAAGCTGTTTTTCTGGATGAGACATGGGTTTTTAGTAAAAGCGGGGACAGAAGAATGTGGCAAGATGGTACTAAACACAGTGATTTAAAAATAACTGGAAGTGGGACACGATATGTAATTGTTCATGCCGGTAATAAAAAAGGTTTTGTGGCAAATGCATCGCTTATTTTTAAATGCAATAAAAAAACAGGCGATTACCATGATAACATGAACACCGAAAATTTTGAAAATTGGTTTAAACAGCAACTAATTGTAAACTTGGAAGAACCATCGTTAATTATAATGGATAACGCAACGTATCACAGTCGCCTGGATGAAGAAATCCCAAGAAAAAGTTGGAGTAAAACACGCATGTTAGAATGGCCCAAAAAAAAGAATATTCCTTTTCCAGATCAGATTTTAAAGGATGCTGTTTGGAATATAATTGAAAAGCAAGTTTTGCCAGAAAAAAATTATCATTTAGACAAATACGCTGCCGAGCATGGTCATTGTGTTCTCAGGCTACCACCCTATCATTGCCATTTTAATGCCATCGAAATGGTATGGTCAGAAACTAGAAGGCATTATGACCAAGCTATTACGAAAACTGCAAGGTCACCTACTGAAGTCTTAAAAGTATGGAATGACGTTGTAAAAAATGTACCGGAGCAACACTGGCAGAATTACATAAATCATACAGAGAAAATTATTTCTGAAGCATGGGAAGTAGAAAACAAACTGGACCTACTAAACATCGAACCTATGGTGATCTCTGTATCCAATGAATCCGATGATGAACTATCACTTTCCGAAAGTTATTCTGATTTAGAAACTAATTAAACTTTGCCTTGAAGATCACGTTGTCATTTTTTTTAAATCTAGAATTTGTACTTAATCGAACTCTGAATTGCCATATTTTTTTAAGAAAACTATGTATCTAGTTAATAAAACAATGTTTTTAAAATTAGTGCGCTTCTTTTATATTCTTTTATTATGTCAACATCTTTAGAATTTTATGAATTTCATAAAATTAATTTGTATTATTACAAACCGCCACTGATAATATGAAATTTCAAGTAACTACGCCAATGCAATAAGAAATATGTCAAGCATTTGACATGACGAAGGTCATAACCTAATTTTTTTCATGCGGGTTCAGATGGTTCAAGAAGCCGCATACGTTAAGTTACTAAAACGGCTGGTACCTCTAAATAGGTATTAATTTTACTATACCTATTTATTTTCGTACTTAATTGGTTCTTTTGTAATGTGAAACTTAACAATGTTGTTGATTAAATAATAGTTTCTAATATCTACCTGTTGTGTTTGAATAAAGCAAATGAATTAAAGTTGAAGTAGAACAGCATTTTATATATTTGACAAATCACACAAAATGATTGCCATACATTCTTGTTTATAACAACAACCTAATATATAAGACTTAGCTAATTGGTAGTGGTGAAGTGTATATTCCAATATTAACACTGTTATGTGTACTTTAACTTGTGGCTGTTGTTAAGAAAAATGAACTTTGGAAAAAATGACAAATCTAAATATACGAAATTGGTCACACTATTAATTTGAATTTAACACAAAATTAACAAATGGCTGGATTCGACGGTTCTACTCCAAAAGATCCTGATGTGTAAGTAGATATAGATGTTCATAACCAGTTCATATTTTGTTGCTTCCAATACAAACTTGACCCTTTTTTTACGACATTACCTACTACAGTGATGAAATTTGAAAATATAGACATTTGGAAAAGATTGTAGTTTTATTTTTTTATTAATATTTAGGATTAAGGGTTAAATTTTTAGCAAGTTTGACTTTATTTACATATCTTTTGACAGTTGACCCTTATAGTATCGATTTCTGGTCATCGATTCAAAATATCGATTGTTACAACGAAAATACAACTACAGCGACATGGACACGCCCACCCAGGGCTCTTGATTGCACAGTACACCCCCACATAGTAAAGAAACTTGAATATACCAGATAGGAGGAAATAATCCGCGGCCGGTCAAGGGATGTTGTGTCCCAGGATGGATGTACAGATATAATCAGTAGCCAGTATCGCTTTCCAAACCCAAAAAATGAATTGGATATGTTTCATGAATGGTTGAAAGTCATAAGAAATGAAAAATGTGCGAGTATCGCCCCAGAAGCAGTGCACAAAAATTTTCGTGTGTGTTCCAGACACTTTAGACAAGACGATATAGTCGAAGTTTGGAAAAAGAGGAGTCAAGCGAACAGCCATTCCAGCTTTATTTTTGCAAGGTAAGTATAAGCATTGTCTAAAAAAGAAATAGTCTAACAACCATACGGACTAATAATTTAACAGTTTTTCGTAATTTTGGACTAAACGTATAGATGGCGTATTGTGAAAGCTGGACAAAACGTTCAGAGGGCGCTGAATGGAATATTTCACTTCGAATTAGAAAAGATATCTGTATGTTTTGAGTGATTATGTTACTAAACGCTAGATGTGACGACACTTCGTATCCTTATTCTACTTTCCAAATAAATCTACCTGCAAAGCACAAGAATGTTTTTGAAGGTCATCCGTAATAACTTAAATAGTAGGTGAAGGGAAGAGTGAAAATGTTTTAGCATTGCATTCAGAGATAAATTGCATTTTGCTTGCATTTATAAAGTATGTACTTCTTGTCGTAATTGCGTGGATGCATTGAGTGGATTCACAACTCAGGTAATTTACTTAATCATAAATAGAAAAATATTTACTTGAAAATTGAAATATTCATGATTTAATGAGCTCTACAATTCATCAATTCGAAGGGAAAACTATTACATTTATATAGTGTTTCTGAATTTGTAAGAATTACAAGAACAATAAACATTACTACAGGTTATATTAAGTATGTACAGAGAATAAACAGATTACCTTTAAGTTGCCAACGCCAAACGCGCCACTAAAAAAACAGGGAATTTTGGCCGTTATATAAAGGTGGCCGTAATTGGCAGGTTGTGTGTCTTCAAATATGATAAATGTTATTAATTTTTCTTTGTATTTTATTAATTGAAAAGGAAGTAAAACAAGAATATAATTATTTAAGAATCTTCGAATCATTTGCTTAATGCTAACTTCTATACCTAACTAATCAAATGAGAATAATCCTGATAGTAGTTCACATTACAACAATCACATTTTATTTTCCCTGTTCTTTAATCGCAAAAGTGTAGCTTTACATAAAGCAATTAGGTTTTGTAAATCCTTCTATTTCTTGTAAATGGGACAACCTGTATAATAGTGGACATATTTATTAGACTTATTACTTGATAGGTACTTACATTGTGATAAGAATTTGTCATTTTGAATTTTTATAAAATTGTAGCTTTTTTTAAACACTTTGCAAGATTGTATGTAGTACTTACCATTGTTTAAGAAAGTAACCATAAAATATTTCATTGAGCTGATTAATCTTTAGCAAACAGTGATTCACCAACTATGCATTATATATAGATTAAAAGGTATTGGTAAAATTATTTGTACTGAAGATGACAGCAAACTGTTTTCTGTTCTTTAAATATGTATCTTAAAATTGATTAGAATAATCATTATTTTTTATTAATGCAATAAACCGCACATTTTAACAAGAAACAATTATATTTTTAGGTAACTCTGGCCTGTCGAATTTGAGCCCAAAATCTCTGAAGTTCTTCATATGAAAGCGATTGTGAAATTTACTCTTAAAAATAGTTCAGAAGTTTATTTTGCAGGATATTTGTGTAAAAAGGTATTAGATAAATACGAGTGTAATGTATGCAAAGAATTTTTAGAAGATGATCTGAATCAAGCTCAGGATAAAAATGAATGTCTTATATTTTTAAAGAATTTTAATATAGGAGACTTTTCAATTTGACACTGGAAAGTGCCTTCACCTATTTTAAAATAATTTACAAAAATAAGTATGCATTATTTTTCAAAATATTTTGTGGGATTGATGGGAAAGTCGAAAATATCTAAGAAGATGAAAAATCAAATTATCAATAAATTGCGAAAGCACTTGTCTGATTGGTTTGTCGAAAATAAATGTAAAGTACATAGATCTTTTTTATTAGAAATATTGATAAGAACTTTAATTTTTAAGGATCTCAAATATAGATCGTTGAAAGCTGCTGCTGCAAAAAAAGCAGAAAAAAATCTGACAAACTGACAATTTTGCAAAATAAGTGACAGTTGAACATCTTTATTTTAGACTCTTATGTACTTTACGTTTCATTTTCAAATATTTCTAGGTTAGCTCACTTTTGAGTTAAATCAAAGTTTAATGTACATATCTTTGAATTTTTTTGTTTTTATTGTTATTTTATGTACAATTTAGTAGAATAAAAGGAAATTTAATAAAAAATTGTTATTAATAATTTTTTTTTACAAAATCCATAACAATACTTTCACCCAAAACCCGATTGTTATACAAGAAGTTCTTAATACCGATTCTATTAGGAATTCATCTCTGTGATAAAGGTTATATATAAATGTGTTCATCTATTTGTCCAACAAAAGAATGTTTCTTTTGAATATTTTTTTATGGAAAACTTACGCATTAACATCATTTGTGGAAAATAATTTCGGTATAGATATAGGGGTATCGAACGGAATGTAAAATACGATTAACTAAAAGAAATAAATTCAATTCATATCTCATTTAAAATTCGAAATTACTTTCACACCATATAAACTCCATTACAAGATATTTCGGTTTAAGGTTTAACTTAAAACCAATATGATTGATTCAAGAGAAAAACCCACAGCAGGTAGACGTTAATCCGATAACACAGTATCGTATATATTTTGTATTTGATTCATTTTTTGATAACATATCTACCCATTAGATGAAATAAACTAAAGCGTATACGGTGGGCCTCCATCTATGTTTCAACAGTTTAATTTATTCAATTCCAATTAATAAATAAAAGTTAAATATGTTTTTAAGAAATTCACTGATTTTTTTCACAAAATAAATTTAATTTATGTTTTAGTATCTAAATTTTACCGACTACGGATCTGTTACTGTTAGGTACTTTACAATGAGTGATTGATGAACTTTTATTATTAATCCGACCAGATACCGGTCAACGAAATATTGTGAAATATACTTTAGTAAGGCTTATTTAAATCGGTGTATAAACATCGAATATTCATTTCAAAAATGACGAAAAACATAATATAATACCTAACAAACAAAAGAGCATTCATCCGAACTTCGAATACCTACTTCTTTTAAATTAAGTGATAGATACAATGGTGATAGATACCTAATTTACTTTAATGAAAGTTTTGGTAAATGTAGAAATAATTATTGTATTTGAATTTTCATTATTGTCACAAAGACAGCTTTCTTATATTCTCGCCTATTACATTACATGAAGACAATGGGTATAATGCTCTCACTGTTTTACATAAAAAAGGTAAAATTTTATTTGGTTGGTTAGGTAGGTACACAGATAAGTTGAAATCTATTTACTTGTTGTTTATTTTAAGGATATCATGGTGCCACCTATCGGCCAGTAGTATTTCGGCTACGCAAGTATTTGAAAGTCCCAAATTTCACCGCAATTTAACTTAAACCACCACCTCTCAGTATATATGCATCTCTCTTTTTAGGGTCTCTGTTATACTCATTAGGTTGACAGACTATTTCTTTTTTAGACAATGGTTTAACTGAGAAAACCGAGCGTAAGCGTTCGTTCGTAGATTTCTACTTATTCTCCTGGTCGCTAGATGTCGAAAATTTAATGTGCCTTTACTGCGTAAAAAGGGTCACAAACGTCCAGACTTTCGAAAATTTGTCAGTGCCGTGCATGCAATGTTCATTTGGTTGTTGCCTATTGTATTGCATTTATTATGGTTTAAAAGTAACACCCAGAAATCTGTTGACCCAAGCTGCGAGAAACGTTTCCAGCAGCAGAGCTGTTCGGGAACTACAAAAAAATGCATGCGGCAGTGAAAGGGATAAACGACCAGATATCTAAGAAGGTCGTAAATCATCAAGTTATCAGCAGGCGGTCGATTCTACGCAGAGTTTTACCTGCCCTAGCCATTAAATTTTGTTTTATAGGTAGGTACAATGATATTGGGTTAAGATGATTATTAAGGTGGGAAATAGGGTTAGACGGTTCAAAAAATCGATTTTTTTATTTTATAAATTGTTAGTAAAACTATAGAAAAATATGTTCCCAAAATTTTAAATGAAAATTCCCTCGTTCTATTGTTATAAGCCATCAAAGTGAGTAGCTTTCCTTCAGGCCCCGGTTGAAGAAGATCGGTCGAAGAAAGCGGGTATAGAGGGGAAGCGGGCGGGGGACTATAGGCCTATCAGCCTGCTGTGTGGTATGGGTAAATTGATGGAGGGGATAATAAGGGATAGGATTGAGGAGGAAGTTGGTAGGAATGAGGGTTTTAGGGTAAACCAGCACGGGTTCACCAAAGGGAAATCTTGCATCTCGGCACTGAGCAAGGTGATGGGTTTGGTGGAAAGAGATAGGGAGGGCAGCTGGAGGAAGTAGAAATTGGCCCTACTCGTGTTCTTCGACGTCGGGAACGCGTTCAACAGTGTCAGCAAACGGGCAGTGTTGAGCGCGTTGTTGAGACTTGAAGTGGAGAAGGGGTTGGTTAACCTGGTGGAGGACTACCTGACGGGTCGTGTGATTGTAGACTCCAGAGTGCAACGGCTACTCAGTTTAGAGAGCACCTCAGGTGTAGATTCTGAGACCAAACTAGTATAAATTCAGAGAGTAGTCTTACCGGTTCTCGGGTAATTCTACTTGAAATTTATTTAAGGTGAAATAAAGATAAATTAGGAAAATTAGGAAAGGTAAGTGGGCGCCACTCTGAATAATACTAGCCTATTTGTTATTCACATCTGCATTATAGCGACAAATCCTGTAAGATTGGAAGGGAAAAAAACTATATGAACAACGTTATTAAATTTACAAGTTGTATATAGACTTTGTTCAAAAAAAATTAAATAGAAAAAAAATTGACTAGGTAGGTTGTTGTTCAATGTTGATGAGCTCACTACATGTAGCAGATGTACTTTCCTGAAGTGATGGCGGAGAGATGGTGTCCTTTTGAAGTTCTAGTTTCAGTTAACGTTCTTGCTTGTTCCAGGTAAAAATTCCTGACCCAGGTAGTGTCTCAGGTAAAGTTCCTGTCACAGGTAAAGTCTCAGGTAAAGTTTCGGGTCCAGGTAAGGTTTCGGGTCCCGGTAAAGTGCACTCAAATGAATGCACTTCTAAGATAAGATAAGATAAGCCAGAAAGGCTTCAATAGCACATGTTCGCCGGAAAAAGAAGAACGAAACCCCTTTGCCACTTGTTTAAATACACGACATCATGTGAACGACAACCGACTTACGTCTCATGTTCGTGTCACGCTCATACGCTTTGACCAGGAAAGGAATTTACCTTTCAGTAGTGAATTCTTGATTCATATTTGATTTATAATTGGTAGAAGAAGAAGAGACACGAGATCGAAGTGGGAATTTCAAAACAGTCGTGACTATTTTCCGACAGACGGACCTCTATCAGCGCGCATAGAAACGTTGATTTCGACTCTCGTCGACAGTAAATATATTCAGCCTTGAAACATTTCTCGGTGTTGGGTATGAGAAAGGACTGGCTATTCGCCGCCCATACGATAATTTATTAATTCAATCGAGGGAAGTAAAGTGAACGAAATTAACGTTACACACCCTTACAACCCGAAAAATATAAGTGAAAATCATTGAGCTATTACGAGACTGAAATAAAGAAGATATTAAGAAGATATTGAACGATAGGAAGACTAAGAAGAAAGGAACGAGTCACTGCGATACTGAAGGAAAAGAACAAATTTGAGGATTCTTCCGAATAATTAATTTAGAGAAAAATAAAGATTAAAAAAAAAAATGAAAGAAAGGGAGCGTTCCAAAGTCTTCACCGGTACGCCAGGTGATTTTTTTTCTTCCTAGGCTCTTACCAGGGAGGTTGCCAGTTAGCGTCCACAGTAGCCATTGGTCATCGCGCAAGCAGAACATTAGGAAAAAAAATCATCTCACAAACACAACAGAAACTTTGAACGGTAAATTCTGAGAAAAGCGGAACCAGTACCAGGTATCTACATACCAATAATTTTAGAAATGTAATAGTAAGATAAATCACTGCATCAGTGGGTTCCCAAAGATAATGACTTAAGATAAGATAAGATAAGGAAAGAAATGAGACTCCCATCAGATACATTGATTATCCCTCAGTTAGTTAAAAAAGATATGGATGAGCTATTATTTATAAAATGTTTCTTTATTTAATTACTACTATCATATGAATAGAAAAAAAATATATTTTTGGAACAAATCCAAGGAAGTTTGTATTACTCCCTAACAGAATGTAGCTCCTGTCAAGCTAAAATGTTTTGGAACAATGCCAAGGAAGTTTGTATTACTCCCTAACAGAATGTAGCTCCTGTCAAGCTAAAATAATATATTATACCCTATATAACGATATATGAAAGAAAAATAAAAAAAAACCCAAAAAAAACTACTCATATTTTTGGTCGGATATGTGCATCACCACAGTATCACCGATCAAGAAATCAACTTCTGCCTAATGAGAAGGACCTCGCGAGAGATGTTAAATCGCGTCGTGGTCTTCAATCTCAGCTTCAGATGAAGTCCAAACCCGAAACACCATGAAAATACAACATAACGTTCCTTAAATAGAAAAGCTTTTAAGATCGATAAACTAAATAATGAATAACAACAAACCAAAAAAAACGAAAGAAAAAAAAAATTCCAAAAAAAAAAGTTTTTGGAAGAAGCTGATACATCAAGTCCAAGGAGGCTCGATCTAACCCCCTAACAGAATGTAGCTTCTGTCAAGCTGAAATTTGGGGAAAAGAGAAATTGACAACGGCATCCCACAACAGTACTGTTGGAAAATCCCCAGAGCGATATGTGAGCCATGTTGGCACAAACGCAGTAGCTAATCCCCCAAGTAGATTTAACTAAATGACAGCAGACCTTAGCCACCTCTGCCTCCCAGGCTGATTAACCCCCCGACGCTGAACCCTGAAACACATTCCAGACCGCTCTGAGCTCCCTCAACACCCACTGCTGAGAAATCCAACAAAAAATATAATCAAAAAGGGAAAATGTGATGCAATAAAATATAGACAGATTGAATCCATGTCTATAAGTGAAATATCTAGATCAATCTTTCGGAATGATCATAGATAGAGGTATGTAATGAGCAAAATAGAAAAATTTTAAGTATCAAGATATTAGGTAAGATATTGACTGAAGATAGGCAAAAAGAATTTCTGTAATGTAAGTTGACATCTCGAACATATTAACAAATAGATAATAAAAAAAATTTAAAACACTTGAGATACTAAAAATTTTCAACATGAAGGTAATGAAAATTTTTAAGATAATTAAGATAAAGGAAATTTTAAAACAGTTAAGATATTAAAATTTCAAGATAGTTAAGATAATAGAAATTTTAGATAACTGAAGTAATAAAACTTTAGAGCTAAGATAATAACTTCGATATCCCCTGATATGTCAGCAACTATGTAAGTTAATTGCAAAGTCAAATTGTCAATGGTCTTTAAAAAAAAATTTAATATACCCTTTCGGTATATAAATACAGACAAGACACTTTGTCTGTAACGATAAGATAAGATAAGTACTATAAAATATATAGTACAGTAGACAAGTTTACTACCCTTGTCCACTTAGATAAGATAAGATAAGATAAGGTAAGATATTTATCGTAAACTACGATAATTAAGATAAGATAAGGTACTGAAGATATAATATCACCCCTAAAACATTTAGAGTATATCCGATATTTCTCCAAATCAATTAGACCCAATTCATTAACCTCTATGCATGTGCGCAACAGGTTTATTACTCAATTTGATTTGACGGTGCAAAAAAACTTTTCCAAAATTATAATAAATTTGAATATTTTAAAAATTCGAAAAATTCTCAACAGATTTTATATTATAATTCTTAGATTAGAATTCCATCCGGCTAGGAAAATATTTATTACACTACTCATTTATCCCAGAACACGAATGTTAATTTGCTAATCAGTAGTAGGGAAAGAAAGTCATTGTCGTTTCTAGTCAAAGAAAAGGAAAATCTCTATGATAAAAAGATAAAAAAAATATTCGAGACACCAACATACAACACAAATAGAATGAACAATTAGGAAAGGTATATTTATCTGATTACGTTAGGGCTGCTTCGGAATCATCGATATCAGAACACTCATCATCAGACAAGATACCAGCTTTAAGGTCTTTCATGTGCCATCGACCAATATTTTTTTCCGTTTCATCTTTTAATTCATACACTAAGGGAGAGATAACACGATATACGGTACATTGTGTATATTTCGGTAAAAATTTTGCGGAAATATATCTGGCTTTGTCCGATTTTGGGTAGTTCTTTTTCCAAACCCGATCACCTACATAAAACCTATGATCACGTTTGCGCAAATTATAACGTTGACTACTTTGTCGATATGCTGTTTGCAAGTTCTTTCTCACCACTTCGAAAAATTTAGGCATTTCTTGTGTATCCTGAATTCGGTGAACTTTGTCAAAAATGGTAACCTGATTATTTGCATTTTCCGCAATTTTACCATAAAAATTTCCCGAGACAGGTACATTTCGAGCAAAGGTAAGGAAGGAAGGGGTGAAATCGGTAACCTCATGTTTCGACAGCCGAATTGCTTGAGCAATTTTATATATTTCTTCATCCCATGTTCTATGATCTTCATAACTATAAGATCGTATAGCTGTGACAATCGATTTGTTTACGCGCTCAGTATGATTAATTTGCGGATGAAAGTTAGCATTATACCATATCTTTTGTACTGAATATTTTTCCATGAGATTTTTGAAAAGATGACTCGTGAACTGTTTACCATTATCACACGAAACAATTTGAGGTATTCCAAAAATGAGGAAAACATGATTTTCTAAGAAATCAACTATAGAACGAGCGGTAGTCTGACGTAAGGGATGAACCAATACGAATTTAGTGAACCAGTCAACTACAACAAGTGCGAACTGATTACCTTTGCGAGATCGGGGATATGGCCCTAAAAGATCACACGAATATTAATTGAAAAGGGAAGTTAATATTACGATATTGTCCCATTAATCCTGCTTGGGGTAAGTTAGATGGTTTACACGATGCACATATTTTACAACGAGTGACATATTTATAAACCGATTTTCTAAGATTCGGCCAATAATAAATTTCAGAAATTCTCTCTAATGTTTTAAAAACACCGAAGTGAGAAGAAGTTGGACTATCATGAAAATGATGTAGAATTTCATTTCGATTTTTAGTAGGAACGACAATTTTCCAATCGGAAATATTACTAATTGGTCCAAATTTATTAAAGACATGTTTATATAATATGTTATTCTCCACTCGAAAACTTGGGTATTTTTCCGGAAAATCCTGAACATGAGAAATCATGTCATTATACCATTTATCAGGATGCAAGGTAGATAAGTCTAAAATACTAACTTCAGGTATACGAGATAAAGCATCCGCAACTACAGTTTCGGTAGATCTACGGTGTACGATAGAAAAGTTGTATTGCGACAATTGCAATATCCATCTAGCCAAGCGAGGAGAAGGTTTTTTCATGTTATTCAACCAAACCAGAGAAGAATGATCGGTAATTACGGTGAAATGACGACCGATAAGATAATACCTAAAATGATCGATCCCTAACAAAACTGCTAACTGTTCCTTTTCGGTAGTACTGAACTTCTTTTGACCCTTTGTGAGTTTCTTACTCATATAAGCTATGGGATGTTCGAGTCCATCTTCCAGTTGAAAAAGAACACTTCCTACCCCAACATCACTAGCATCTGTCATAAGGAAGAAAGGTTTGGTGGAATCGGGACTACTTAAGATAGGAGCGGTAGTTAAGACAGTTTTCACCTTTTCGAAAGCTTGATCTGCTTGGGGTGTCCAAGTAATGGGTTGGTGTTTCTTTCGCTCACTTAGAAGATCAGAAATTGGAGCAGATAAGGAAGAAAAATCTTTAAGAAACCGTCGATAATACGAAACCATTCCCAAGAATCTACGCACCTGAGTGGCAGTTTTCGGAACAGGATACTCACAAATAGCAGAAACCTTTTCAGGATCGGTACGAAGACCATTTTCATCCACTACATAACCTAGATATCTAAGAGAAGAACGACAAAACTGACATTTATCTAAATTCACCGTCAAGCCGGCATCTCGTAATCTCTCAAAAACACTCTGGAGAATTTCCATGTGTTTGTCAAAATCAGGAGTACAAATGATGATGTCATCCAGGTAGTAAAAACAATACGGTTCTAAGGAAGGACCAATGACCAAATCGATCAAACGACACATACTAGCAGGAGCAGAGACTAAACCGAAAGGGGTAGTGACATACTCGAATAAACCTTTACCCTTAACTGCAAAAGCTGTTTTTTCCCGAGATGATTTCTCCAACGGATTTTGATAAAATGCTTGCTTCAGATCGATACTAGATATATAACGAGTATCTCGAAGTTTACTCAGTATAACTTCGATTGAAGGTAAGTGATAAGCATCTTTATTTAAAGTTACACTATTTAATTTACGTCCCTCAAAACACATTCTGTATTTACCATCTCCCTTTTGAACTAACCAGATAGGGCTACAATATGAAGATTTACTTTCCTGAATTACACCTAATTCAAGCAAAGTATCTACTTCCTTTTCCAGGTAAGCTTGCATTGCCTGAGGTAAGGGATATTGGGTTTGTTTAAAGGGAGGGGAATTTCCGGTATCAATAAAATGCTCTATCAAGGTGGTTTTGCCGATTTTACCTGAAGGACTAATAGTCTTGAAGAGGTCAATAGTTTGATTTAATTTACCATTTTGATTAGGAGTTAAATGAGATACATCCCGAATTGTATTGACTACAGCCAACGAGAGAGAATTTACAGTTAAAGATAATTTAGAGAAATTTATTTTTACATTAAAAATCTTAAGAAAGTCCATACATAACGTTACAAGAGGGAGGAGATATGAGATGGAGGCTGGAGTGCCCCAGGGCTCTATTCTTGGACCGACGCTCTGGAAGTGTGTGTTTGATGAGGTTTGTGGGATTGTATGTGAAGAGGGATGTGAGATTACGGTGTATGCGGACAATGTGTGTCTGGAATGTACGGAAAAGGGAGAGGCGGAGATAGAAAGAAAGGCGGAGAGAATGTGCAGGAAGATTGTGGAGAAGATAGAGCGGTGCAGACTGGAAGTGGCGGAAGATAAGACGGTGGGGTTGCTAGTGAAGGGACGGAGCAGGGCAAGGGAAGTGGGGGTGATGGATAGCCAATTATCCTTCAAAACCCATATGGTAAAGGCGGCAGAGAAGGGTAAAGTGAGGGCAGCATGGCTGGGGAGATTGATGTGTAATGTGAAAGGGCCGGGAGAGTGGAAGAGGAGGGTAATTGGTAGGACGGTAGAGCAGAGTATGCCGTACGGTGCGGAGGTGTGGGGTGAAAGAGCGGGGGCGAATGCGAGGGTTAGGCCACTTCTGCGGGTGCAGAGAGGGATACTGCTGAGGGTGGTGCAGGGGTACAGGACAGTGGGTGGACTGGCAGCAGCGGTGCTGGCAAGGTCCTACCCATTGGACGTGTTGGCTAGAGCTAGGAGCAAACGCTGGAGGGGTACCACCAAAGAAGAGGTACGGGAATGGATGGAGGAGGAAATGGAGAGAAGGTGGGAGGAGTATGAGGACACGCTAAAAGGAGCGATTGGGAATAGGAGAGATTGGATGGACCGGAAATTCGGGGAGGTGAACTACTTCTTGACACAAGTGCTCACTGGACATGGGTCGAGAGTAGGGTACCTCCACAAGATTGGGAAACGAGAGACTGGTGTGTGCGAGAGATGTGAAGTGAAGGATGATGTGCGGCATGTGCTTAGATGCTGGAGGAACGAGGAAGTGCTGAAGAAGTTGGAGAGGAAACTAGGGGAGGCGGTGTACTGGGAAAACATGGTGGAGATAATGTTGAGGGGGGAGGAGGAATGGATGGAGGTGAGTGGAAAGGAAGAGAGCATGGTAAGGGGGAGAGATGGACTCGATATGTCATGAGAGGCAGGAGTGATAGGAGGGAGAAGATGACGGTGTGAGCGGAGAGTGTGCGAGGGACCGCCGCCTGTCTCGAAGTTTGCTAGGGTAGTGATTCCGAGACGGGGGTAACGGCGAGTATGAGGTGGGTTTGGTTGGTAGGCATCTCCTTGGGGATGAGTCCAACACTGTTTGGGTCCTGGACCCATTCGAACATGAGTTTACCATCTCGGCCCGAAAAAAAAAACAAAAACAAAAAAAAAAAGGCCCCGGTTGTTGATCGCTCTACGAACAAAGCTAATAATGTGGGTCGTCGGCTAATATTGATTTACGACCTTCTTAGATTTTTGGTTTCACTTTACAAACATAATTAACGATAATAATTTTATCAAATTATGCAAAAAATTCTGAATTAATCCAAGAAATAGTGGGGGGAGGGATCAAAATCTGGCAAAAATCATCTTGTGTAATAAATGAAGGGTCCCCTAGCTGTGATATCCAAAAATGGAGAATGAAATTCAAAAATTCTCTACTCTAGAAAAGAAAAATATAAAATATTTTGTACTTACGATTCACTTTGTTTGGCAATTTTCGTTTTATTCTTAGCCAGCAGCCTTTTCTTTTCAGCTTCTTCCTTGGATTTTTGTAATTTTTTTCCTTTTTCCGCAATTACTTGTTTGCGGTTCTCTTGTTTCAATTTTTCTCTTTCTTTTTGAATCAACTCCCTCTGTTGTTGTGCCTACAAAGTTTAATTATCACTGTATTCACATCGCAATGATCACAAAATTTTTCCCCAAACCAAATTTAATGACCAGTAACAAAATATTTTACGTACTTTTAATTGTTTCTCCTCTCTTTTGTGCCTCTTTTCGTCAGCATGTGCTTGTAGTAAAGAATCCTTTTTCAATTGCGCCTCCTGTTCCTTTTCCTGTCTCCTTTTTTCTCGTTTCCTATATTCGGCTTGCGAAGCTTTCAGAGCACTCAAAGTTTTGGTGGATGAACCACTGTCATTACTCGAAGACGATTGCGAAGTTGGTGTCATTTTATTTATTCTTGTTGTACTGCAACTTTTCGGAAGGAATTTATTCGCAAACGGAGTGTAATGTTTGGTTTTAACTTCGGTATTTTGATCTTCCGGAACTGGAATTTTGGAAGTATTTCTACTTCCACTGCCGAGTTTCTCGAATGCTTCGACTTTCTTTTTTATAGATGTCTTATCAAACGGACTGAAAATTTCTTTGATCTGTTGCTTCTTTGATTTCATCTTAGGTGGAGTTTTCCATTCACTTTGATCTTTAACTTGGGGCAAAAAATTGAATATAAAACATACAAGAAGTGCAGTACGAATATACGTTTGATGAATTTATAGTTGGCCAGAAATTTATGTTAAAAATCATCTACTCACCATCATTCTGAACTATTGTTGGTTTTTCTACTACCATTGTTTTATTGAACGCAGGAACTACAACCATTGTAGAACTTTGAACTTCTGCCCCTTCTGGATCGTTATCATCCAAATTAGAGACTGCATCTTCATTTTCAGTTTGAGCACTTTCATTTTCTTCTTTGTCATCGGAAGAGGAAGTTGATTTAGATCTTTTGGACGTCTGTAAAGTACAAGAAATTTAGATTTTATTGAATAGATGAGGCTTTTACTTGATATAGATCCATACTAAATGATGAAATAAAACAATTTAATTTGTTTAAATCTCCATTTTATTTTGAACTCATGTTCAATTTAAAATTAGTGATAAAGTTGATAAAGCTACTGTGTAGCGAAACACGCCACACTAATTTTAAATTGGACATCAGTTCAAAATAAAATGGAGATTTAAACAAATTAAATTGTTTTATTTCGTTGTTTAGATTTCATCAATAAAAGCCAAACTTATTGTATAAAAATGTACCTCTTTGACTTTGGATCCTTTAATTTGTCTTTTGGTTTGTTTTGTTTTACCGGGAGGTTCGTTTTTGTTATCTTTGCTTTCCACTTCTGCATTTTCTTCGGCTTTTTTCTTCTGTTGTCGAGTTTTCGTACGTGTAGATCTATCTTGTAGTTTCATTGCTAATCACTGGTTCTTCATCAGTTGTTTTTCCTTTTTTCTTTTCATCATCAGCATCTTTATCGTCTGTTATATCGATTATAGTAACTGTAGTGTTTTGAATTATTATATCAGACGATTTACCTCGATCAGCCTTAAAAAAAAACATAATGATAAATCTACATGGTAAGCAGGGAAATGAGACAAATCACCTTTTTACTTACTTCAAGTTCCTCCTCGTATTTTTTTTTATTTAGATCGATTTGATTTTCCAACAGTTTCTTGAGATTCCTCTTTGATTTTCTTTTTTTTTGGTGGCAACATGGTTTAGTGCCGGCATATCATTTTAGCTATAGACTCATTTCCTCAAAAGAATGATATTCAAATGAATAAAGTCAAGAATTGTAGAGCTGTAGCACATTTTAAATAGTAATTTTACTAAAAATTCTTTAAAAGAGGTTAATACATAGGTACTTGTTACATCAGACTTCTTCTCGATCTTCTGCGGGATCCACTTCTCCCCGATAGACGACGAGCTCTACTTATTCGGCCTTTTTTCGAATGTACCTATTTCAGGATCGGCTACTTCTGGAACGACCTCTTTCTTTTTCACTGAAAGAGCTGCAGTACTGTCTGGGAGAAATTCTAGCGCAACGTAAAGGCATGATAAAACTATAATATCCAAAATCACAAGAAATTTTGTACACTTTAATTTGAATGAGTTGACAGTATTGAATAAATAAATAAACTCAATTGTTTGTTTTGTTTTTTATACAACTTGATCTAATAATTTAATTTAAAAATTTTTCATTGGATACAATTAAAATTGGAAATTCTCCAACCGAAATTAAATATTCTACAAGCTTTCATGTCATTTCGATAACTTTAATTTATTGTGCTAGCTACATTGACCTTGTATAGAACTCTTCTATTTTTTACTCTGCTTATTTCAGTGGTGAACACACAGAAGTAAAAAAGTTGTTTATTTCTGTGGATTAACACCAAACATACTCGATAGTGGTAATCAAAAACACCAAAAAATGATTTCAAACCAATGACGTTCATTATTTCAAACTCAATCACGGAACGGTATATCCATTCTCA
Source organism: Lochmaea crataegi (assembly GCA_947563755.1). Lineage (NCBI taxonomy): Eukaryota > Metazoa > Arthropoda > Insecta > Coleoptera > Chrysomelidae > Lochmaea > Lochmaea crataegi. The sequence goes on along the minus strand of OX387422.1, from coordinate 80,370,321 downwards.
GTAATCAATTTTTTGTTCTTAATAATAGGAGATGGCTGCATTAGAGTATGGAGGGTAGAAGGGTGTAATTGAGAAATATACAGTATTTAAAATCTCAATTATTTACGTAGTATTTCCTTTTTTAAGTTTGTATCTTACTCTAATAATTCATGGCGCTGTTTTTAAAATCCTTCCACTTGCTACTATGGCGCCATCTTAATTTGCTTCCTTTCGATGGACACTTTTCAATACGTTCAGATGGTGCTCCTTCCTTCTACCCTCCATACATTATAGGTAGAATCATGGAGGCTATACAAGGAGATCGAACTCATACGGGAAAATTGACAAAAAGTGTCCTCAAAATCGTCAATCTAAGCAGTTTGTTTTTTAACCGCGGCGTCGCGCATTGTACCTAAGATACCATTTTAAAACTGTCACGACAATAACCTTACTTTTTATATTTTACCAATTTGACAGTAGGCAAATAGTAAACATTACTTGTGAATTATAAAAACTAGAAAATTAAAATTGTTAAAAATTGATAATGTTGAAATTTATTGCAATAGTGGTTGGTAGTGCAGATTATTTAAAAGGAAGACGTGAATTGAATTTAATTTAAGTAAACCAGAGTGCAAAAATAATAAGAAATATTCAAAGATAAAAATAAAGTAGGAAAGGAAATAATATTCATTATGATAGACTTAAATTATATACCTTACTTGTGAGAAGTCTAGAAAAAGCACAATTGCACACAAAATACTTTACTTTTGCTGATGACATTATTATATTCTAGACAAATACAATTTAAGAGAACTGGAAGAAAAACGGTGAACAAAGATTTGAAGAAAAACCAGAGATGGTTGATAAGGAATAAGCTGTAATACTAATTTGAAAATATTACTGGCATGTTATACAAAAAAATAGGAATTCAGTTGATGTTCAGATAAAAATAGGAAATGAAAATATAAATAAGGTGAGAACATACATTGAAGCAAATATATTCATCAAATAGAATAAAATTTATGTTTGCCAATTATTGGTGCACTTTACCAATGAAGGGATTACTAAAACCATAAGACATTGAAACTAATCGGTAGGTTCTTACCAATCTTCAGCTACCTAATTCCAGTGTGGCACACTTGTAGTATATATAACATTCATAGATCAAACACAGAGGATTCAAAATAGTGTAGAGTATGTTTTGTGCAATTTCAGTTACAGAACGTCCACAGTTATATATTTCGTGTACATACTTATGTATTTTACTAATTGTGTCTTTCCACTGTGTTTGCTTCATTAGGAAATAAACTTTTGTAAATTGCAAATTTTTGTATTTTTAAAATAAAGTACTTAAAAAAATTATTTTCATGTATGATACGGAATTATTTAAATATATTTTATATTGAAAATCTGTGCATGAACTAATGTCATTAGTAAGTTGTACCTATTGATTGAAAATATATTGTATTTTTCATTGTTATTGAGTTTTAAGACTTTGGGCTTCATCCTACACCTGTTAAACCATTTCAGTATTCTGTTATAAGTTTTTGTAGCTTATTTACTGTTATTTTGAGATTATTATGACTGATCAAAGCGATGTCATCTATATACTGCAATATGTATGCAAATTTAAATGTTCTGTTGCTAAATCATAGTTGTAACAAGATAGATAGATTGTAGAGCAAATAGGACAGTGAGGAACACTGGAGAAGTCCTTAAATGTTTTGAATAAAACTGTAATTCACTTTTACTTGTGGTGTTCTATCACTAAGGTAGTTTTCAAGATTAAAAGCAAGTATTTAGAACACATCATTTCATATAGTTTGTAGAATATACCACAGTTCCAAACACCATCAAACGCTTCAGTAATGCCTAGAAAAATAGCAGCTCTATGTTTTCATCATAGACTAGAGGTTTGTATATTTGATGTCAGGTTCGATAGTGAATGCATAGTTGAGCATCTGGTATCAAGATGTACATGTATTTTCTGATATCCTTCAGTTAAAATTTTTTGCAAGAGTACCCGTAATCCTATAAAGCCTATTGGTAAATTGAGCAAAAAATATGAAGTATTCTAATTACCTTATTTCAACTTCAACAGTTCACTTATTACTCATAATACCTAAGCTGAATAAGTATAACAGGCAATAGGATAGGTAGGTATCAAGTTAGAGACAAAATACTGATTGTATCTTTGAAAAATGTTTAATGATCGAAGGATTGTACAATTTATATTTAGGTAAAAAAAGTTAAATAGTGTGTAGTAAATTACTTCTCGTGCAACTCTCTGTATATTCAATATTTTCATAATTTCTTCTTGTAAAGGCTTGACCAGTTCAGAAGCAATTATCTTTTCGTTATAATTTCATGGAAAATAACCTAAAATATTAGATATTAATTCTGTAATTGTTTTATTACTTCTTATTAATATGACCAAATTTGTATGTTATTAGATCTTATGGCTACTGGCTATTTATCTATACATACCTACTTTCTATGTTTTCAAACTGTATTTCTTCTAGTTGCAATTCTCAATTATTCAAAGGCCATTTAATATAGTACATTTGAAGTGGCACATTTCCTCCAAGCATTTCAAGTGATTTTTCCTTTTTTTCCACCGTTTTTTCATATTTTTGTGTAGCCAAGATTTTTTTACTATTTAGGAAGCCAGATTCTGAAAAACTTTATACATAAGTATTGTAAACATATCTCTTTATTCATCTTCAATTTATTTTTTATAATTGGACAATCCAACTTGTGAACTTTGGTTCTAGAATATACTTACTTGCACATAGAGATATGAGTCTTCTTTATTCAACAAATTTCTCTTTTAAAGACATACTCATATGTGGTGCCCTTTATAATGACCAGAAATTGGAATACATGGAGTTCGATCTCCTTGTATAGCCTCCATGGTTGTAACTACAGTGAGCTTTGGATAATGTTTTGTCATCAAATGTTAAACAAAGTAGAAAATTGTGCATGTGACAGAACTGAGAAAAATTTGCAAATGGACGTGGTACAAAACGATCACGAAAATGAATCCATCACTGCTGAAAATCCTCATGTGGTTATTTTGCACGAAAAACTTGCAAGAAAACAAGCTGATAGATACTTGCTCAACATTGGACTCGCTTACCACCAATTAGGATATAAAGTTACAATATTGTACCTGCATATCTGTAAAGGAATGGTCTCTCTCGAAATGTGAAGTCAATATCGTAACTTTATATCCTAATTGGTGGTAAGCGAGTCCGACTTCACATTTCGAGAGTGACCATTGCTTTACAGATATGCAGGTACAATATTGTAACTTTATATCCTAATTGGTGGTAAGCGAGTCCAATGTTGAGAAAGTATCCATCAGCTTGTTTTCCTGCAAGTTTTTCGTGCAAAATGACAACATGAGGACTTTCAGCAGTGATGGATTCATTTTCATGATCGTTTTGTACCACGTCCATTTGGAAATTTTTCTCAGTTCTGTCACATGCACAATTTTCTACTTTGTTTAACACACAATAAACCCCCACATAGTAATGCAACTCCCATGTTAGAGAGTGGGAGACGGTTTTTAGCGACGCCTGCGACCGGCCGCGTACTAAATGAAAAATATGGATAGGCGTTCAAGCAATATCAGGCCACTGATAACAATGAGAAGAATTGGCGCTGAATTTAAATAGATCAAATGGCGGCAAATTTAAATAAAGTAATAGTTAATTGCACAATATTTGGTTAATTGTTTATTTTTAAATTCGTCAAAAATTGTCAGTATTTACATGTTTTGCTTATCGTTAGAAGGTTATAAACGTATTTACACAATAAACATGTAAAAATTGACAATTTTCAATAAATTTCAAAAATAAACTATTTTCACAAAATACCGAACAATATTGCATGGAAAATCGAGCAAATCATTAGTAATGAAAAGGTTGCTAAGCCTCCAAATGGGAAAAAATTTGGAATCAATCAAAACACAAATTATGATAAGAGTATCTTTTATTAATATCATTCATTACATAGTTTAAAAATATTTGATAGTAAAACATAAATTTAATATACCAAATAACACTTACTTATACCATTGTCTAAAAAAGAATTCCATAATATTATTTTCATCCGCAACTTCTTCCAAGATTTATAATTTATAAGCGGTTTTTCATTGAAGGCGCTTTAATTTAAAGGCTATTATTTGATGTGTTTATCTGTTTGTCAAAAAGCATCAAAGCATAGAGGTTCAAGCGCTTTAAAAGAGCGCCGCTGCTAGTGCTAACTTTGTGCTAGCGTGGCTGAATGCGCCCAAATGTATTATGTGAGTTATTTATTTAAATTATTGCAGTCACTGAAAACTTTGAGAGTGATTCAGTCTTGCGTTTCTCTCAAAATCTGGATATGAATTTATGATGGTGAAAAAATTGATAAAGAAATTATCAAAATAATGCCTTAGATGATACAAAAACTAGTCATTTTTTTATAAAACGAAATATTTTTTATTAAACGATACAAAACGAAATATTTTTTATTAAACGATACAAAACAAAATATTTTTCATTAAATATGATACAAAACAAATAATTTTCTTAGAAAATGATACAAAATATATCCCTTTACATTTTGAGAAATTTTAAATACACTTATACAGGGTGTTTTTACCAGTTTATTTGTAGACTGTTCAAAATTTTGTAATTTCTAAAATTAATAAAAATAATTGAATTTTGGAAGCAATTTAAAACACGCTGTATTGAATGTATTCAACTTCAAATGTAGTTGTAATTTTTGTTTTTCTTGCCCATCCTCGATTCTAATTATACATAGTATAAGAACAAATTTATCTATAAGGACATCCACTGGCCCAATGTCCTCTTCTTCCACATGAGAAACAATTTCCATATCCACCATAATAAGGAGTACGGTGAGACCTTTAAAAATGAACAAAAGAAAATTACCATACGGTCCGATAAATTTGCAGATTAGAATACATAAAATTGATAAATAAAGTTTTCTAATAGGATTATAGCTTAAGTAAAATTTCATGCTAGGCAAGACCATTTCACTAATTTCTCCACGATCCTGTTGTCAAGCTTCAATATGTAATTAATTTGATTATTAATAACGTGAAAGACTCTAATCCAGGGTATCCCGAGGATATTCAAAAGAACCTTTTTATTTAACCTACCTAGGTTGAAATGTGAGCATCTACAAATAAATCTTTTGGACGATTTAAATTTAAATCATTTTGTACACAATTCAAAACAACATAGAATCGTATATTTCTATTACAATAATTATTATTATTATGTAGGTAGGATATTTTAGATGCAAATCTTGGGATACCCTAATTAAAAAAAAATGAAATAAAGTTTGTGAAATAATTGATTTATTTATGTATATAAAAGTTGTTACGGTTTGGAATCAGTTATTAAAAATATTAACGATAAATAACCAAAAGCTTACCTTAAAGAAGGAAAAAATATATAACTTCTAATGTTTCCATATTTATTCAAACTTAGTAGAACAGAATTATAAATAATACCGTGTGTTTGTTTTAAAGTAAGGGATAATCTTTATTGTTTACAATCTGAATTTCTTCTTCTTCATTGATTTAATTGTTGGTCTTGGTTTATTAAGTAAAATAGCTCACTGATCAATTATCGTTATTGGTTAATTAGTTTTTAATGGCCTAATGGTTCGAATGTTCAGACTGCATACTTTGACTTGTACCTTGTCATTTTTTTTTCTTTTTTTAAATGGCTGCCTTTTGAACCACATGGGTTCGAATTTGTCGAAGCAATTTCGGATTTAAAATAGCCTGAAATACAAAAGAAACAAACAGTAAGTTAAACTTATTTGTATACTCTTCTTCAAAAGATTTGGGAAGAAGCCCTAACGGGGATATTTAATGGTTTAATTTATTCCACATAACCCAGCTAACAAGGTGACGTCAAAGAACGTCAAAGTCACGTAGAAATCAGGTCAAACACGTCGAAGAGTGCGTTCCGAATTAAGCATGTAACGCATAGGCTGCATTACTGTTGCACGGCGCTTCGAAATCGTTCCGTTTTATTAATGTGCATGAAGCGCTATAAGTATTCGGAACGGTTGTGTGCGCATTCTGTCATAGGGTTCATAGATAACCTGGGTTGTCATTTAATTCACTACTATTATCATGTGCAGGTGCAGCTTGTTCTCTTGCAACAAGGTTTTGCAAAAATACTGCGTCTGTGGAAAATATCACTAATGTAAGCAACACGACTAACACTTAACCTAAGCATCAAATAAATAGGCATGTTTTTTTATTCACCGGTAGATCCACCAATTCACCAACTGCGTTTTTATATTCATTGGTGGATTTCAGATTGAAGAAATGACGCGTTCATTTATTACTGTTGCATCAACCAAAATTGCAAACCATTCCACCGCTGTAACGAGGTGGTGGATAAATTTGGTGGTTTACAAAATGACAGCTCAACCTCAAAAAAGTAAAAATTTGAAGCGGATATAGCAAATTATTAAAGAAATGGACGAATAAATAGAAATCAATTTAGAATGTGATAATAAAGTATTGTCTGCACTCGGCGTCAGAAATTGAAGAAATTTCAAGTGGTATCGATTGTCATTTGTCAGATAATGATGAATGCTGTAAACAACAACTGCGTTTTTTTATGTGCCACTGGTGACTCTAACATGTCGGTGCAGCGGAGACTGGCGTCAATCAACCACTGGTGAATCAATAATGTAAAAAAAACGTGCCTAATGAAAGTAAAATAATATATTAATATTACCATGGTTTGCTCTTTCCATATCGTTTTCACTTAAAAATAAGGTTATTATCTCATTCGTTTCTTCTATTAAAACTGGAAACTCATACAATTTTGTTTCCATTGTCAAGCCGGTATCCATCACTGTGTTCACTTAAAGTCAAGTCAAGCTGAAAATGTGTTCCGAATTACGCATGAGACGCATAGATTGCATCACCGCATCAAACGCATTAACTGCCTCATGTCGGTAGTAGAAGCAGTCAATGCGCTGGAAGGAGCGTAAAAATTCAGTACGGTTAGTACAACATTGCAGAAGTCTGAGCGCTATCAATGCGCGCATTGATTAAATCGGAACAATTTTCTATGCAGTCAACGCGCTTTATGCGTAAATCGGAATGCACTCGAAGTCATTAAGGTCCCAAAAGGTGACGTCAAAATAACGTCATTTTGAACACGAATTTGGATCAACACCTTAATCTGGTTAAAAGCTCACGTCATTATCACGTGATTTCAATGACAACTTTATAGTTCTTGTAAAAAAGTATCGATTTGTATTGTATATTTCAGAAATAATTTGTATTTCGTGCCAAACGGCAATAACCAATAGCAAAAAATGCAAATACAGTAGAAACGCTGAAGCTTTTCCATCACGTGACTGTTACGTCAGCAATATTGTTCATTTTAATATAAACTGTAGAATAAATAAATATTTTAGTTGATTTTCTAATATGTTAAAGCATCCAACAGTATTTTCCGTAATAATTCAATGAGAAATAGGAAAATCTAAAAAATATCTTACATTAATGTAATAAGTGTTGCCTACGTACATAGGTACACGAAACTGCGATCTGGAAACTGCTAAGTACAAACAATGGCAATAGGTAGGCAACACAACATACTTGCAAATAACTTACGGTTTGACAGCCATTTTGCACAAAGCACTCAAAGCAGATACCACGCGGTTTTTCTACAAGGTATTAGAACGTGTTAGTGTATATGGATTTTCAAATGAAAACTTTTTTCACTATTATCGAACATATTGTTTTTGTGTATATTGTGTTTCTGTGCTGTTTACCGCGTTAAAAGTGCTAAAACAAAAAGATGTTTTACGGTGTTCAGTTTGCCGAACCTGTACGGGTGAGAAGCTAGCTCCTAGCTCCAAAAGCAAATCTGCGACAATTGACTGAGCCGGCAACAGCGCACCAAGACGTCCGTTTATCACGATCGCCTCATGGCTCGACCAATCTAATATACCGGGGGATGTTGAAATCTAGTATAAAAATTTGGATTAGAAAGAACTGAGTTATATATAATAATATAATAGTTTTTATTATTTCATATCCAAAATTCGCTGACAAACGGTACGAGGGTAGAAAAAATTGAAAACAAAGAGTTTTTTTAAAAAATTTACAACTTTCTTTTTATTACTGTAACGCTATATATTGTTGTGCCTCAATTAAATTTGGCACAGAGGTTGATAACATAATCTTTCATATTCCATATTCAAAATTTGCTGACAAACGGTACGAGGGTAGGAAAAATTAAAAATAAAGAATTTTTTTAAAAATTTACAATTTTCTTTTTATTACTGTAACGCTATATATTGTTGTGCCTCAATTAAATTTGGCACAGAGGTTGATAACATAATAATCTTTCATATTCCATATTCAAAATTCGCTGACAAACGGTACGAGGGTAGGAAAAATTGAAAATAAAGAATTTTTAAAAAAAATTTACAACTTTCTTTTTAGTACTGTAATGCTATATATTGTTGTGCCTCAATTAAATTTGGCACAGAGGTTGATAACATAATTATCTTTCATATTCCATATTCAAAATTCGCTGACAAACGGTACGAGGGTAGGAAAAATTGAAAACAAAGAGTTTTTTTAAAAAATTTACAAGTTTCTTTTTATTACTGTAACGCTATATATTGTTGTGCCTCAATTAAATTTGGCACAGAGGTTGATAACATAATAATCTTTCATATTCCATATTCAAAATTTGCTGACAAACGGTACGAGGGTATGAAAAATTGAAAACAAAGAGTTTTTTTAAAAAATTTACAACTTTCTTTTTATTACTGTAACGCTATATATTGTTGTGCCTCAATTAAATTTGGCACAGAGGTTGATAACATAATTATCTTTCATATTCCATATTCAAAATTCGCTGACAAACGGTACGAGGGTAGGAAAAATTGAAAACAAAGAGTTTTTTTAAAAAATTTACAACTTTCTTTTTATTACTGTAACGCTATATATTGTTGTGCCTCAATTAAATTTGGCACAGAGGTTGATAACATAATTATCTTTCATATTCCATATTCAAAATTTGCTGACAAACGGTACGAGGGTAGGAAAAATTAAAAATAAAGAATTTTTTTAAAAAATTTACAACTTTCTTTTTATTACTGTAACGCTATATATTGTTGTGCCTCAATTAAATTTGGCACAGAGGTTGATAACATAATTATCTTTCATATTCCATATTCAAAATTCGCTGACAAACGGTACGAGGGTAGGAAAAATTAAAAATAAAGAATTTTTTTTAAAAATTTACAACTTTCTTTTTATTACTGTAACGCTATATATTGTTGTGCCTCAATTAAATTTGGCACAGAGGTTGATAACATAATTATCTTTCATATTCCATATTCAAAATTCGCTGACAAACGGTACGAGGGTAGGAAAAATTAAAAATAAAGAATTTTTTTTTAAAATTTACAATTTTCTTTTTATTACTGTAACGCTATATAATGTTGTGCCTCAATTAAATTTGGCACAGAGGTTGATAACATAATTATCTTTCATATTCCATATTCAAAATTTGCTGACAAACGGTACGAGGGTAGGAAAAATTAAAAATAAAGAATTTTTTTAAAAAATTTACAACTTTCTTTTTATTACTGTAACGCTATATATTGTTGTGCCTCAATTAAATTTGGCACAGAGGTTGATAACATAATTATCTTTCATATTCCATATTCAAAATTCGCTGACAAACGGTACGAGGGTAGAAAAAATTAAAAATAAAGAATTTTTTTTAAAAATTTACAATTTTCTTTTTATTACTGTAACGCTATATAATGTTGTGCCTCAATTAAATTTGGCACAGAGGTTGATAACATAATTATCTTTCATATTCCATATTCAAAATTTGCTGACAAACGGTACGAGGGTAGGAAAAATTAAAAATAAAGAATTTTTTTAAAAAATTTACAACTTTCTTTTTATTACTGTAACGCTATATATTGTTGTGCCTCAATTAAATTTGGCACAGAGGTTGATAACATAATTATCTTTCATATTCCATATTCAAAATTCGCTGACAAACGGTACGAGGGTAGGAAAAATTAAAAATAAAGAATTTTTTTTAAAAATTTACAATTTTCTTTTTATTACTGTAACGCTATATAATGTTGTGCCTCAATTAAATTTGGCACAGAGGTTGATAACATAATAATCTTTCATATTCCATATTCAAAATTCGCTGACAAACGGTACGAGGGTAGGAAAAATTAAAAATAAAGAATTTTTTAAAAAAATTTACAACTTTCTTTTTATTACTGTAACGCTATATATTGTTGTGCCTCAATTAAATTTGGCACAGAGGTTGATAACATAATTATCTTTCATATTCCATATTCAAAATTCGCTGACAAACGGTACGAGGGTAGGAAAAATTGAAAATAAACAATTTTTAAAAAAAATTTACAACTTTCTTTTTATTACTGTAATGCTATATATTGTTGTGCCTCAATTAAATTTGGCACAGAGGTTGATAACATAATATCCTCGTTTCCACATCACCCAGGAGGTAGAGGATACGATGCGTTTTTTTTAACGTGGTTTCCCCCTATTAGGCCTAATCCACGAAAAATAAAATCATGAATATCTATTCGCAAATAACAAAAAAATAATGATAAACTATACTAGTGAATGAATTGGGTTTGTAATAAAATAAGGGCTTGGATAACCAGAAGTCTTGTTCACACAACGAAAAATCATCAAAATAGTTAAGTAGCTCTGAGCTCTCAGACACTGGCGCATTTATCTTGGACCGCAAGGTGGTCAAGACTTTTGGAGTTTTTTCTCCGGAAGTGTCTGGCGAATTCCCGTTTATCAAAATATCAAATATAAAAATATCATACGAAGACACTGGCACATTTGTCTCAAACTACAAGGTGGTCAAGACTTATGGAGTCTTTTCTCCGGAAGTGTCTGGCGAATACCCGTTTATCAAAATATCAAATTTAAAAATATCGTACGAAGACACTGGCGCATTTATCTTAAACCACAAGGTGGTCAAGACTTTTGGAGTTTTTTCTCCGGAAGTGTCTGGCGATTACCCCTTTATCCACATATCAAATATAAAAATATCATACGAAGACGCTGGCATTTTTGTCTCAAACCACAAGGTGGTCAAGACTTATGGATTCTTTTCTCCGGAAGTGTCTGGCGATTACCCCTTTATCCACATATCAAATATAAAAATATCATACGAAGACACTGGCACATTTGTAGTATAGTAGTGCGCCCCAAACAGAAGAATATTTTGTATTACTGTGGATTAGGCCTATTGGGGGGAAACCACCTTAAAAAAAACGCATCGAATCCTCTACCTCCTGGGTGATGTGGAAATGAGGATACTTTGGAACTGTTTAATACTGGTTTTCAATTTTTCCTACCCTCGTACCGTTTGTCAGCGAATTTTGAATATGGAATATGAAAGATAATTATGTTATCAACCTCTGTGCCAAATTTAATTGAGGCACAACAATATATAGCGTTACAGTAATAAAAAGAAAGTTGTAAATTTTTTTTTAAATTCTTAGTTTTCAATTTTTCCTACCCTCGTACCGTTTGTCAGCGAATTTTGAATATGGAATATGAAAGATTATTATGTTATCAACCTCTGTGCCAAATTTAATTGAGGCACAACAATATATAGCATTACAGTAATAAAAATAAAGTTGTAAATTTTTTTTTAAATTCTTAGTTTTCAATTTTTCCTACCCTCGTACCGTTTGTCAGCGAATTTTGAATATGGAATATGAAAGATAATTATGTTATCAACCTCTGTGCCAAATTTAACTGAGGCACAACAATATATAGCATTACAGTAATAAAAAGAAAGTTGTAAATTTTTTTAAAAAATTCTTTATTTTTAATTTTTCCTACCCTCGTACCGTTTGTCAGCGAATTTTGAATATGGAATATGAAAGATAATTATGTTATCAACCTCTGTGCCAAATTTAATTGAGGCACAACAATATATAGCGTTACAGTAATAAAAAGAAAGTTGTAAATTTTTTAAAAAAACTCTTTGTTTTCAATTTTTCCTACCCTCGTACCGTTTGTCAGCGAATTTTGAATATGGAATATGAAAGATTATTATGTTATCAACCTCTGTGCCAAATTTAATTGAGGCACAACAATATATAGCATTACAGTAATAAAAAGAAAGTTGTAAATTTTTTTTTAAAATTGTTTATTTTCAATTTTTCCTACCCTCGTACCGTTTGTCAGCGAATTTTGAATATGGAATATGAAAGATTATTATGTTAACAACCTCTGTGTCAAATTTAATTGAGGCACAATAATGTATAGCATTACAGTAATAAAAAGAAAGTTGTTAATTTTCAAGGAGCGATATCGATACGATTATGATTATATAGCATTACTGTAGCAAAATAAAGATAATTTTTTTTAATTAATTTTTTTTCTATATTTTCTTTTCCTGATAGTTTGATCTGCCTAATAAAAAATTGTACTCTTTTATTAAATATCATACTTAAATTGCTTCAATTGCATATTCCCCCCGTAACTGTCGAATCCGATAACCGACGATCGTCGGCTGAGCGGTGTTGCCATATCAATTACGCTCGCTTGGAGCCAGGAGCTAGCTTCTCGCTGATCCAAACACTAGCAATTGTAAATTCGTGTACAAACGCACCGGTAGTTGAACAGAGTGATCTACTAATGTAATAATACCAGATAATGCAAAAATGCGGTTTCAAAATTAAAGCTGTAGTTTGTCAAAAACTTCTTCTATTTGACTAATATGACATATGTCAACTACAGCCTAAAGGTGGATTCATGCAAGAAAAAATTAAAACTAAAACTAAGAAGATAAAACCATGTAATGTAATGTAGATGTTCATGCAAGAAACTAAGAAATTAAGATTTAAATTAAAACTAAGAAAGATGTCCAACTTTCAACTAAGAAATTAATTTCTTCCATGAATTCGACACAACGCATGCGTCAAGCCCTGGCCACAGGTTACCTACTGGTGATTTGTGTGAATTTATTGTTTACATGAGGTTATATTACATGTGTGGAAATATTTTTACAGTTTACAACAATGTTATTTGTAAAAAAGTTGGTTTACGTTTAATTTTATCTTCAGCTATCTGACAGCTCGATTACTATTGGAAGTTTTGACAAATCATTGAAGAAACTGCGCATCTCCAGTTGATTCATTAATTTATGTTGCATGAACAGCTGACTATTCTTAGTTTAAATTTAATCTTAATCTTAAATTAGTTTTAGTTTAGTTGATGTTGCATGAATCCACCTTTACAATTTAAAATAGACCAGAAAGTATTTTAGTGCATTAGACTGTTATTACCCGTTATTACTCATTATAAATCATCTTATTACTAATTATAAATCATTTTATTACTAATTATAAATCATTTTATTACTCATTAATGTTCAAAATGTATCAATTTATGGATACTACGTTAAGAAATTAGTAAGTGATCTGTGGTTTCAAGCTCGTCAAAAAGAAGAAACGATATAACCTAACTTTATTGCTTACATTATTTCCCGCCAGTTCAATATTTAGGTTGTGCTGTAATCTGAATCTAAATATAAATTGTTATAAAAGATAACGTTTTTTTTCACGTCGCAATGTATATTAAAGTAAGAAAAAATGGTGATGCTAAACAAGAATGGATTATTGAAATATCAAAACGAAATACAGTGCTAACTATCGAAAATTGGATCGAAAAACGAACTGGTATTAAAAAACAGGAGCAAACGTTAATTTTCAAAGGAAAAACAGTAAGTTTTCGATAAATGAATTTTTCACACTTCTTTATTATGGTATTATTATTTTCAGTTAGAATCTAATGTTCCGATATTAGATTATCAAATCGAAAACAACAATGTTGTACAATTATTTATCAAAACCTTGAAAAAAGACGATTCTAAACCCGTTGAAGAAGATGATAATAAGAATGTTGACAAAGACTTTGTAGATGCTGAAAGTAAGTATTATAAAGTCGGCGATTTCATTGATGTTATGATAGAAGATGATGGAAGTTGGTATGAAGCATCTATAATAAAAATATTCATTAAAAACGAAGGAACTTCAAGTACCGATACTGCTACAGAAGAAAAAGATTTAACATTTAGAGTCAAAAGGTAAGTTTAGATAATGTTTCGTTCATCTTCCACTTTTATTGGTTTTTGTTTTTAGCACAGATCATGTAACACCTGGATTTGAAACGGATGCCTCGTTTAAGGATATTAGACCTAGATCGTATTATACTTATAAGTTGGATGAGCTATGCCCGGAAATGATTGTTTTAGTAAATTACAACCTGGAGGAAAACAAATCTAGGGGTGTTTGGTAAGCAAAAGGTAAATAATTTCTATGCTGGCTGCTTATTTTTGGTGAATTTTTTAGGTACGACTTTAAAATAGAAAAGGTTAGCAAGACTAATGTCACTGGAACTCTTTTGCTAGGTGGAGACAAGGCACCAATTGAAAATTGTTCTATTACATTTATCCAAGAAATTATGAGAATAGAGGAACCTACTCTCTTTACAGAAGTTGGTAGTGAAGAAAGATTATCGAATTATTCAGAAAAGATTAAAAGTAAGTATGTGATAAAATTAAAACTTGGTTAATCCTTCAACTCGATATCATTATAGGAAAATATCCATATAACTGTAATGTTTGTAAAGATAATTTGAAGAAAAAATGTCGAGAATGTGGATGTAAAATATGTCATGGTAAAGAAAACTGGGACAAAATCATACTATGTGATGAATGCGATGATGAATATCACATATCATGTTTAAAACCTCCTTTATTAGAAGTCCCATCTGGAGATTGGTATGTAAACATCCAGTTAACGCAAAAATAAAATAAAAATTTCAAATATTTGTTGTAGGTATTGCCCATCTTGTAAAGTAGATGATTCCAAAATTACCAAAAGAGGCGAAGAAGTAAAATTAAGTAAAAAACGTGCAAGTATGGCTAGCAAAACAACCACATCGACTCGAGATTGGGGTAGAGGAATGGCTTGTGCTGGTAGAACAAAACAATGCACCGTTGTACCAAAAGATCATTTTGGTCCAATTCCCGGAATAGATGTAGGAACCAGATGGAGGTTTCGAATACAAGTGAGTAGTAATTTAACAGCCCCATATTATGGTATAGTAAATTTTTACAATTTTAGGTATCCGAAGCAGGTGTTCATCGACCTCATGTTAGTGGTATTCATGGATCGGGTAATAAAGGTGCCACTTCTATTGTTTTAAGTGGAGGATATGCAGATGATGTTGACAAAGGAAATGAATTTATATATTCAGGCAGTGGAGGAAGAGATTTATCAGGAAATAAGAGAATGAACGTTCAAACTTACAATCAAGAATTAACACGTGCCAATAAGTAATTTATTTGAAATAGTTTTTTCGGTGTAATTATTTTTATTGTTTTAGAGCATTAACTGTGAATTGTAATGTACCATTTAACGAAAAAGGAGCTCAAGCTAAAGACTGGAGAAAAGGCTTACCAGTAAGAGTGGTAAGAAGTTATAAAGGTAAAGAACATTCCAAGTACTGCCCAGATGAAGGTTTACGTTATGATGGTATTTACAAAGTGGTTAAATATTACCCAGAAGAAGGAGAATCTGGTTTTATCGTCTATAAATATGTATTTAGAAGAGATGATCCAAATCCAGCTCCTTGGGAAAAGGGTGGACAAGAATTTGACGTTATTGTAAGTTTTTATATATAAAATTACAAACAACATTCCTTATCAATTCTTTTCATAGTACCCCGATGGGTATTTAGAAGCTCAAGCAGTTAAAGAAAAGGAAAAAGAAACCAAAATTGGAAAAGGACAAAAACGTAAATCTACATCATCCAACATTTTAACTGAATTTGTAAACGTTAAGAAAAAATCGAAAGTATCATATACATTACCGAATGAAGTAGAAGAGTTAATTAAAGAAGATATCGATAATGCAAAATTGTGGTTAGAATGTAACGAAGTATTGCAAAATGGAAAACCGGAATATCTGGCTAAAATCGAAGAAGTTTTCAAATGTATATGCTGTCAAGAAATTGTATTCGATCCTGTCACCACTGAATGCAAACATAATTTGTGTCAGGTGAGTATTTGAGACAAACTGTATATGCATAGATAAGTAAGTAAGTAAGTAATCTTTATTTAGCTCCAAGCTAATTACAAACAACTAATTCTATTTATATACAATATACAAAAGAAAATAACTTAAAACTAAAATGTCCCATCTCTAAGGAATAAACTCACATTTTTATTGAATATGTACACATTTTTACTGTTTTTAATATCAGTTGGTAGCGAATTGTAAAGTCGAAGCCCATCAGAGAACAGTGATTTCATGAGAAATGATTTACTTGTAAATTCTACATTATAATGTTGGTTTGTACGTAATAATCGGCCATGGAGTTCAAACCTAGATACTAGTAGATCAGTTAGGTACTGAGGTAATTTTTTATTAATTAACTTGTAAATCAACATCACGTTAGCTTTTTCAACATTTTGTTGGACTGACAACCAATTCAATTGTCTAAACATACTTTCAATAGGACCGCGCCTAACACATTTGAGTAATATTCCCATACATTTGTTTTGCAATATCTGCAGACGAGTTAGTTGTTCTTTGGAGCATGAAAGTAACAATGATGTGCAGTAATTGAAATGAGGAAGAATTATAGAATTGTATACTAATCTTTTTGACCATTCAGATAACTCTCTTGCAATTCTCCCAAAAAATCCAATTTTTTTGCCCAACTTTTTACATAAATATTCCGCATACATGTCAAAAGTCAACTGAGGGTCAATAATGACACCTAAATATTTCATTGTCTTTACTCTTTCGATCTGAATATTATTTAACACGATCTTATGATTTTGTGCAATAAATCTAGAACAATTGTTTTTAGAACCAATAACCATATATTTGGTTTTATCAGCATTTAGTTTCAGTTTAGAAGCACATGTCCAATCGTACAAAAGCTGCAGCTCATTATTTAATACCGTTGTAATTTGGTCATAATCACTGCTAGCAATGGATATAAGTGTATCATCGGCAAATAAATTTACAAAACACTTTTTAAAAACATGACATAGATCATTAACATATATGATGAATAGTAATGGCCCTAACACACTACCTTGCGGTACACCGTAACAACTTTCCACTTTACTAGAGCAAATGTTATTAATCCTCGTTACGTGATGACGATTTGTTAAATAGTTTTCAAGTAGTGTTAATGCCGATGATGTTATGCCATAAATTCTCAATTTATCAATAAGTTGCTTCCGATTTATAGTTTCAAACGCCCGCTTTAAATCTACAAACACACTTAGCACTACTTTATTTTCATTTATCTCCCTTCTCCACCTTGAACACACAAATTGTATCGAAGTTTCACAAGAATGATGATTCCGAAATCCAGACTGTCCCTTGTAGAGTAGAGTAGACCCCACAGCTTTTTAAAATCGTTTGGTTTGAACCAAAATTTAATAATTTAAACAATTTTTACACTAGGGTACATTTGAACTACTCAGTTTTTTACTATAGAAAGAAATACAGTTGCATTAAATTTTGAGAATCATTTTTAAGTTTTTAATTTTTACCTTCTTCTTTTCAGGATTGTTTAAGACGAGCTTTCAAGTTAGAACTGTATACATGTCCATGCTGTAGATTCGAATTAGGAAAAGACTACGAACTCACAGTTAATTCTAATTTAAGTAAAGCTCTAAAATTATTATTTCCCGGTTATGGAAATGGATAGTTATTATTGAAATTTAAATAAATATTGTTGTTTCGAACAAAAACATTTTTATTGTAATTTTTATTTAACTCTCACAACACATTGTGGGGATCAAATAAAACGGATTCCAGGGGAAGATCAGTAAAACAATTGGTAGACGACTTCGATTTAACCATAATAAATACAGGGGAAGGTACATACATAAACACAAGATCAAATAATATGTCAGCAATAGATCTATCAATATGTACACCAGATATAACCCCCTTAGTAAAATGGATGAGTACATTAGGAAAATATGCAGATGAACATTTACCAATATCTATAGAATTTGCGAATAGGTTTACAAAAGATATAACTATTCAAAGGTGGATCTTGAAGAAAGCCGACTGGGGTAAATATACAAGCGTATTCGAACATCAGAATATACAACATTTCACGTCAGTTGCGGCACAAGTCGAATCTTTCACAAAAAGTATAACTTTAGCTGCCAACGAATCAATACCAAAATCAGGAGGTATACAAAGAAAAAGAAATGTCCCCTGGTGGAACAAAGATGTTGCTATTGCTATTAAAAATAAACATCAGGCATATAATATTTTCAAGAAGCGTCCAACAATAGAAAATCTACTAGATTTCAAAAGATTTAAAGCGAAAGCAAAATATATTGTTATAAAGAGCAAAAAGAATAGCTGGAACGAATATTTAGTAACCGTTAGACATGATACTCCTGAAAAGCTTTCAGTCACTGAGCCCTTCTCCAACTATAAATAATACTTCCATATGTGACCTTAAACAAATAGCTGAATGTTTTAGTAAGCAGTTTGAAGAAGTAAGCGCGTCAGATAACTACAGTCAAATATTCAAAAATATTAAATTTCAACAAGAAAATATATGTTTAGACTTCTCTGGCGGGCAGAACTACTTGTATAATGCTCCTTTCACATTAGTGGAAGTGGAAGAAGCACTTCACTCAACAAAAAACACCTTCTTTTACATTTATCTGCAACATATTGAATATGTTCCTTCCAGTATAACTTTCTATCCAATATTAGACCCACAAATTTTGTGGATTTTTTTTTGAATAATCCCTGCCTCATATGTATAAGTTAATGTTAGGTTCCTGATGTCGTTTTCTCAGTCTGCAAAAGTGAACGAGGTGGGTTTTATCTGTAGAAAATTTAAAACCACTTCTCTCTGCATTTTGCGCGATTTGGTCCACTGCCTGCTGAATTTTATTTTCTAAATGTTCGGTTGGATCTCCTTTAACAAATATGGCTATGTCATCCACAAACAAACTTCGTCCTACTTCTTCGGATACGTTTTCGAAGATACCGTTTATAGCTATTGCAAATAGAATAGCACTCAAAGGGGAACCTTGAGGGACACCATTTTGCAGTATTCTTGTCTCTGAAAACGTTTGATTGAATTGAACTTTGAATAATCTATCAGAGAGAAAACTCAATGAATTTTGGCAACTCCCCTCTAAAGCCCCAATCATACATTTTTCTCAATATTCCGTACCTTCATGTTGTGTCATATTCTTTCTCCAAATCAAAAAACACTGCCAGAATATGTTTCCTTTCGTCAATGGCAGTTTGGATTTCGTGTTCCATGTAGACCAATTGGTCCGTTGTTGAATCGTTTTTTCTAATGCCCATTTGATATTATGTTAATAGTTTCTTGTTTTCCCAAGTCCACATTAGCCTAGTTGCGACCATTTTTTCCAGCACTTTTCCTAAACAACAAGTTAGTGATAAAGGTCGCTTGAGGGGTTTTGCAGATCTTTGCCAAATTTAGGAATAGGTTTCACTATGGCTATTTTCCATTTGCTTGAGTAAGTTTGTGTTTTCCATATTTTATTATAGATATAAACCAACTGGTTTTTTATGTTTACAGGTAGGTGTTCAATTAATTCGTACGTGATGTCATCACAACCCGGAGCAGTGTTTTTTGATGAGTGAAGTGCTTCTTCCACTTCCACTAATGTGAAAGGAGCATTATACAAGTAGTTCTGCCCGCCAAGTTTGAATAATAAAAATGCGGCTAAAAAAGTACTTACCTTTCTTAGATCAAATAACCTTTATAGAGATATTTAAAAACTGGAACTAAATTGCCCATACACAAACAAAAATAATAATAATAATAATAATGATAATAATAATAAAAAAAATAAAATAATAATAACCCGTGGGGGTACTGGTTCCCTATCGGGCGCTTCCCCAGGTGGTGGATCGGGGAATGCCTTTTAGATATAGAAGGTATCGAGGAAATTAAATACCTCGGAGCGAACCAAAACCAGTTAGTTTTAGGACACGACGGTCTCCATGTAAGGAGCGGTACTCCGACAGCGTCTGTTCTCCATGTAAGGAGCGGATGAATCAGCACCTGGCAGTAGGTCTAAAATGCGACAATCACGATGTCGAATTGTAAAACTAGATTACCCCAGGTGGGTAGAGCTAAATGCTCAGAATCCCACACTGCTAGTGTACCTAGTACATCGGCTGTCTGCTCCACGGATTCTGGGGGAGCAATAATTCGATTGTAAATTCCGGGACCTTAAATCTCAGGAATCGTCAGGTGAATCGACATTGCAACACCTTAAACTCTTGTCGCGTTCAAGTTGGTGCTAGAAGGGCTTGTTCGAAAAATGATTTACCTTCTTCCTCGGTTAGCGGTAGGCGCAGCGTGACACTGAGTAGGGCTACTGCGAACCACACTCAGGGGGAAAACAACATCGATCCTCCGCCACCGGCTTCTGATGTTTCTGGAGTGACGCAAGTCGGCACATCCACGACCACAAAAGCCAGGAAGCGCATGAAGTGGACTATCGAGCTAAACTCATTCATTATGCGCTCCTACTTTAAAATCACCAAGATGGAAACTGATATGACGACATACAGATACGCCCTCCACCGTACATTAATTGAACATTTTCCAGAATTTCACCATCTCACGGAACAGCGTATTGCTGACCAACGTCGAAGTATTGTGAGAAACAATCTACTACCCGGTCCGACGTTGCAACAAATTCGAGGTGAAGTCCTTCTTGACCTTCAAGATGGAGAGAATGACATAATTACCGATCAGGATACACATAAATCGGAGAATCCACAAGGAGACCACAATGGCGTTGAGGAAATAAACGATGATTGCGACAAAACCACCGATAATGACTATAATACCGAACTTTGTAAAGCACTAGCGGAATTTAATGGCACCAACCCAATACACCGGCCAAAACTACCCAAGCTTCGAACCAATAAGAGCACTAACAGCATACTAGCAGCTGTGAACTTACTACTGCAGAACCATGCCAAATAATGCGAAGCGCTGGAACAACTTCACACTCTCATCTATTGTGGAGCGGTAGCAGTGCTTCGAAGTCACAATCAACAAATCCAATCCCCAAAGAACAATCGGGGTAAAGACTACAAACAGCTCAAGCCTTGGTGGCAACGCCGGCTGGAAAAGTCCATTGATGACATCAGAAGGGAATTGGGGCAGCTAACAGAGTTTAAAAACAGCTTGAAACCGTCTAGGCGCTTAACAAACAGAGTGAGAAAGATCTATCGAAAAATCAAAACTTTTACAGGTCACCCACAACATAAACAACATGTATGTGAATATATGGATTTACTCAGGCAAAAGTTGAAGGCAAAATCCAAACGTTTGTCACGATATGTCAAGTGCACGAAAAGGAAACAACAAAACTACTTATTCAATAACAATCAGAAGTTATTTTACAGGCAACTAAGCGGTACAGTAAACAATCACAACCAAAGTCTTCCAAATAAAGATGAGCTAACGGAGTACTGGTCTTCTTTATGGTCGAACCCTATCTAACATAAATCCAACGCTCACTGGATAAGAACTGAGGAGGAAAAAATAAACATTGAACCAATGCCTTTCGTTAACTTGACAACAAGCGAGGTAACCGAAGCTATAAAGAGCACCAGTAGTTGGAAGACACCAGGAGTTGACAATGTCCAAAACTTCTGGTATAAGAAGTTTGACAGTCTGCATGAAGCAATGGCAACATCATTTTCACATATTCTGCAACATCCAGAAGATACTCCACCATTTCTGACACTGGGTTCGACCCACTTGCTTCCCAAAACGCATCAAACTCACGATCCTACGCAGTATAGACCTATAACATGCCTTCCAACTATATATAAGATATTAACGTCTTGCATTACTAACCGTATTTACAGACATGCGGATCATAACAACATCTTGTCGGAAGAACAGAAAGGGTGCAGACGAGATCACCAGGGCTGCAAAGAACAACTCATCATCGATTCGGTAATACTAAAAGAGGCGCAGAAGGAACAGCGCAACATCTACACGGCTTTCGTAGATTATAGGAAAGCATTTGATAGCGTTCCACATTCCTGGCTTGTTAAAGTTTTGCAAATTTACAAAGTACACCCCACTCTTGTTACTTTTCTTGAATCATCGATGAAGCACTGGCGAACGAACCTTCATTTACAAATAAATGGTCAATACCTCGAAACTGATGAAATTTCTATCCGTAGGGGGATCTTCCAGGGCGACTCCCTGAGTCCACTTTGGTTTTGTTTGGCAATGAATCCACTTTCCAAGCTACTTAACGATACGGATTACGGCTTTAAAACCAAGCCAACAGGAACACTAGCTGCACTCTGTCCCACCTCTTATACATGGATGACATCAAAATATACGCATCAAACCAGCGTCAAATTCAACATTTACTTAATATCACTGAAACATTTTCCAGTGATATACAAATGGGATTTGGATTAGACAAGTGCAAAACCTTGAATATCGAGAAGGGTAAAATCGTTAACAGAGATGTGTTACTACCTAATGGGAACATTATAAATGCCATGCAAAATGGTGAAACCTACAAATATCTAGGATTTCAGCAAGCTAAGCTACTAGACCAGAAGCAAGCAAAAACCAAAATTCGAGGACAGTTCACTCAAAGGATAACTGCTTTATTGAAATCCCAGTTGAACGCAGGAAATCTTGCCAAAGCAATTAACACCTACGCCATACCGGTCCTGACATACTCATTTGGAATTCTAAAGTGGACAAAAACAGAACTGGAAGATATTCAAAGAACAACGCGAACCATGCTGACCAAACACAAATGTCACCACCCGACATCATCAGTTATTAGGACCACACTACCAAGAAAAGAGGGAGGGAGAGCTCTAACGGACATAGTTAATTTACATTACAAACAAATATCCCAACTCCAAAAATTCTTCATTGGCAAGGCTCAAACATCTAAATTGCATGAGCTGGTCGCGAAAGCAGATAAAAACTATTCCCCCTTAGATCTTGTAAACCCTGATAATAAACTTGAAATCGTTACAGACTCTGACAAACAGGCAGAGTGGGCCCAGAAAGCGCTCCATGGTCGACATCATCACGACCTCAATCAACCATATATCGACAAGGAAGCATCAAATAAGTGGCTCTCTGATGGAACATTGTTTCCAGAAACAGAAGGATTTATGATGGCGATCCAAGACCAAGTAATTAATACCAATAATTACAAGAAGCTCGAGTGTGTGTAGTCAACGAGTACAAACGCTCTGTTATCTTAGTGAAAGATTATTTACTTTTAATAGTGTTCCACGGACAATATAAACAATTAAAGTGCATCAAAAACGTTAGTGTAGTCAGCTAATTAAACAACAGTAGAAGAAACATTAGAAAACACGTAAGAAATTACTAATTATCGTTTACCGTTTTTGTCTGTACCTACCTAAAAACGGTGGGACTATCACACATACTGGTCGATAAAATCGACAACCAGTTCAACAACAATGCGACAAATCGGGCTGCCTATACTAATAGTGCTTTAATAAACAAATCATAAAAAAAACCGAATCGTCGCATTTGGCAACATGAGCGACGATTTAAGAACATCTACTGATAATACAATCTCAAATAGCAATAATCAAATAAGTGGTAATATTTCCTATGTTGCCGCTGCCAAGTCTAAACCACAACCTATATTCCCTAAAAGAGAACAAGCTATAATAATCCACTCAGAACCCAATTTCGTTCTGCATGACTACGTCAAAGCAATTGGTGACATAGTAAACCCCAAAAATATCTGTTACGCCTCGAGAATCTCCAACAACAGGATTTGCATATATCTAGACAAAGTTGAACTCGTAGATGAAATCATCTCAAACCACTCAGTCTTATCACTCAACTCTACAAACTTTTCAATAAGGAGACTAGTTACACCAGCAAAACGAATAGTAATATCCAATGTTTCACCATGCATACCACATGATATCATAGAAAAATTCATACAGGATGCAGGATATCAACTAGCTTCACCTATATCTAATTTAAAAGCCGGCATCCCAGGAGAAGAATACTCCCACATACTAAGCTTCAGAAGACAAGCCTACATTATACCTCCTATGGATAACTTCGAAATTCAAACCTCAATGTTAATACCCTTCGACGGCAATTCATACAGAATATTTCTCTCCACAGACAGAATGGAATGCTTCCTTTGTAAACTTACCGGTCATGTAGCCCAAAATTGCCCCAACACCCAAAACAACCAAACTCAACTACCTCCTGAACCTCAAATTCCACCCCATCAACAACCTGAACCAACACAATCAACTTCCCACTCTACTCAGCCTACTTA
The DNA here is from genome assembly GCA_947563755.1 of Lochmaea crataegi. Taxonomy (NCBI): domain Eukaryota; kingdom Metazoa; phylum Arthropoda; class Insecta; order Coleoptera; family Chrysomelidae; genus Lochmaea; species Lochmaea crataegi. The sequence continues at coordinate 80,345,854 of OX387422.1, read as the reverse complement.
CATATCCCAACACACACAAGAAAGCAGTTACCCACCCTCACAACACTCCTCAACAAGCCTCGCCCCTGATAATGCAACAACAAGACAAAAAAGACCACGCTCCCTAACAAGTGAATCTAAACCATCAGACCTTCAATCTACTAATCTAACCGATAACGAACCACACGATATGCCACCCCCAAAAATCAAACCTATCACAAAAAAATCAAAAACAGATCCTCCAAAAACCAACACAGCTGTACTCTCTGAGAACTAAAAAACCATAATTCAAAGCTGTTACATACAAAACGAAAGCCTATTCATTCTACCCATTGAGAGTTTCCTCGCATTTCTTGAAAACGCTTTGGGAAACAGCAACCCTCTTGCTGGGGCAAAACGATTCACACCAAACATTAAAAGCCTTTTGGACAACATACAACTAGTTCACAAATCTCTGGAGGATAAATCTATGAAAAATTGACTCTCCAGATTAACCAGAAAAGTAAAAAAAGCACTGAAAATCGAACTTGATACCATAGAAAGTGGAGCCTCAATATCCTCTATTGAAGATATGTCAGATAAATACCAATCAGATTGCTCCCAAAACTCATTACCTTAAAAATACTTCCTTTTCTGTTTACTACAGTGGAATTGCGATGGATTTTATCCTCGCCTAGAACGGTTGCAACAACTAATCACTAACACTAAAGTTAATATAATCTGCCTCCAAGAGACTAACTTCAACGACTCACACAAAAAAGCACTAAAAAACTTTCTCGGCTATCACTTTCTCAGACTCGACCCACTCAGAGCCAGCGGAGGCTCTACCATCTTCGTCTCAAATCAATTATACTCTGAACATTTTCATCTGAACACAGATCTTGAAGCCACAGCAGTCAATGTATGGTGCCCCAATAAAATGACAATCTGTAGCGTATATATTCCCCCCAAGCACAATCTAACTGAAACAGAACTAGATAACTTAATACGACAGCTACCCAACCCCTTCATCTTAAATGGCGATTTTAATGCACACAACACTATTTGGGGTTCCAACAAAACATTCGGACGAGGGAAAATTATAGAAAATTTCCTTAATAACAACCATGTAGCTATCCTAAATACAGGTTCCAACACACACTTTAACATATCCTCGGGTACATTCAGTTCAATTGATCTCAGCTTTTGTGATTCAAAATCCTATCCAACCCTAACATGGCAAACATTAGATGACTTATACGACAGCAACCATTTCCCTATACTCATATCCAATAATGTCGAAAATGTAACTCCCAATCTAACAAAATGGAAAATATCTCAAGCAGATTGGCCCCAATTTACCCAATGTACTGAAACTATACTTTCCAATTTCAAACTAACCAACAATATAGATGAAACCATTGCAAACTTCAATAGCTGCATTATCACAGCTGCAAAAGAAACTATCGGACAAACTAACCTTTCCTCAAATCATAAAAGAATTCCCTGGTGGAATAGCGAATGTGAAACGGCAGTCCATCAAAGTAAATCAGCCCTAAACAAATATCGTCGAGCAAAGAATATCGAAAACCTAATTAACTTCAAAAAACTTAAAGCCAGAGCTAAATTCATAATTAAAAATAGCAAAAAAGCCTCTTGGCAAAACTATGTATCATCACTAACAATAAACACCCCCACGGCACAAATATGGTCAAAAATCAACCAAATACAAGGACATAAAACACACCAAAAAATACCCGCCATACTACACGAAGGACAGATTATCAACAATAATGGGAAAATTGCCGAACTTCTTGGGAAAAATTTCGAAAACAAATTCACAAGCTCCACCATAAAACACCCAGATACATTCAGTCCATTCCGTTATCTACCAAAAAATGAGGAAGACATCTCTGCCATTAATTCACCTCTTACCAAAGATGAACTCATAAATGCCCTCAAATCCTGTAAAAACTCTGCCGCAGGACCTGATCAAATTCCCTTTATATTCCTAAAAAACCTATCACCCCTATCTATCACAAAATTGTTGGATCTCTTCAATAAAATATGGTCAACCAATCAATTTCCCAACATTTGGCGTCAGTCACTTATAATACCTATCAAAAAACCCGACCAACCTTCCAATCACGCAAAATCTTACCGACCAATCTCATTAACCTGCACCCTATGTAAACTAATGGAGAAAATAGTCAATAACCGACTAACCTGGTACCTCCAAAAACATTGCATAATTAATGAAGCCCAATCAGGTTTTATAAGTAACCGCTCTACTATGGATAACCTTGTCCTTTTACATACTGACATAGCTGAGGCTCTATCCCGAAAACATGAAGTAATATCAGCCTTCTTCGACATCGAAGGCGCATTCGACCATATAACAAAATCCTCCATTCTCCAAAAACTTAAAGAAAATGGATTAATAAATAATATCTACTCCTTTATAAAAAATTTTCTTTCTTCCCGAACCTTTAAAATAATTACAAACGGATGCACCTCCAAATCCTTTGCTCAAAAAAGCGGAGTACCTCAAGGCTCCATTCTCAGCACCACCTTATTCATCTTAGCTATCAACGATATTTCTAGAAACTTTCAATCGCCAGTAAAACACGCATTGTATGCTGACGATCTAATCATCTATAGCCATGGTAAAAACACAGAATCAACTTGCGCAATCTTACAAACAGCAATAAACCACGTCAGCAACTGGTCCTCTAAAACCGGACTAACCTTTTCTGCCACTAAATCCAAAATCATCAAGTTTAGTAGGAAACATAATACACAAAACCCTATTCTAAAACTCAACGGAAACACCCTACCTGTAGTTACTCACCATAAAATTCTAGGCTTAACGTTTGACAACAAACTCAACTTCAAACAACACATCCAAGAAACGAAAGCAAACTGCATCAAAAGACTTAACATAACAAAAACATTATCCCGTCACCATTGGGGAAGTGACGAAACAGTACTTCTCAGAGTGTACAGAGCTGTTATCAGATCAAAAATAGATTACGGTAGCATAGTTTATCTCTCCTCTTCAAAATCCCATCTAAACACGCTTAACACCATCCATAACACAGCCCTCCGCATATGCCTAGGCGCCTTTAAATCTAGCCCAATTGACAGCTTATATGTGGAAGCTAACGAACCTCCCCTTCACCTGAGAAGACAATATCTTTTACAAGCATATTTCAGTTCAACTTCGGCCAACCCCCACAACCCAGTCTATAAATTAATCCCAAACATATATAACGAAGAATCAAATCACCCCCCAAAATCAACACGCACCATCATCGACACGCTAAAACCTATCCTACACAACATCGACCTCAACCTCACACTACCTTTAAGTATATCCTCCTCTCCTCCATGGAAAAAACCTATAAACGATCGACACAACACTACTGGGACTCAAAAATCAAGAAACCCCAAGCATTATCCTAAGAAAAACATTCACCAAACGAATCAACCAACAGAAGTTCGACCAAATCATATATACAGACGCTTCCAAAAACAGCAAAGGAGTAGGATGCGCGGTCACCTCATCAAACGAAACCCTTTACACAACTGCTCTTGAAGACACTTGTAGTATATTTACTGCAGAAATTTTTGCAATTCTCCTGGCCTTCAAAATAATAAACGCAAGAAATAAAAAAGTCGCTATCTGTACAGACTCTCTCTCCTCAATCCAAGAAATTAGGAAAGCCAACACAAAACACCCTCTAATACAAAAAATCCACGAAAGATACGAGACACTATTTTCTCAAAACACAACGGTCACGATAATTTGGACCCCATCACATATTGGAATCACTGGAAATGAAACAGCTGACAACGCCGCTAAGCTGGCTATAACCAAAACCCAAAAAACAAGCTTACAAATCCATGACGACCTAAAATCACTGTTTAAAAAACATCTCAGAGACTCCTGGCAATCATACTGGGACACAATACACTCCACCCTTCATGAAATACAATCTAGTCTAAAATATCACCAAGACTCCACACTCTCCAGAAAAGAAAAAGTAATTATAAGAAGATTGCGCATTGGACATACACGCTATACTCATGGATACTTGATGACAAAAGAAGATCGTCCCCTGTGCCAGTTATGTTCTGTTCATCTAACTGTTAAACACATCTTAGTGGAATGTCCCCGATACCAAATCTACCAGCAGAAACACAATATAAAAAAACCACTAAGGGATATCTTGAAATTTAGTGAAGTGAATACAGTGCTAACCTACCTAAAAAACATAAATTTAATAAATCATATCTAATATGTTATACCTAAAAAGTATCGAATATCATAACTGTTTTACCTAAAATGTACGAAATACTGTAACTGTGTCAATGGCCTCAGCAGTCGAGACACGTTAATTTAAATAAAAAAAAAAAAAAAATTTGTTATGCGAGATCCAAACATCGTGTCGGACAAGTGCAGAAGGTGTCAACAAACAACAGAGACGATACAACACATTACGTCGGGATGTTCAGCCATAGCTAACATTGATTACCTACGCAGACACAATCAACTTTGCAACATCATCCATCAGAAGCTGGCCAACAAATTTGGATTTGTTAACACTTACACGCCTTATTACAAGTACCATCCGCATGCAGTTCTAGAGAATGCTGATTTTAGACTATACTACGATAGGTCAATTATCACCGATAGACGGGTGACGAATAACCGGCCTGATATTGTGGTTGTGGATGAAAAAGCTAACTCGGTTCTCCTGGTGGATGTTGCTGTACCCAATAACAACAATATTTTAGACAAATACAACGAAAAAATTGCAAAATACACCGATCTTGCAATTGAGGTAGGACAGTTGTGGCATGCAGAGAAAGTAGAGGTGGTGCCGGTCATCGTTTCATCTACGGGACTAATCCCCAAAACTCTACAAGACAGCCTCACCAAACTAGGTCTTCACAAAAACACATATATCGATCTGCAGAAGGCTGCAATTTTGAATACTTGTCACACTGTCCGTAAATTTCTAAATATGTAACTGCTGTGCCTAATCCCATTTGCGTTTACACACGCTCGGGATAGGTGAACATTACCAGCAAGAGTACACTTGAGTTGGAAATAATAATAATAATACCCCTCAGGGGGCTACTTCGGAAATTTTATGTTTTTGAAGTGTCTTTCTAAATACGGGAAAGCGTCCCCGAGGTACCCTAGCCAGCAGTCCGCTGTCCCTTACCAGCCTTCCTTTCTTTCCATATACACCTTTTATAAACCTTTCACTCTAAAATCCCCCTGTAAATCCCTCCGAGGAGTAAACCTCGTCCGTCACACGCATAAAAATCCGTAATTTAAAGTGGAAGCCATCGTGCTGAGAAATGAATGGCCATACGTAGTTCGGTCGAAAACGATGCCCTCTGGATACCTGGTCGAATCTAGTTGTAGAAAAGACCTTGCTGTAGTATGGAGCACTGCTGCAGTTGACTGATTATTTCTTCCATTCTCGTGGGATTTATATGCAAAAATCACACAAACCAACTAAAGGTGTTGATGGGTCACCAAAAAAACCCACAGCGACCCGAGAGACGACGGAATTGCCTCGGTTCTTGGTTGTTAAAAGGAAAGGTGATAATGGTGAGAACTTTGATTTGGTTAGCCCATTTGTCATCTCAAATGTTATTTATGGATTGATAGGTGAAGTTATAAATGTGAGAAAAATTAAGGATGGTTTGTTAGTAAATACTAAATCAAATCTACAGTCAAATCGACTTTTGCAAGTGAAAAAGTTTGCCGACTATGATGTAGAAGTTGTACCACATACCACCTTGAATATATCTAAAGGAATTGTATTTTGTAGAGACCTCTTGAATTGTTCAGTAGAAGAAATAAAAGAAAATCTAGAGAACGAAGCCGTGATTGGAGTAAGAAGACTAAAGCGCAAAGTTGATAATCAAGTTGTCGATTCAGCCAATCACGTTCTTACATTTAACACTTCTAAATTGCCTGATGAAGTGAAAATAGCGTACTACAACCTAAAGATTAGACCTTACATCCCACCCCCCACCAGATGCTTCAATTGCCAAAATTTTGGACATGTCGCAAACAACTGCAAGAATGAAAAGTTATGTTCCTGTGGACTACCTCCACATGAACCTACAGAATGTGAGAAGCCTATCAAATGCATTAATTGTGAAGTCTCGCATGCAGCAAATAGTAAAGAGTGTGCAAAATTTAAAAATGAATCGGCAATTATTAAACTGAAAATCTCTGAAAAAATTTCATACGGGGAAGCAAAAAGGAAAATATTAATATCCACACCCACGAAAAATCTTTCTTACGCATCATCAGCGAAAACTCCAGTTTTTAATAGTAGTGAAGTTATTAATCAAATTCTTCCACGTTTGGAAGAAATTATCACCAAGACAATCAGTCGAGAATTGAATTCGCAAAATATTCCCTCAATATCCTCTGGCTATCACTACACAAAAGAGGTAACTCCTACCCGTTTTACTAGACCTAAGAGAAACAGATCAGATAGTTCTGAAATAGAATCCATAACAAGCGAGGCTAATACCTCGCAAACGGATTCGATAAAAAAAAATCAAAAGGAGGATGGCCCCGTGGCAAACCACGAAAAATTAGCAATCCTTGTGTAAGCATTGTTAATACTCAAGATTGCAATGATTCATTAAACGAACTGTGATATTTTATATACATTTTTAATTATATACATACATAAGCTTTAATTTTTATTTACTCACAATTTTTTTATAAAATTTATTTACACTCTTACGCTACTACGTTATACATAAGTTCATCAATACTGCTATATCCATCTAAATTACTCACATACTAACAATGGCTAATCTGGAAACATTATTACAATGGAATTGTAATGGCCTAAAGCATCATTACATAGAGCTTAAAGAAATTCTTGTCAAATATGAACCATTCTGTATCTGCATACAAGAAACACATCTAAAACCAAATGAAAATTTCTCTATAAGAACTTATAACTCTGTCAGTCTAAGTGTTAATGCTGGAAGAAGAGCTCATGGTGGAGTATCTATATATATAAAAAATAATATTACAATGAAAGAAATACAACTAAACACCAACTTGCAAGCAATAGCAATTGAATTGAATTATCCAATTAAAATGACTATCTGTAATACATACCTCCCCGATATCCATTGGACACCAGAAGACCTACAAGATCTTGTTAGGCAACTTCCCACCCCTTTTCTTATTCTAGGAGACTTTAATTCGCATAATACCTTATGGGGTTCATCACATACTGATCTCAGAGGAAAAGCTATAGAAGATATACTCGAAGACTTTAATCTTAATATCCTGAATACTGGTGAAGGTACCTACATAAATAGTCGATCAAATACTTTATCCCAATTGGACCTTACAATATGCTCACCTATATTGGAACCAAATATTAAATGGAGTGTTTTAGATGAACATAACACTGATCATCTCCCTATCATTATTGAATTTGCAGATAGAATAAAATATGAAAACATACCTAAAAGATGGGTACCAAACAAAGCAAACTGATCTCTCTATCGCGAGCTTCTCGAGTCTTTCATCCCAGAAAATATAAATAATATAAACTTGCTCCTGAAACAGTTTAATGATGCTATAATTAATGCTGCAATCATTTCAGTTCCAATGACAAAAAGTTCATCCAAAGTCAAAAAAGTACCATGGTGGAATCAGGAAATCGCAGAAGCTGTCAAAAAGAAAAAGAGAACCTTCAACTTATTCAAAAGAACTATGACAAGAGAAACGTTAATTAAATTTAAACAATTAAGAGATAGAGCTCGTTACCTGATTGTGAAATCAAAAAAGGAAACTTGGCAAGATTACATTAATTCGATAAATACCAATACGTCGTATAAAGAAATATGGCAAAAAATTCGTAGCATAATTGGAAGAACTTTTAACTTACCTTCTCCTCAACTGAAAGTCCATGATACAAAAATCACCAATCTCCAAGATATATCAAATGAACTTGCAAATTATTTTGAACAAATAAGTGCAGAAACTAACATAAATGACCAGACCCAACATTTACTTAGCTTTAATACTGATCAATGTTTTGAATATAATATTCCTTTCAAATTAGAAGAATTGGAAAATGTAATAAAAGAAGCAAAACCGTCAGCCCCAGGAAATGACCAAATTATTTATCAATTCATCGAGTGCCTACCTGAAAAACAAAAAAATTACTTGATTAGAATATTTAACAATATTTGGCAAAATCATACCTACCCGACACAATGGAAGGAAGCAACCATTATACCAATACCAAAAGCAGGAAAAAATCTTGAGTCTGCATCTAGTTATCGTCCCATCTCCCTTACTTGTTGCATGGGTAAACTACTGGAAGAAATGGTTAGAGGCTAATGTGGGAACTAGAGAAAAGAAACTTATTGAGTGATTATCAAATGGGGTTTCGTAAACACCATTCTACAAACGACCAGCTTGTTTTACTTGAAAACGCTGTTCAAAACTCCTTTGCGGATAGATGTCACCTAGTTGCAGTGTTTTTTGATATCGAAAAAGCATTTGATCAAACGTGGCGATTAGGTATCCTCAAGTTACTTGAAAAATGGAACTTCAAAGGTCATTTACCATTTTTCATCAAAAATTTCTTAGAAGAAAGAACCTTCAGAGTCAGAGTCCATCAAACGCTATCCGATATCCGGTCCTTAAAAAATGGTATCCCCCAAGGATCAACTCTAAGTGTGATTCTATACGCTATAGCAGTTAACGAGCTTATAAAGGTAGTCGAAGAGAATGTTGGAAGAAGCATATATGTTGATGATTTAGTTATTTACTACCAGTCGCACGATATCGAAAATATTGAAGAAATCCTACAAATAAATATAAATAAAATTAACAGTGCTGCAAAAGAAATAGGCTTCTCTTTTTCAAAAACAAAAACATATTGTGTACACTTCTGCAGGTTAAGATCCATTCACCACGATCCCATACTGACTTTGGAAGGTACCAATATAGAAATTAAGTCATCAGCACGAATCTTAGGGGTTATCATGGATAGCAAATTTAACTGGAAGTTACATATTAATGAACTAACAAACAACTGTAAGAAATACTTGAATATTTTGAAATCAATATCAAGTATAAGGTGGGGATGTGATCAGCAGGTATTACTAAGGTTCTACAAAGCATTTATTTTACCTCGGATTGATTATGGAAGTATTGTTTACGCCTCGGCCAAACCATCAACACTAAAACCACTTGATACAAATCAAAGAACAGCATTGCTTGTCGCACTTGGTGCTTTTCGGACAAGTCCGACGCTATCACTTTGTTGCGAAGCATCTATTCCCCCTCTACAGTATAGAAGAGAGCACCTAATTTCCAATTACTGTATTAAAATGTTGGCTCTACCCAAACACCCCATTCATCAAATTCTGATCAACCAAGAAAATGAAGTGTTTGAAACGCGGACAACAATAACAAGACCAGTAAGAATTAGATTTAAAGAACTGATAGAAAAATTAAATACATCTTGCCCCCAGTTCTACTCTTTTCAAGAATATGAGGTCTCCCCATGGCTCATGAGTGAACCAAAAATCCATTTTGAGTGTTCGAAATATAATAAACATCACCATCCAACCAAATAGTAGAGTAATTTACACTGATGGTTCTAAAAATGTGAATAGTGCCGGAAGTGCTTTTTACACTGACAGTATAACACGATCTTGGACATTACCAGGAGCAGCTTCAGTGTTCACTGCAGAGCTATACGCCATCTGGCAATCCTTAAAATTCATAGCTAGTGAAAACCATGCTACTAGTATCATATGTACTGATTCACTTAGCTCACTTCAGGCCGTAGAAAATAACTTTAATCCTGACCCGCTCATCAAAAACATTCATAATATCTTATTCCACTTGAAATCTGTTGGAAAGAAAGTTATATTTTTATGGATACCAAGTCATATCGGTATCGTTGGTAATGAACGTGCTGACCTGGCTGCAAAAAGAGCTCTCAGTGAGCAACATGAAGATATTCCAATAAGGTCAGATGACTACAAGCTGCACATTAAGCAAATATTATTATCAACATGGCAGGATCAATGGAGTCAACATGCGTCCAAGCTAGGTAGGTTAAAAACCTCTGTTAAGCCTTGGGTAGCGAAATTACATTTGAAAAGAAGAGAACAGGTCAAATTAACAAGACTTAGGATTGGTCACACACATCTTACATCCTCCTTGCTGATTAGACAAAATCCGCCTAGATGCGAAATATGCAATACAATTCTAACAATTGATCATATACTGCTAGACTGCCCAAAATATCTTAATCAGCGACAACAAATAATGCTTCCGAATGATATTAGACTTTGCCTAACAACCGAAAGTAATATTAAAAAAGTCATCACGTATTTAAAGATAATAGATATTTTTAACAGAATTTAACATACCCAGAAATAATAAAAATTGATATAAAAGGCTAATGACCTCGTAGTCGATGCCTCTCCACAAAAAAAAATAATAATAATAATAATAATAATAAATAATAATTATTACAAGTACCATCCGCATGCAGTTCTAGAGAATGCTGATTTCAGACTATACTACGATAGGTCAATTATCACCGATAGACGGGTGACGAATAACCGGCCTGATATTGTGGTTGTGGATAAAAAGGCTAACTCGGTTCTCCTAGTGGATGTTGCTGTACCCAATAACAATGATATTTTAGACAAATACAACGAGAAAATTGCAAAATACACCGATCTTGCAATTGAGGTAGGACAGATGTGGCAGGCAGAGAAAGTAGAGGTGGTGTCGGTCATTGTTTCATCTACGGGACTAATCCCCAAAACTCTACAAGACAGCCTCACCAAACTAGGTCTTCACAAAAACACATACATCACAAACACATACAATTTTGAATACTTGTCACACTGTCCGTAAATTTCTAAATATGTAACTGCTGTGCCTAATCCCATTTGCGTTTACACACGCTCGGGATAGGTGAACATTACCAGCAAGAGCTGAGCAAGAGTACACTTGAGTTGGAAATAATAATAATAACGAACCTTCATTTACAAATAAATGGTCAATACCTCGAAACTGATGAAATTTCTATCCGTAGGGGGATCTTCCAGGGCGACTCCCTGAGTCCACTTTGGTTTTGTTTGGCAATGAATCCACTTTCCATGCTACTTAACGATACGGATTACGGCTTTAAAATCAAAGCCAACAGGAACACTAGCTGCACTGTTTCCCACCTTTTATACATGGATGACATCAAAATATACGCATCAAACCAGCGTCAAATTCAACATTTACTTAATATCACTGAAAAATTTTCCAGTGATATACGAATGGTATTTGGATTAGACAAGTGCAAAACCTTGAATATCGAGAAGGGTAAAATCGTTAACGGAGATGTGTTACTAGCTAATGGGAACATTATAAATGCCATGCAAAATGGTGAAACCTACAAATATCTAGGATTTCAGCAAGCTAAGCTACTAGACCAGAAGCAGGCAAAAACCAAAATTCGAGGACAGTTCACTCAAAGGATAACTGCTTTATTGAAATCACAGTTGAACGCAGGAAATCTTGCCAAAGCAATTAACACCTACGCCATACCGGTCCTGACATACTCATTTGGAATTCTGAAGTGGACAAAAACAGAACTGGAAGATATTCAAAGAACAACGCGAACCATGATGACCAAACACAAATGTCACCACCCGACATCATCAGTTATTAGGACCACACTACCAAGAAAAGAGGGAGGAAGAGCTCTAACGGACATAGTTAATTTACATTACAAACAAATATCTCAACTCCAAAAATACTTCATTGGCAAGGCTCAAACATCTAAATTGCATGAGCTGGTCGCGAAAGCAGAAAAAAACTATTCCCCCTTAGATCTTGTAAACCCTGATAATAAACTTGAAATCGTTACAGACTCTGACAAACAGGCAGAGTGGGCCCAGAAAGCGCTCCATGGTCGACATCATCACGACCTCAATCAACCATATATCGACAAGGAAGCATCAAATAAGTGGCTCTCTGATGGAACATTGTTTCCGGAAACAGAAGGATTTATGATGGCGATCCAAGACCAAGTTATTAATACCAACAATTACAAGAAATTTGTTATAAGAGATCCAAATATCGTATCGGACAAGTGCAGAAGGTGTCAACAAACAACAGAGACAATACAACACATTACGTCGGGATGTTCAGCCATAGCTAACATTGATTACCTACGCAGGCACAATCAACTTTGCAACATCATCCATCAGAAGTTGGCCAACAAATTTGGATTAGTTAACACCTACACGCCTTATTACAAGTACCATCCGCATGCAGTTCTAGAGAATGCTGATTTTAGACTATACTACGATAGGTCAATTATCACCGATAGACGGGTGACGAATAACCGGCCTGATATTGTGGTTGTGGATAAAAAAGCTAACTCGGTTCTCCTGGTGGATGTTGCTGTACCCAATAACAACAATATTTTAGACAAATACAACGAAAAAATTGCAAAATACACCGATCTTGCAATTGAGGTAGGACAGATGTGGCATGTAGAGAAAGTAGAGGTGGTGCCGGTCATCGTTTCATCTACGGGACTAATCCCCAAAACTCTACAAGACAGCCTCACCAAACTGGGTCTTCACAAAAACACATATATCGATCTGCAGAAGGCTGCAATTTTGAATAATTGTCACACTGTCCGTAAGTTTCTAAATATGTAACTGCTGTACCTAATCCCATTTGCGTTTACACACGCTCGGGATAGGTGAACACTACCAGCAAGAGCTGAGCAAGAGTACACTTGAGTTAATAATAATAATAATAATAACCACACTCAGGGGGAAAACAACATCGATCCCCCGCCACCGGCTTCTGATGTTTCTGGAGTGACGCAAGTCGGCACATCTACGACCACAAAAGCCGGAAAGCCCAGGAAGCGCATGAAGTGGACTATCGAGCTAAACTCATTCATTATGCGCTCCTACTTTAAAATCACCAAGATGGAAACTGATATGACGACATACAGATACGCCCTCCACCGTGCATTCATTGAACATTTTCCAGAATTTCACCATCTCACGGAACAGCGTATTGCTGACCAACGTCGAAGTATTGTGAGAAACAATCTACTACCCGGTCCGACGTTGCAACAAATTCGAGGTGAAGTCCTTCTTGACCTTCAAGATGGAGAGAATGACATAATTACCGATCAGGATACACATAAATCGGAGAATGCACAAGGAGACCACAATGGCGTTGAGGAAATAAACAATGATTGCGACAAAACCACCGATAATGACTATAATACCGAACTTTGTAAAGCACTAGCGGAATTTAATGGCACCAACCCAATACACCGGCCAAAACTACCCAAGCTTCGAACCAATAAGAGCACTAACAGCATACTAGCAGCTGTGAACTTACTACTGCAGAACCATGCTAAAGACTGCGAAGCGCTGGAACAACTTCACACTCTCATCTATTGTGGAGCGGTAGTAGTGCTTCGAAGTCACAATCAACAAATCCAATCCCCAAAGAACAATCGGGGTAAAGACTACAAACAGCTCAAGCCTTGGTGGCAACGCCGGCTGGAAAAGTCCATTGATGACATCAGAAGGGAATTGGGGCAGCTAACAGAGTTTAAAAACAACTTGAAACCGTCTAGGCGCTTAACAAACAGAGTGAGAAAGATCTATCGAAAAATCAAAACTTTTACAGGTCACCCACAACATAAACAACATGTATGTGAATATATGGATTTACTCAGGCAAAAGTTAAAGGCAAAATCCAAACGATTGTCACGATATGTCAAGTGCACGAAGAGGAAACAACAAAACTACTAATTCAATAACAATCAGAAGTTATTTTACAGGCAACTAAGCGGTACAGTAAACAATCACAACCAAAGTCTTCCAAATAAAGATGAGCTAACGGAGTACTGGTCTTCTTTATGGTCGAACCCTATCGAACATAAATCCAACGCCCACTGGATAAGAACTGAGGAGGAAAAAATAAACATTGAACCAATGCCTTTCGTTAACTTGACAACAAGCGAGGTAACCGAAGCTATAAAGAGCACCAGTAGCTGGAAGACACCAGGAGTTGACAATGTCCAAAACTTCTGGTATAAGAAGTTTGACAGTCTGCATGAAGCAATAGCAAGATCATTTACACATATTCTGCAACATCCAGAAGATACACCACCATTTCTGACACTGGGTTCCCCCTTAGATCTTGTAAACCCTGATAAGAAACTTGAAATCGTTACAGACTCTGACAAACAGGCGGAGTGGGCCCAGAAAGCGCTTCATGGTCGACATCATCACGACCTCAATCAACCATATATCGACAAGGAAGCATCAAATAAGTGGCTGTCTGATGGATCATTGTTTCCAGAAACAGAAGGATTTATGATGGCGATCCAAGACCAAGTAATTAATACCAACAATTACAAAAAATTTGTTATAAGAGATCCAAACATCGTGTCGGACAAGTGCAGAAGGTGTCAACAAACAACAGAAACGATACAACACATTACGTCGGGATGTTCAGCCATAGCTAACATTGATTACCTACGCAGGCACAATCAACTTTGCAACATCATCCATCAGAAGTTGGTCAACAAATTTGGTTTAATTAACACCTACACGCCTTATTGCAAGTACCATCCGCATTCAGTTCTAGAGAATGCTGATTTCAGACTATACTACGATAGGTCGATTATCACCGATAGACGGGTGACGTATAACCGGCCTGATATTGTAGTTGTGGATAAAAAAGCTAACTCGGTTCTTCTAGTGGATGTTGCTGTACCCAATAACAACAATATTTTAGACAAATACAACGAGAAACTTGCAAAATACACCGATCTTGCAGTTGAGGTAGGAGAGATGTGGCATGCAGAGAAAGTAGAGGTGGTGCCGGTCATCGTTTCATCTACGGGACTAATCCCCAAAACTCTACAAGACAGCCTCGCCAAACTAGGTCTTCACAAAAACACATACATGGATCTGCAGAAGGCTGCAATTTTGAATACTTGCCACACTGTCCATAAATTTCTAAATATGTAACCGGTGTGCCCAATCCCATTTGCGTTTACACACGCTCGGGATAGGTGAACACTACCAGCAAGAGCTGAGCAAGAGTACACTTAAGATGGCAATAATAATTATTGATAAAAAACAAAGTTTGTAAAGAATTAGTCACAATGAAAACTTAATCCTAATCCTAATTTAAAATTGACATGCAAATTATAACTAAACAATATCTGATAAAATTTCAAATCATAATACGAACAAACAAATAAATAATTATTCATACAACATTCACGAGTTTAAACATTCTTCTGTGGAGTAAAAACAACGTTCAATTGAAAATGATTTTAAAACTTTTTTGAATTCTATTAGTGTAGTACAGTTTCTGATGGTTAAAGGTAATTTATTATAAAATACATCTCCGTTAACGATTTTACCCTTCTCGATCTTTAAGGTTTTGCACTTGTCTAATCCAAATCCCATTTGTATATCACTTGAAAAATTTTCAGTAATATTAAGTAAATGTTGAATTTGACGCTGGTTTGATGCGTATATTTTGATGTCATCCATGTATAAGAGGTGGAAAACAGTGCAGCTAGTGTTTCTGTTGGCCTTGATTTTAAAGCCGTAATCCGTATCGTTAAGTAGATTGGAGAGTGGATTCATTGCCAAACAAAACCAAAGTGGACTGAGGGAGTCGCCTTGGAAGATCCCCCTACGGATAGAAATTTCATCAGTTTCGAGGTATTGACCATTTATTTGTAAATGAAGGTTCGTTCGCCAGTGCTTCATCGATGATTCAAGAAAAGTAACAAGAGTGGGGTGTTCTTTGTTAATTTGCAAAACTTTAACAAGCCAGGAATGTGGAACGCTATCAAATGCTTTCCTATAATCTACGATTCTGCGCCTGTTTTAGTATTACCGAATCGATGATGAGTTGCTCTTTGCAGCCTTGGTGATCTCGTCTGCACCCTTTTGGTTCTTCCGACAAGATGTTGTTTTGATCGGCATGTCTGTAAATACGGTTAGTAATGCAAGACGTTAATATTTTATATATAGTTGGAAGGCATGTTATAGGTCTATACTGCGTAGGATCGTGAGTTTGATGCGTTTTGGGAAGCAAGTGGGTCGAACCCAGTGTCAGAAATAGTGGTGTATCTTCTGGATGCTGCAGAATATGTGTAAATGATCTTGCCATTGCTTCATGCAGACTGTCAAACTTCTTATACCAGAAGTTTTGGACATGGTCAACTCCTGGTGTCTTCCAATTACTGGTGCTCTTTATAGCTTCGGTTACCTCGCTTGTTGTCAAGTTAACAAAAGGCATTGGTTCAATGTTAATTTTTTCCTCCTCAGTTCTTATCCAGTGAGCGTTGGATTTATGTTCGATAGGGTTCGACCATAAAGAAGACCAGTACTCCGTTAGCTCATCTTTATCTGGGAGACTTTGGTTGTGATTGTTTACAGTACCGCTTAGTTGCCTGTAAAATAACTTCTGATTGTTATTGAATAAGTAGTTCTGTTGTTTCCTTTTCGTGCACTTGACATATCGTGACAAACGTTTTGATTTTGCCTTTAACTTTTGCCTGAGTGAATCGATATATTCACATACATTTCGTTTATGTTGTGGGTGACCTGTATAAGTGTTGATTCTTCGATAGATCTTCCTCACTCTGTTTGTTAAGCGCCTAGACGGTTTCAAGTTGTTTTTAAACTCTGTAAGCTGCCCCAATTCCCTTCTGATGTCATCAATGGTCTTTTCCAGCCGGCGTTGCCACCAAGGCTTGAGCTGTTTGTAGTCCTTACCCCGATTGTTCTTTGGGGATAGGATTTGTTGATTGTGACTTCGAAGCACTACTACCGCTCCACAATAGATGAGAGTGTGAAGTTGTTCCAGCGCTTCGCAGTCTTTAGCATGGTTCTGCAGTAGTAAGTTCACAGCTGCTAGTATGCTGTTAGTGCTCTTATTGGTTCGAAGCTTGGGTAGTTTTGGCCGGTGTATTGGGTTGGTGCCATTAAATTCCGCTAGTGCTTTACAAAGTTCGGTATTATAGTCATTATCGGTGGTTTTGTCGCAATCATTGTTTATTTCCTCAACGCCATTGTGGTCTCCTTGTGCATTCTCCGATTTATGTGTATCCTGATCGGTAATTATGTCATTCTCTCCATCTTGAAGGTCAAGAAGGACTTCACCTCGAATTTGTTGCAACGTCGGACCGGGTAGTAGATTGTTTTTCACAATACTTCGACGTTGGTCAGCAATACGCTGTTCCGTGAGATGGTGAAATTCTGGAAAATGTTCAACGAATGCACTGTGGAGGGCGTATCTGTATGTCGTCATATCAGTTTCCATATTCGTGATTTTAAAGTAGGAGCGCATAATGAATGAGTTTAGCTCGATAGTCCACTTCATGCGCTTCCTGGGCTTTCAGGCTTTTGTGGTCGTAGATGTGCCGACTTGCGTCACTCCAGAAACATCAGAAGCCGGTGGTGGAGGATCGATGTTGTTTTCCCCCTGAGTGTGGTTCACAGTAGCCCTACTCGGTGTCACGCTGCGCCTACCGCTAACCGAAAAAGAAGTTAAATCATTTTTCGAACAAGCCCTTCTAGCACCAACTTGAACGCGACAAGAGTTTAAGGTGTTGCAATGTCGATTCACCTGACGATTCCTGAGATTTAAGGTCCCGGAATTTGCAATCGAATTATTGCTCCCCCCAGAATCCGTGGAGCAGACAGCCGATGTACTAGGTACACTAGCAGTGTGGGATTCTGAGCATTTAGCTCTACCCACCTGGGGTAATCTTGTTTTACAATTCGACATCGTGATTATCGCATTTTAGACCTACTGCCAGGTGCTGATTCAGCCGCTCCTTACATGGAGAACAGACGCTGTCGGAGTACCGCTCCTTACATGGAGACCGTCGTGTCCTGAAACTAACTGGTTTTGGTTCGCTCCGAGGTATTTAATTTCCTCGATACCTTCTATATCTAAAAGGCATTCCCCTATCCACCACCTGGGGAAGCGCCCGATAGGGGACCAGCACCCCCGCGGGTTATTATTATTAATATTATTACTATTATTATTATTATTTCCAACTCAAGTGTACTCTTGCTCAGCTCTTGCTGGTAATGTTCACCTATCCCGAGCGTTTGTAAACGCAAATGGGATTAGGCAGAGCAGTTACATATTTAGAAATTTACGGACAGTGTGACAAGTATTCAAAATTGCAGCCTTCTGCAGATCGATGTATGTGTTTTTGTGAAGACCTAGTTTGGTGAGGCTGTCTTGTAGAGTTTTGGGGATTAGTCCCGTAGATGAAACGATGACCGGCACCACCTCTACTTTCTCTGCATGCCACATCTGTCCTACCTCAATTGCAAGAACGGTGTATTTTGCAATTTTCTCGTTGTATTTGTCTAACATATTGTTGTTATTGGGTACAGCAACATCCACTAGAAGAACCGAGTTAGCTTTTTTATCCACAACCACAATATCATGCCGGTTATTCGTCACCCGTCTATCGGTGATAATTGACCTATCGTAGTATAGTCTAAAATCAGCATTCTCTAGAACTGCATGCGGATGGTACTTGTTATAAGGCGTGTAAGTGTTAACTAATCCAAATTTGTTGGCCAACTTCTGATGGATGATGTTGCAAAGTTGATTGTGTCTGCGTAGGTAATCAATGTTAGCTATGGCTGAACATCCCGACGTAATGTGTTGTATCGTCTCTGTTGTTTGTTGACACTCTCTGCACTTGTCCGACACGATGTTTGTATCTCTTATAACAAATTTCTTGTAATTATTGGTATTAATTACTTGGTCTTGGATCGCCATCATAAATCCTTCTGTTTCTGGAAACAATGTTCCATCAGAGAGCCACTTATTTGATGCTTCCTTGTCGATATATGGTTGATTGAGGTCGTGATGATGTCGACCATGGAGCGCTTTCTGGGCCCACTCTGCCTGTTTGTCAGAGTCTGTAACGATTTCAAGTTTATTATCAGGGTTTACAAGATCTAAGGGGGAATAGTTTTTATCTGCTTTCGCGACCAGCTCATGCAATTTAGATGTTTGAGCCTTGCCAATGAAGAATTTTTGGAGTTGGGATATTTGTTTGTAATGTAAATTAACTATGTCCGTTAGAGCTATTATTATTATTATTATTTCCAACTCAAGTGTACTCTTGCTCAGCTCTTGCTGGTAATGTTCACCTATCCCGAGCGTGTGTAAACGCAAATGGGATTAGGCACAGCAGTTACATATTTAGAAATTTACGGACAGTGTGACAAGTATTCAAAATTGCAGCCTTCTGCAGATCGATATATGTGTTTTTGTGAAGACCTAGTTTGGTGAGGCTGTCTTGTAGAGTTTTGGGGATTAGTCCCGTAGATGAAACGATGACCGGCACCACCTCTACTTTCTCTGCATGCCACATCTGTCCTACCTCAATTGCAAGATCGGTGTATTTTGCAATTTTTTCGTTGTATTTGTCTAAAATATTGTTGTTATTGGGTACAGCAACATCCACCAGGAGAACCGAGTTAGCTTTTTTATCCACAACTACAATATCAGGCCGGTTATTCGTCACCCGTCTATCGGTGATAATTGACCTATCGTAGTATAGTCTAAAATCAGCATTCTCTAGAACTGCATGCGGATGGTACTTGTAATAAGGCTTGTAGGTGTTAATTAATCCAAATTTGTTGGCCAACTTCTGATGGATGATGTTACAAAGTTGATTGTGCCTGCGTAGGTAATCAATGTTAGCTATGGCTGAACATCCCGACGTAATGTGTTGTATCGTCTCTGTTGTTTGTTGACACCTTCTGCACTTGTCCGACACGATGTTTGTTTCTCTTATAACAAATTTCTTGTAATTATTGGTATTAATTACTTGGTCTTGGATCGCCATCATAAATCCTTCTGTTTCCGGAAACAATGTTCCATCAGAGAGCCACTTATTTGATGCTTCCTTGTCGATATATGGTTGATTGAGGTCGTGATGATGTCGACCATGGAGCGCTTTCTGGGCCCACTCTGCCTGTTTGTCAGAGTCTGTAACGATTTCAAGTTTATTATCAGGGTTTACAAGATCTAAGGGGGAATAGTTTTTATCTGCTTTCGCGACCAGCTCATGCAATTTAGATGTTTGAGCCTTGCCAATGAAGAATTTTTGAAGTTGGGATATTTGTTTGTAATGTAAATTAACTATGTCCGTTAGAGCTCTCCCTCCCTCTTTCCTTGGTAGTGTGGTCCTAATAACTGATGATGTCGGGTGGTGACATTTGTGTTTGGTCATCATGGTTCGCATTGTTCTTTGAATATCTTCCAGTTCTGTTTTTGTCCACTTCAGAATTCCAAATGAGTATGTCAGGACCGGTATGGCGTAGGTGTTAATTGCTTTGGCAAGATTTCCTGCGTTCAACTGGGATTTCAATAAAGCAGTTATCCTTTGAGTGAACTGTCCTCGAATTTTGGTTTTTGCTTGCTTCTGGTCTAGTAGCTTAGCTTGCTGAAATCCTAGATATTTGTAGGTTTCACCATTTTGCATGGCATTTATAATGTTCCCATTAGGTAGTAACACATCTCCGTTAACGATTTTACCCTTCTCGATATTCAAGGTTTTGCACTTGTCTAATCCAAATCCCATTTGTATATCACTGGAAAATGTTTCAGTGATATTAAGTAAATGTTGAATTTGACGCTGGTTTGATGCGTATATTTTGATGTCATCCATGTATAAAAGGTGGGAAACAGTGCAGCTAGTGTTCCTGTTGGCTTTGATTTTGAAGCCGTAATACGTATCGTTAAGTAGCTTGGAAAGTGGATTCATTGCCAAACAAAACCAAAGTGGACTCAGGGAGTCACCCTGGAAGATCCCCCTACGGATAGAAATTTCATCAGTTTCGAGGTATTGACCATTTATATGTAAATGAAGGTTCGTTCGCCAGTGCTTCATCGATGATTCAAGAAAAGTAACAAGAGTGGGGTGTACTTTGTAAATTTGCAAAACTTTAACAAGCCAGGAATGTGGAACGCTATCAAATGCTTTCCTATAATCTACGAAAGCCGTGTAGATGTTGCGCTGTTCCTTCTGCGCCTGTTTTAGTATTACCGAATCGATGATGAGTTGTTCTTTGCAGCCTTGGTGATCTCGTCTGCACCCTTTCTGTTCTTCCGACAAGATGTTGTTATGATCCGCATGTCTGTAAATACGGTTAGTAATGCAAGACGTTAATATTTTATATATAGTTGGAAGGCATGTTATAGGTCTATACTGCGTAGGATCGTGAGTTTGATGCGTTTTGGGAAGCAAGTGGGTCGAACCCAGTGTCAGAAATGGTGGTATATCTTCTGTATGTTGCAGAATATGTGTAAATGATCTTGCTATTGCTTCATGCAGACTGTCAAACTTCTTATACCAGAAGTTTTGGACATTGTCAACTCCTGGTGTCTTCCAACTACTGGTGCTCTTTATAGCTTCGGTTACCTCGCTTGTTGTCAAGTTAACGAAAGGCATTGGTTCAATGTTAATTTTTTCCTCCTCATTTCTTATCCAGTGAGCGTTGGATTTATGTTCGATAGGGTTCGACCATAAAGAAGACCAGTACTCCGTTAGCTCATCTTTATTTGGAAGACTTTGGTTGTGATTGTTGACTGTACCGCTTAGTTGCCTGTAAAATAACTTCTGATTGTTATTGAATAAGTAGTTTTGTTGTTTCCTTTTCGTGCACTTGACATATCGTGACAAACGTTTGGATTTTGCCTTCAACTTTTGCCTGAGTAAATCCATATATTCACATACATGTTGTTTATGTTGTGGGTGACCTGTAAAAGTTTTGATTTTTCGAAAGATCTTTCTCACTCTGTTTGTTAAGCGCCTAGACGGTTTCGAGTTGTTTTTAAACTCTGTTAGCTGCCCCAATTCCCTTCTGATGTCATCAATGGACTTTTCCAGCCGGCGTTGCCACCAAGGCTTGAGCTGTTTGTAGTCTTTACCCCGATTGTTCTTTGGGGATTGGATTTGTTGATTGTGACTTCGAAGCACTGCTACCGCTCCACAATAGATGAGAGTGTGAAGTTGTTCCAGCGCTTCGCAGTCTTTAGCATGGTTCTGCAGTAGTAAGTTCACAGCTGCTAGTATGCTGTTAGTGCTCTTATTGGTTCGAAGCTTGGGTAGTTTTGGCCGGTGTATTGGGTTGGTGCCATTAAATTCCGCTAGTGCTTTACAAAGTTCGGTATTATAGTCATTATCGGTGGTTTTGTCGCAATCATTGTTTATTTCTTCAACGCCATTGTGGTCTCCTTGTGCATTCTCCGATTTATGTGTATCCTGATCGGTAATTATGTCATTCTCTCCATCTTGAAGGTCAAGAAGGACTTCACCTCGAATTTGTTGCAACGTCGGACCGGGTAGTAGATTGTTTCTCACAATACTTCGACGTTGGTCAGCAATACGCTGTTCCGTGAGATGGTGAAATTCTGGAAAATGTTCAATGAATGCACTGTGGAGGGCGTATCTGTATGTCGTCATATCAGTTTCAATTTGGTGATTTTAAAGTAGGAGCGCATAATGAATGAGTTTAGCTCGATAGTCCACTTCATGCGCTTCCTGGGCTTTCCGGCTTTTGTGGTCGTAGATGTGCCGACTTGCGTCACTCCAGAAACATCAGAGGCCGGTGGCGGAGGATCGATGTTGTTTTCCCCCTGAGTGTGGTTCGCAGTAGCCCTACTCGATGTCACGCTGCGCCTACCGCTAACCGAGGAAGAAGGTGAATCATTTTTCGAACAAGCCCTTCTAGCACCAACTTGAACGCGACAAGAGTTTAAGGTGTTGCAATGTCGATTCACCTGACGATTCCTGAGATTTAAGGTCCCGGAATTTACAATCGAATTATTGCTCCCCCCAGAATCCGTGGAGCAGACAGCCGATGTACTAGGTACACTAGCAGTGTGGGATTCTGAGCATTTAGCTCTACCCACCTGGGGTAATCTAGTTTTACAATTCGACATCGTGATTGTCGCATTTTAGACCTACTGCCAGGTGCTGATTCAGCCGCTCCTTACATGGAGAACAGACGCTGTCGGAGTACCTCTCCTTACATGGAGACCGTCGTGTCCTGAAACTAACTGGTTTTGGTTCGCTCCGAGGTATTTAATTTCCTCGATACCTTCTTTATCTAAAAGGCATTCCCCGATCCACCACCTGGGGAAGCGCCCGATAGGGGACCAGTACCTCCACGGGTTATTATTATTATTATTATTATTATCAATTCAAGTGTACTCTTGCTCAGCTTTTGCTGGTAATGTTCACCTATCCCGAGCGTTTGTAAACGCAAATGGGATTAGGCACAGCAGTTACATATTTAGAAATTTACGGACAGTGTGACAAGTATTCAAAATTGCAGCCTTCTGCAGATCGATGTATGTGTTTTTGTGAAGACCTAGTTTAGTGAGGCTGTCTTGTAGAGTTTTGGGGATTAGTCCCGTAGATGAAACGATGACCGGCACCACCTCTACTTTCTCTGCATGCCACATTTGTCCTTCCTCAATTGCAAGATCGGTGTATTTTGCAATTTTCTCGTTGTATTTGTCTAACATATTGTTGTTATTGGGTACAGCAACATCCACCAGCAGAACCGAGTTAGCTTTTTTATCCACAACCACAATATCAGGCCGGTTATTCGTCACCCGTCTATCGGTGATAATTGACCTATCGTAGTATAGTCTAAAATCAGCATTCTCTAGAACTGCATGCGGATGGTACTTGTAATAAGGCGTGTAGGTGTTAACTAATCCAAATTTGTTGGCCAACTTCTGATGGATGATGTTGCAAAGTTGATTGTGCCTGAGTAGGTAATCAATGTTAGCTATGGCTGAACATCCCGACGTAATGTGTTGTATCGTCTCTGTTGTTTGTTGACACCTTCTGCACTTGTCCGACACGATGTTTGGATCTCTTATAACAAATTTCTTGTAATTATTGGTATTAATTACTTGGTCTTGGATCGCCATCATAAATCCTTCTGTTTCTGGAAACAATGTTCCATCAGAGAGCCACTTATTTGATGCTTCCTTGTCGATATATGGTTGATTGAGGTCGTGATGATGTCGACCATGGAGCGCTTTCTGGGCCCACTCTGCCTGTTTGTCAGAGTCTGTAACGATTTCAAGTTTATTATCAGGGTTTACAAGATCTAAGGGGGAATAGTTTTTATCTGCTTTCGCGACCAACTCGTGCAATTTAGATGTTTGAGCCTTGCCAATGAAGAATTTTTGGAATTGGGATATTTGTTTGTAATGTAAATTAACTATGTCCGTTAGAGCTCTCCCTCCCTCTTTTCTTGGTAGTGTGGTCCTAATAACTGATGATGTCGGGTGGTGACATTTGTGTTTGGTCATCATGGTTCGCGTTGTTCTTTGAATATCTTCCAGTTCTGTTTTTGTCCACTTCAGAATTCCAAATGAGTATGTCAGGACCGGTATGGCGTAGGTGTTAATTGCTTTGGCAAGATTTCCTGCGTTCAACTGGGATTTCAATAAAGCAGTTATCCTTTGAGTGAACTGTCCTCGAATTTTGGTTTTTGCTTGCTTCTGGTCTAGTAGCTTAGCTTGCTGAAATCCTAGATATTTGTAGGTTTCACCATTTTGCATGGCATTTATAATGTTCCCATTAGGTAGTAACACATCTCCGTTAACGATTTTACCCTTCTCTTCTTCTTCTTCTTATTATTATTATTATTATTGTTTGCCCATTATTTTTTTTGAAGCTGCGCTCTATTTTTTGAAGCTTTGCTTTATTTTTTGAAGCTGCGCTCTATTTTTTGAAGCTGCGCTCTATTTTTTGAAGATTAGGTTACTAACCTAACAAAACCTAACCCCAACCCTAGTTGGATTTGTTGCAACTTTTTCAAATCTAACTAGGGTTGGGGTTAGGTTTTGTTAGGTTAGATTAGGTTATTTTTTGAAGCTTTGCTCTATTTTTTGAAGCTGCGACCGAGGGGTTGTCGAGTTCGAGTCTTGGGGGTGGTTTTCGGGATCCGAGACCCATGCCATCTTTCAGCAATTAATTAGCAATAAATTACCCCGAAGAGCGCGCGTCCGTAACTATTTTCGTCGCCGAGATAGCGTTTCCGGGCTGCCGTAGCTTAAGACCGCCGAGGGGTTGTCGAGTTCGAGTCTTGGGGGTGGTTTTCGGGATCCGGGACCCATGCCATCTTTCAGCAATAAATTACCCCGAAGAGCGCGCGTCCGTAACTATTTTCGTCGTCGAGATAGCGTTTCCGGGCTGCCGTAGCTTAAGACCGTTAGGGGGTGAGCTAGTCCGGCGCTTGGGGGTAGTTTTCAGGATCCGGGACCCACGCTATCTTTCAGCAATTAATTAGCAATAAATTACCCCGAAGAGCGCGCGTCCGTAACTATTTTCGTCGCCGAGATAGCGTTTCCGGGCTGCCGTAGCTTAAGACCGTTAGGGGGTGAGCTAGCCCGGCGCTTGGGGGTAGTTTTCGGGGTTCGGGACCCATGCCATACCAGTCCGGGAGCTCCCCCCTAAAAAAGCTGCCGCAACTTAATATACGTTATTTCATAGTCTCTGTGGTTAGGTAACATCATGTTATGCGTGTTGCCTAATCGGTATTGACATTATTAAATATTTACGACAGTTGTCACTTCCTGAGTATTTTAATAAACGTAGTTATAAAATATCTTCGTGTTTTATATTATAAATAATAACTCAACCAAGTTATACATGGTGTCAGGTCGCTAGTGAACCTATACTTCGCGTCGGGAGTGTAAATAAATAGTTTCTGTTTTTGCCTTGATTTTGTTCGGCATAGTGCCTGCTTTTGTGCCCCGTGAGTAACAAAAAGAAAATGGAAAACTACTTTAAGCCTCCAGAACCGCTTTTGCTAGACGGTAATATCTCTGAAAACTGGAAGAGATTTGTCCAAAAATTTAACTTGTTTTCAAAGGCCACAGGATTAGACAGCAAAGATTAAGTGTGGATTTATGCAGCAACATTTAACATTTAACATTTTTATCATTTAACAATTAACATTTATCATTTAACAATTAGTAAAACTGCCATCGTTTATGCAGACACAATTATAAATTAGGAGAAAATAGTAAGCATGCGCATAAGCCCGAGATTTTAGTTATTTACAATAACCCTACATTTTCATGTCTTTAAAATGTGTACTTCCTTTGTCATAAATGACGGGAAATTGTCGAACAAGATCGATAAGAGTGGCATCATCCATTTTTAGTAAACAAACACACAACATAACCCTAAGTAAACCGCTTTTCTATGAAAACAGTGAGGTTAACTTCAGGATCTGCGTACTAGTTGCGCACTTGATGAAAATTCGGTACATTTAATTTAAGAAAGTTAAAAGTTGGCCAACTTCGTAATTGTTAAATGATAAATGATAATTGTTATTTGTCTGCATAAATGGAGTTATAGTGAAATGAGTAGTTTAACTTATAAATGATAAATGTTAATTTTTAAATGATAAATGTTAAATGTTGCTGCATTTAACATTTAACATTTATCATTTAACAATTAACATTTATCATTTAACAATTAGTAAAACTGCCATGGTTTATGCAGATACAATTATAAATTAGGAGAAAATAGTAAGCATGCGCATAAGCCCGAGATTTTAGTTATTTACAATAACCCTACATTTTCATGTCTTTAAAATGTGTACTTCCTTTGTCATAAATGACGGGAAATTGTCGAACAAGATCGATAAGAGTGGCATCATCCATTTTTAGTAAACAAACACACAACATAACCCTAAGTAAACCGCTTTTCTATGAAAACAGTGAGGTTAACTTCAGGATCTGCGTACTAGTTGCGCACTAGATGAAAATTCGGTACATTTAATTTAAGAAAGTTAAAAGTTGGCCAACTTCGTAATTGTTAAATGATAATTGTTAATTGTCTGCATAAATGGAGTTATAGTGAAATGAGTAGTTTAACTTATAAATGATAAATGTTAATTGTTAAATGATAAATGTTAAATGTTAAATGTTGCTGCATAAATCCACACGAAGACAAACAAATTGCCTGTTTTTTATCACTGATTGGCGATGATGGCCTGGACTTGTTCAACAGTTTTTCGTTTGAGTCAGGTGAAGAAAAAGTGTTGAAAGAAATTCAAAAGAAGTTTGAGGACCATTGTGCCCCTCAGAAAAATGTAATTTTTGAAAGGGCAAAGTTTAATACAATAGTCCAAAAGGAAGGACAATCCTTTGATAGCTTTTTGACTGAGTTGAGAAAAGCAGTCAAAACAACTGAATATCCTAATCAAGATGAAATGATAAGGGACAGAATTGTTATAGGCTTGAGAGAGACTTCGAGTAAAGAAAAATTAATGAGAGAGGCTTCTTTAACTTTGAATAAGGCAATAAATTTCTGTAGAGCGACAGAAACTAGCAAAGACCAGGTTAGAATTTTGGATAATGAAACCCGAGTGGATACCTTAAGAGTAAGAGCCAGCACATCTAAAATGTCTAGTAGTAAACCAGCCACAAATAAGGACCCCAATAAGGCTTGTAAGAATTGTGGATATAAACATAAGTTTGGAAATAAGTGTCCTGCTGCTGGAAAAACATGTGCAAAATGCCAGGGTCGCAACCATTTTGCCAAAGTGTGTCCAGGAACGAGTGAACAAAGTGATCAACATCAGAACAAATCTTTCAAGAAAAACGTGCATTATGTGTCTAAAGAAAAAGAAAGTTCTGAGTCAGCTAGTGAAGCCGAGAGTGAGTACGAGTTCTATGTGAGTTTGGTTGACACAGATGGAAGAACAAACAAAAGCAGAGCAGGGACGATGTGGACAAAGGAGGTATGGGTCAATGGTAAGCCTGTAACTTTCAAGCTGGATACTGGAGCTGAGGTAAGCACCTTACCTGTACATATAGTAAATAAAATTGCCCCTGATGTGCCAATTTGCAAGAGTAATATAACCTTAATGTCCTATGGTGATCCAAATTTCAAACTGAAGTGTTTAGGTGAAGTTGTATTAGAGTGTGTAGTTAAAAACAGCATAGAAAAAGTGTCATTTGTTGTTGTCAATGCTGAAAGTCAAATACCGTTGTTAGGTCTACAAGAATGCTTAAAATTGTGTCATTTGTTGTTGTCAATGCTGAAAGTCAAATACCGTTGTTAGGTCTACAAGAATGCTTAAAATTAAACTTGATAAAAAGGACAGATTCTTGATGTAAACCAAAATTGTTTAAAACTTTAGATGATGTTATTAATAAATACACAAATGTTTTTGAAGGGCTAGGAAAATTTCCTACACAACACCATATAACTTTAAAGATAGATATAAAACCAAAAATAAATGCTATTAGGCAAGTACCTCACATTTTGCTAGAACCATTAAAAAAAAAGTTAGATGATCTTGTGTCAAAGGATATTATAGAAAAGGTTGATAAGCCTTCAGAGTGGGTACACCCACTGGTTATAGTTGAGAAACCAAATGGTGACCTCCGTCTTTGTCTTGATCCAAAAGATTTGAACCAAGCTATACAAAGAGAGCACTTTCTAATTCCATCTTATGATGACATTGCTGTCAAACTGACAAACAAAAAGTTTTTCACTGTTCTTGATATGAAAGATGGGTATTGGACGGGTGAGAAGCTAGCTCCTAGCTCCAAAAGTAAATCTGCGACAATTGACTGAGCCGGCAACAGCGCACCAAGATGTCCGTTTATCACCGTCGCCTTGGCTCGACCAGTCTAATATACAGGGGGAGGTTGAAATATGGTATAAAAATTTGGTTGAGAAAGAACTGAGTTATTTGTAATAATATAAAAGTCTATCATATTCCAAATTCAAAATTCGCTGATAAACGCTACGGAGGTCGAAAAAATTGAAAACTAAGAATTTTTTTAAAAAATTTACAACTTTCTTTTTATTACTGTATTACCATATATCGATGTTTCGCGTTTAAATTTTCTACAACGGTTGATAATATAATAAATAGTCTTTCATATTCCATATTCAAAATTCACTGACAAACGTTACGAGGGTGAGAAAAAAAATAAAAATCAATTTTTTTACTTTATTTTCTCTCCTGTATCTACATATATCGATGTCCGTTGAAAAAAAAAATAGAAATAGATTGATAAATCGATAGTCTTTAGCATGTCATATTCAAAAATCACTGACAAACGTTCCAAGGGTGAGAAAAAAAATAAAAATCAGTTTTCTTGAAAAACATTTTTACTCGATTCTCTCTCCTGTATCTACATATATCGATGTCCGTTGAAAAAAAAAATAGAAATAGATTGATAAATCGATAGTCTTTAGCATGTCATATTCAAAAATCACTGACAAACGTTCCAAGGGTGAGAAAAGGGTGAGAAAACAAATAAAAATCAGTTTTCTTGAAAAAAAATGTTTACTTTATTTTCTCTCCTGTATCTACATATATCGATGTCCGTTGAAAAAAAAAATAGAAATAGATTGATAAATCGATATTCTTTAGCATGTCATATTCAAAAATCACTGACAAACGTTCCAAGGGTGAGAAAAAAAATAAAAATCAGTTTTCTTGAAAAAAATTTTTACTTTATTTTCTCTCCTGTATCTACATATATCGATGTCCGCTGAAAAAAAAAATAGAAATAGATTGATAAATCGATAGTCTTTAGCATGTCGTCTTAAGAAATCACTGACAAACGTTCCAAGGGTGAGAAAAAAAATAAAAATCAGTTTTCTTGAAAAAAAATTTTTACTTTATTTTCTCTCCTGTATCTACATATATCAATTTTTAGATATGCCTGATAATTGTCCACATAAACCACAAATTAGCTGGACACATACACTCCAGTACACACTGAACAATTTCTAAAAACCTATTAATTGTCGAATATGTGGCATGTGCAGAGAGAGTTGTCTCTGATATGTATAAGGGCAGAGACAACTAACGAGACGAGCAACTCAATGTATTATTTGTGTTCGGCAAAACTTATTTGGGCTACTGGAATGAAAGGCACTACTAGGTGGCGTTGTGGTTTGATATTCTTTCATCTTGGTCTTTTACTGTTGTAGATATACAGGCACTAAATAAAATTTGTTGGTGTAGGTCAAGAATGGTAAAACTGGGTAAATTATCCTCAGGATATAACCTATAAAAGCAAGAAGAAGATCAAGAATGGCGGTAAAATTTAAATTTTATAGCTCATAGGCTACAACAGTGAAACATCTACAAAAATTTTCAAAACTGAGTCAAATTTTGCATTTTAATCGAATTGAACGAAAACTGTTAAACCGCAATTTTTAACCCAATTTTGAAATTTTTTGAGATGTTCCACTTTTGCACCTAGTCAGTGAAATGTATTAAAAACAAATCATTGAAGATCGTGTTTCATAATGAAATTTATATAAATATCGAACTGTCATTTTCGCTAGACTAAAAATATTTAAGACATGGGCAAAAATGACTAGATTGTTCCCGTTTTTTTTTAAATCATACAATTTTAATTCTTCAATAATAGGTTTATAAATTTTCATTACAATAAAAATTTAAAAAGTAAAACACAAAACTCATTTTGCTTTTGTATGGATTTTATTTTGCCAATGTTTGGACTAGCAATATATATATATATATATATATATATATATATATATATAATATATATATTACAAGTATATAACATTAATATAAAAAGGCTCAATATATAATTTTAAAATAGCCACAAAAGGTACTTATTTAAAAATCATTTATGCAAAAACTTTTGCATTTTTTTATTTTTTGTAATCTTTTTCCTATCTTTTAAATCCCGTACTTGCCTCTTGCACCACCATGGTATACCTATTTTAATGACCCCTTTTACAATTGATTTAATTATTAAATTTTGATGTTCTGAACATTTTAACCACAAAAAATTTAATTTTGAATTCAATTCTTTTTCAATATGCCTTGAAATATTGGGTATATTACAATTACTTTCAAGAAAACTTTCTAATAAAGTTATGGCAGTTCCTACTAAAATAACAGGTTCTTCTAAAGGATAAACTAATCTTCCAGTTGTTGAATCGCACTCTTTAAAACTTATAAATAAATTGTGAGGCTCATCAGAATTTGACAATAAAATATTGTTGTGTTGACTGCGTTAGCAATGTCAGTTGACAAATTGTCCACATTTAAATTGCTACTGACTATCTTCGAAATAATGATGCTGTGCATTTTAGCAAATGGGGTGCCACAATCATTAATGATTGCAGCAATATTAAGTTTTGCAATGGACTGACAGGCTTCAATAACCTCAATAATTATTTTGGATAATTTAGTTCCGGGGACTGCTTCGTGTGAAAAATAGTACGCAATTGGTTGTTTCCAGTTACGCTGCAGTCCTTTAACCATAAATACTAGGGCCTTATTTGCCACTAATTTAGAGGATTCGCCAGACATTTCTTCAAATCCTCTTATTCTATCCGAAGAGGAATCATATTGAATATGTTCTTTGATATCCATTTCATCCATTAAAATGGAACATATTCTGTCATTATCGTTTTTGACAGACTTGTCAATATGATGCAGCATGTGTTCATTTACTCCACTATTAAACGGCACTTGTTGAAGAAGGTTTAACAATGTTTTTTTTGATGGCATAGATACAATTTTCCGTAACAAATTGTAACATTTAGGACCTCTTTTTAACAAAGCCAAAGCAACAACTTTTTCCTCCATTGTCCATCTTCTTCCTTTAGGAGCTGTTTTTGAGCACCGGATTTGGGAAATTAAGAAGTTGGCAGTAGAATTTGGTAAATCGTGAAATAACTCTTTCACCACATCTGAGTCATTTAGTGAGGATAACTCCTTAATGTTGTGTGCCCTTGCTTTAGCTAGTTTCTTTAGTCGTCTAAGGCTGGACTCCTTCGATTCAATCACTTTCATTAGCCTTTGTTTCC
Source organism: Lochmaea crataegi (assembly GCA_947563755.1). Lineage (NCBI taxonomy): Eukaryota > Metazoa > Arthropoda > Insecta > Coleoptera > Chrysomelidae > Lochmaea > Lochmaea crataegi. The sequence goes on along the minus strand of OX387422.1, from coordinate 80,313,881 downwards.
TAGGTGTTGTTTTAGTTCTAGAAAGGTTTGGAATTCCCCTAAAAATAGGTCTCTTGCTCTTGATAGTGGGAGTAGCAATAATGTCTCCACTAGGACCCACAGATGGCAGTTCAATTTCTCTCTCTTGTATTGCTGAAAATAAAAAAATGTTATTATCAATTTATTTGTAAAGGGACACCCTTTTTATATTCATAATATTATGAAGTTATAGTATAAATAAATTAAAACTTTATAAGTAAAAGTTATAGTATAAATAAATTACAACTTAATAAGTAAAATAAATAAATGATTGTTAAAACATGACAGAAATAAAAAAATTAAATGTTTAAAATTGTGTGAAGTGAATACTACTTTTAAATCTTACTCTATACAAATATCTCATTTATTTAGTTTACTAGAACTACTATTTCATCAACTTACTTTCTTCCACTGGATTTAAAATGTCTGACACCATAAATTTCATTGGCATGGCATCAGTTTTTAGTGTCCATTGAATTTGATCAACATAATCATTTGAAGTAAAGTGATTACTACAAATTCTCTTGTTTCTCATATTCCAACTGGGAACTTCCATTCCAAGGTTTTGCATCCATATTTTGCATCTAAATGAATAAAAAATTATTACTTTTAAAAATACATACTTAAATTATTATTTTTAGTCGTTTACAAAAGGAGACAATACAACATGCTTTTATATTGTCTATATTGAAACAAATTACTTACTTCTCACTATTCCTTGGAAAATAATGTAATTTCTGAACTTCAAGTTCACTGCAACCACAAATTAAACAAGCTGCAACCATTATTCTTCAAAAATCGGTAAAATAAAAACAGAAAAGCATTAAACCACGAGATATAAATAAAATTATTAAATTCTTCTTCTAGCTGGCTAACTTCAGAGCTAGCTGGCTTATTTTTGATACGCTCAGTTGCCAAGTTTATTTTTCTTCAATTTTTAATTCGGGTTTGCCGTAATATTTTATCATACTAATTCTTAATGAATATCATTATGGAGCTGGTATATATTATTTTCACTTTTTTCACAATACATTCAACAATTTACTAATTTAATGCCGTCGTATTTAAACGATTTGGAAACGTCGTGAAAATGACTTCAGCGCCCTCTTAGGCTGCCTTTCAGTGAAAAGAAGAGAGGCAAAGTTATAGTTAGATTGATGTTAAAGAAAGAGACAAGTTATTTAAATAAATTATATGGGCTGCCGAACACTTTTGCCTATTTAAGTTATCCGTCTCGTTGGTTGTCTCTGATAAGAGTATCTATTCTCTTTAAGAAGGCGGAGTCAAAAGTGTAGAGGGCTGGTCAGACTATATTTAATATGTAGGCAAAGATTACAAAAAATCTTTGATGTAGGTAATAATGTAAACTTTTTAAATTAAACTGTTTATAATTAATTTCACTATTATAAATGATATTTTAAAGTTTTCATTGGTTCTTTCAATAAATGGTGAAATTAATTATAAACAGTTAGGATAATTTATAAAAGTAATATGAGTAGATTCCACAAAGTAGGGGCCCAAACAGTAAATTCTAATAATGTAACCATTGTATAAAGATACAATGATGTAACTTTGAATTAGGGATGGCGATCTGAAATCGATTAATCGAAGAATCGATTCCTCGGAACAAATAAATCGATTTTTTATATCGATATGTTTTACTGAATCGATTCAGTGAATCGATATTTCTCCCTTGAAAATCTACATACGATTTTTTCTGGTTTGGTTTTGGGAACTAGGTATAAGCTATATTATCTATTTTCTTAACTTTTTAATGTAACAAATACATTTAGAAAATAAATGTCTTCTTTTATATCTGATCTGATACTTTGATATGGTAATAAAAATAATTGTTATTATCGAATTCCCTGAACTAAAAAATCCCTGATTTCACTGATAAGAGATCCCAGAGATTGTTTAGTATGGTATATTTCTTGTATTTCATAAAATGGATTTATATTTACATTGTAAATACAAACTTGAAAAAAATCGATTTTTTAGAAATCGATCTTTTAGACCTCGAATTTTTTATCAATCGAGTCATCAGGTTACGATTCGAATCGATTTAAAAATCGATCTTTTTTGGAATCGCCATCCCTACTTTGAATTAAGACTTCTATGCCACATACTAATCTGACATGGGCGTTTTGTACTCTTTGAAGGTAGTTTTTATAGTTTTGTGATAAAACTGGTCTATAAATATTGTTACCATAACCACTGTTAGTATTGTCTTTTTTCATTGATTAAAAAAATTTTATTCGATGCTTTTCTATTTTCATGGCATCACCTGTTCAATTCATATCAGCCAATCAGGACTAGGATTCGGAAAAATCTCCTTAGGTAAATGGCACGTAGGTAAATCCGTTGCGGTCTCACACCACCGGTACCCAGAGCGGGGGGTCGTAGTTTTTCCCTTTCGCACACTACAAAGAGTAACAGAGCCGCCTTTCGGCGCCACAATACCGATAAACAAAAAATATCATACGTCTGTGCGGGGAGTAGGGTTGCGCGATACACTAGAAAGTATCGATATTAGGTATCGATACGTATCGGAACGTAAAGTATCGATACAGTAGAATATTGAATATTAATTTATCGATACTTGAAGTATCGATACGTTAACGATCCAAGATTTTCCTAATTTTGACGTTTTTTCGGTAAAAATCACCTTTTTGGGGGGTGGAAAAAGATATTATTGCGATTTCCGGCCACAGTTGAGGTTCGAGAGAAAAATATTGTAGATAAAAGTTGTAGATCTTGGAAAAATCTACAACTTTTTAATTGGCGACTTTTCCACATAACTTCAAAATTAGCTCGAAAAACGCAAAAAACTGCATTTTTCGTTTTTTATTTTTGGTTTCGTTAAAAAATGTTCGATTTTGATGAAAATTTAGTAGAAGGTAGATTTGATAGTCACAAACCATGAAAAAAAATTTCAAATTAAAATATTGGAAATTTTTCGAGTTATAACATTTTTTCGGTAAAACACACTTTTGGGGGGGGGGGTGGAATAAGACATTATTGCGATTTCCGGCCAAAGTTGAGTTCCTAGAATAAAAAGTTGATTATAAAAGTTGTAGATCTTGGGAAAATCTACAACTTTTCCATTAGTGACTTTTCCACATAACTTCAAAATTAGCTCGAAAAACGCAAAAAACTGCATTTTTCGTTTTTTATTTTTGGTTTCGTTAAAAAATGTTCGATTTTGATGAAAATTTAGTAGAAGGTAGCTTTGATAGTCACAAACCATGAAAAAAAATTTCAAATTGAAATATTGGAAATTTTTCGAGTTATAACATTTTTTCGGTAAAACACACTTTTTTTGGGGGGGGGGGGGGGGGGTGGAATAAGACATTATTGCGATTTCCGGCCAAAGTTGAGTTCCTAGAATAAAAAGTTGATTATAAAAGTTGTAGATCTTGAGAAAATTCATCATCATTAGTGACTTTTCCACATAACCTCAAAATTAGCTCGAAAAACGCAAAAAACTGCATTTTACGTTTTTTATTTTTAGTTTCGTTAATATCATTTCACAACGTCATGAAAAAATCACGATATCGCTCATTATTATAGATAACGCCACTTGCCGCTACCACTAAAAATCCCGTATCGCAAGGTATATCGATACACTACAAATTTATCGATACTTGGAATGTATCGAAAAGTATAGTATCGATACAAAATATCGAGTATCGGAAGTAAAAGTATCGATACATTGGAATATCGGATAGTATCGCGCATCCCTAGCGGGGAGTAGGGATGTTCCGATACTACCGATACAATACCAGTATCGATATTTCTATTCCGATACCGAATACTTTTATATCGATACCAGCTTTTCGATACTTCACTAATATTAGTACTCTAGTAGTGGTATCGTATCGAATCAAAATGGCTCCTCCTAAGAGTAAAACGTGGACATTCTTTACGAAAATTAATAAAGAGACCAGCAAATTAATTAACGAAGAAAGTAGTTTATTAAGTGAAGACGAAAAATCGCTAGATCAAACTATGGCTGAAACAGACTATTCATCTCAGTTCTGGAGTCACCACACTCAAGTTGCCCATGGCAAAAAAAAAACTAAAAACAGGACAAACCAGTATGCAGGAAATAGATGATGAAGTTACACCATATTTAAGAAATCCTGTGATGCCTTTAAAAACTAATCCATTTGAAGTTTGGGAGGATATGAAAACGGTTTTCCGAAACCTTTATAAAGTTTCAAGAAAATATCTATGTATTGCTGCTACATCGGTTCCAGCAGAACGTTTATTTCCTAAAGCTGGAGCCACTTATTGCAGGGACAGAAATAGATTACTGGGAAACAGGGTCTCCAAACTTATTTTCTTAGTAAGCTGCTCTAAATTAGTGTCGAAAATTAAAAAAAAAGTTTTATTTGACGTTGACGTGTAATATCTTTAAAAGAATATATTTTTTTTCGTTTTTCAATTATTACTCCTTCCATATCAGTTTCGATTTGATACCAGTAGGTATCGATAATTTCTTATCGGTACGATACTGGTATCGATACTTCACATTCAATACCTTTCGATACCTAGTATCGATATTTAGAGAGTATCGCATATCCCTAGCGGGGAGCGGAGGGTTTGTTTTGTTTTTTCCATGCACTCTTCGACAAGTTTACATTCCTTTTGCCATGGGCGGCGTTAGGAGTAGGGGTAATGAGAAGGAATCGTTTAAAATAAACATCCCTTCCGTGTCAGAAGCAATATAGTATTTATCTATGGTCAGAAGGTTATTCTGTGACCAAACTGTTACGAGATTTGAGTTTTTAGATTGCCTACAATCTTTTTATTTTTCAATTTTAATTTAATATCTACACGTGCATTCGAAATGTAAAAGTCTTTATTTCAATGAAAACATGATGATGTGTCTTTAAAAATATGTCTCGTCGTAATTATTTTCAGGAAGTACCATCAATTTTGGGATAAATTCGCACAAAACAAAATTCCAACGGTGCACGTAGATTTTATTATCGTATTATCAATCTATTTCTATTTTTTTTTCAACGGACTTCGATATATGTAGATACAGGAGAGAAAATAATGTAAAAATTTTTTTTCAAGAAAACTGATTTTTATTTTTTTTCTCACCCTTGGAACGTTTGTCAGTGATTTTTAAATATGACATGCTAAAGACTATCGATTTATCAATCTATTCCTATTTTTTTTTTCAACGGACATCGATATATGTAGATACAGGAGAGAAAATAAAGTAAAAATTTTTTTCAAGAAAACTGATTTTTATTTTTTTTCTCACCCTTGGAACGTTTGTCAGTGATTTTTGAATATGACATGCTAAAGACTATCGATTTATCAATCTATTTCTATTTTTTTTTTCAACGGACATCGATATATGTAGATACAGGAGAGAAAATAAAGTAAAAAATTTTTTTCAAGAAAACTGATTTTTATTTTTTTTCTCACCCTTGGAACGTTTGTCAGTGATTTTTGAAGACGACATGCTAAAGACTATCGATTTATCAATCTATTTCTATTTTTTTTTCAACGGACATCGATATATGTAGATACAGGAGAGAAAATAAAGTAAAAATTTTGTTTCAAGAAAACTGATTTTTATTTTTTTTTCTCACCCTTGGAACGTTTGTCAGTGATTTTTGAAGACGACATGCTAAAGACTATCGATTTATAAATCTATTTCTATTTTTTTTTTCAACGGACATCGATATATGTAGATACAGGAGAGAAAATAAAGTAAAAATTGTTTTCAAGAAAACTGATTTTTATTTTTTTTCTCACCCTTGGAACGTTTGTCAGTGATTTTTGAATATGACATGCTAAAGACTATCGATTTATCAATCTATTTCTATTTTTTTTTTTCAACGGACATCGATATATGTAGATACAGGAGAGAAAATAAAGTAAAAATTTTGTTTCAAGAAAACTGATTTTTATTTTTTTTTCTCACCCTTGGAACGTTTGTCAGTGATTTTTGAAGACGACATGCTAAAGACTATCGATTTATAAATCTATTTCTATTTTTTTTTTCAACGGACATCGATATATGTAGATACAGGAGAGAAAATAAAGTAAAAATTGTTTTCAAGAAAACTGATTTTTATTTTTTTTCTCACCCTTGGAACGTTTGTCAGTGATTTTTGAATATGACATGCTAAAGACTATCGATTTATCAATCTATTTCTATTTTTTTTTTCAACGGACATCGACATATGTAGATACAGGAGAGAAAATAAAGTAAAAAATTTTTTTCAAGAAAACTGATTTTTATTTTTTTTCTCACCCTTGGAACGTTTGTCAGTGATTTTTGAAGACGACATGCTAAAGACTATCGATTTATCAATCTATTTCTATTTTTTTTTTCAACGGACATCGATATATGTAGATACAGGAGAGAAAATAAAGTAAAAATTTTTTTTCAAGAAAACTGATTTTTATTTTTTTTCTCACCCTTGGAACGTTTGTCAGTGATTTTTGAATATGACATGCTAAAGACTATCGATTTATCAATCTATTCCTATTTTTTTTTCAACGGACATCGATATATGTACCTAGTAACCCAAATCATTTTTTTCGAGTCACTCTAGTATGGTAGGACAAATTAACAATACGTCATTAATTGTCTGAAATTAGTTTTTTCTGTATTCCCTTGATCTAGTTACGTTTGTTCGTAATTTTCCCTTTGAATAAAGCAGAGAAAAGTTATTAATTCATATGCAAAATATCAAACCATAGGTTCGATAACGTATGCCCCTCGTAAATACGTTCGACTCTCAGCGGCTGAGCGGTCGAGCGGTGTTGCCAGATCAATTTTACTAGTTTGGAGCTGGGAGCTAGCTTCTCGTCGATGGGTATTGGCAAGTTGAATTGGATAGTAAAAGTTCAGAATTAATGACTTTTGGTACACCATTTGGTCGTTTCAAGTTTAAGAGATTAGCTTTTGGTATCTGTTCAGCCCCTGAGGTCTTTCAAAAGAAAAATTTTGAAGTTTTTGGTGACATCCCGGGTGTGGGACTTTATTTTGATGACTTAATTATAACAGGAGCTACTGAGGCTGAACATGACCAAAATCTTAGATGTGTTTTAGATATCGCTGTAAAACACAACATAAAGTTTAACAAAAAGAAAATTCAGTTAAAAAAAAAGAGTGTTAAGTTTATGGGTCAAATATTTTCACATAAAGGTGTTGAAACTAATAAAGAATATATTGAAGCCATTTTAAAAATGCCTGTTCCAGAGTGTAAGGCAGATGTTTTAAGATTTTTGGGTATGGTTAAGTATATAGGCAAGTTTATACCAAATCTATCTAAAATAACTGCTCCTTTAAGAAATCTTACGAGAAATGATGTGGAGTTTAAATGGACAGATGATAGTAAAAATTCTTTTAATACCCTAATACATTTGTTAACCAATTCTCCAGTTTTAACTTATTTTGATTCAAAAAAGCCAATTGAAATAGAGACAGATGCTTCTAAAGATGGGTTGGGGGCATGTCTTTTGCAAGAAGGCAAACCTGTAGCATTTTCATCACATAGCCTAACTAAAACTGAGCAAGCTTATGCTCAAATTGAAAAAGAGACATTGGCTATCCTTTTTGCTGTAAATAAATTTCACTACTTTATTTATGGTATGTCTACTAAAATTTACAGTGATCACAAACCTTTGGAGTCTATTTTTAAGAAAAATTTACAATCAGCATCTCCAAGAATTTTAAGAATGCGACTGAAATTATTAAAATATAATTTAGATATTTCCTATAGACCTGGAAAATACATGTATATTTCCGATACTCTTTCTCGTGCGTTTCTGAAGAAAAAAACTGAATGGACTGAAAATGAAATAGATTTTGCAGTTCATTCCATAATTCGATCCTTGCCTATATCTACCAATCAAATTAAACAATTTACACTTGAAACAATTAAAAATCCACAGCTTAGCACTGTTATAAATTTTATTAGTAATGGTTGGCCACTTCAAAAGTATAAAATCCCAAAAAATGTTAGACATCTTTACAAATTAAGAGAAAAATTATTTGTATCTGAAAACTTGTTATTTTTAGAGAATAAGTTGATCGTTCCTCATAAGTTAAGAGTAGAAATGATTAAACTTTTACATGAAGGGCACCTAGGAATAGAAAAGACAAAATCACAGGCCAGAAAAGTATTTTATTGGCCAGGTATTACGGCAGATATTGAGTCATTCATAAAAACTTGTAACATTTGTGAAAAATTCTCTAGAAAAAATCCAAAGCAAAATCTTCTTCAATATCCAATACCTGAAAGGCCATGGGAACGTGTTGGTTCTGACATTTTCACATATGCTGAAAAAAGTTATTGTGTTTTGTTTGATGCTTATTCAAACTGGCTTGAGGTTTTGCCTATAAGAAATAAAAGTGCTGAGTCTATTATTTCTCAGATAAAACCAGTTTTTGCAAGATTTGGAGCCCCTGATATTTTTGTTAGTGATAATGTACCCTATAATAGCGAAAATTTTTTAGATTTTGCTAAGAATTGGAATTTTACTCTTGTCACTCGTAGTCCAGAATATCCACAATCAAATGGGTTGGCTGAAAAAGCCGTAGCAATTGCGAAGAACCTTCTAAAAAAATCATTGGAGGAGGGAAAAGGAGGTGATTTAAGTTGTTAAATTATAGAAATTCGACCTTGAAAGGAATGGGCTATTCACCATCACAGTTATTGAATAGTAGAAACTGCAAGACTAAAGTTCCAATTGCTTGTGATTTACTGCAGCCTAAGCCCCCGTCTGGGGGCGGGACCCCTCAGAAGAATACCCCCAGGGGATAGCCCACCTGTCGTAAAAGGCGACTAATGGGTTAGATTCCCAGGAATCTAGAGGAGTAAACCTCGATAAAAAACCATCAACATAGGGAAGGCAGCTATGTTGTGGTGTATTGTAGGCAGCGGAAGCCACTGCGTCCGGAGGCAACCGTGAGAAAAGCCTAGAGGAGTAAACCTCGATAAAACAATCCGTAATCTACGTTGTTAGCTACCGTGGCAATGGATGAATGGCTGCGCGAAAGTCAGTCAGAAACGGTGCCTCCGGGATACCTGGTGACCTCCCGGAGTAACCAGCCTTACCACCACAAGCGGGGCTCTGTGGTGGTGGACATTCAATTCCCTAGCTACTCGTGGGATGGAATATGGAGAAAAGAGAAATAGAAATTGAACAGGAGGTGATGGACGAAGGAAGGCAAGGAATTTTTTGTAAATCGAATAAAGTTAAACGAACGCCTGATAAGGCGGGGGATACGAGAGGGTGGAGTGATACTGGAGTGAAGAGAAAGGAGGTATCGCCTCTGGAGGACAAGGAACAGAAGAGGAAACTGAATGAGAAAGGAAAGAAGGAAGTGGAGAATGTGAAGGAAGAAGAGAGGAAGAGTGTAAAGAGATTGAAGGATATGGTAAGGCGACTGGAGGAGAAGGTGGAAAGGCTGGAGGAAGAGAAGGCAGCGGCAGAGGAGCGGGTCAAGGAATTGGAGAGGTTGAGGAGGGAAGACGATAGAAAGGAGATAATGCAAACACGATGGGAGGTGGGGCAAAGAGACTGGGAAGGATGGAAGCAGGTTAGAGATAGGGACTGGGATGGTAAAAAGGGGGAGGGAATAGAGGTGAAGGTGGGAAATCCAATATTAGGGAATGAAAAGGTTAAGGTGGTATGGGTGACCGAGGAAGACAGTGGAATGGAGAAGGGAATACAGAGAATGTTTAGGGATAGGTACCCGATGCTAGGAGGAAAAGGAAAGGAAATGGAGTGGGTCAAGGAGGTACGCACTTCGGAAAGGAATGGGGTAAGTGTGAAGACGGAGGAGTTGATCTGTCGGATGGAGGGAGATTGTAGGGATGAGAAAAAGGTGTTTGAGCTGATGAGTCGACTGTTTGGGGAAGTGGGGAGCGGGGACAGCATTGGACTCCACAGGCTTGAGCAGGTAGAGGTGGAGGTGCTGAAGAAGATGGTGGCGTGGGTGAGAGGTGACGGAGAGGTGGCGGAGGTAACAATCTATACAGATGGAGAAAAGGAAAAGGAGGGTAGGAATGGGGCGATAATCCTGAAGGATATCGGGGAAGTCGATCAGGAGGGGATCGAGAGGATTAAGAAGGGGTTGAGGGAGATGAAAGGGGAGTGGGTGGATAGACTCAGAGTCTCAAAAAATAAGGAGGTGGTTATAGAGGCAAAGAAGGGAGTTGAAGTAAGGGGAATTCTGGGGGAAGTGGAAAGGGTGACAGGAGCTAGGGTGGTGGAAGCGGGAAGGGGAACAAAAACCATAAAAATGGTAGGGATAGAACCGTGGATGGAAGATGAAAAGGTGAGGGGGAAAATAGAGAATTTGATTGGGAAAGGGACAACGGTGATTAAAGTGGTAATGGAGAGGAACGGGATGAAAATGGCGGTGGTGAGGGCGGAATGGGAAAAAGCGGTAGCCTTATTGAAAAAGAAGGAGATTCGATTGGGGTGGAACAGGGTAAGTATTGTAGAGGGTAGAGAGGATGACAAATGCTTTGGATGTGGAATAAAAGGCCATAAAGTAGCAGGGTGTAAGGTGAAGGTAGTCAAGGAGAGGAGTAAGTGCTGGCTATGTAAGAGCGAGCATCACATGGCGAGAGACTGTCGGCAGGCCTTCCTTTGTAGGGTATGTGGGGAAAGGGGACACAGGCCAGGGGAGATAGAATGTAGTGGGGGTAAGAAGGGAGTAGGTGAAGACGATGGAAAACAGGAAAGAAAAAATGGGAGGGACCCTCTGGACCCCTCAGAGGTGACGAGTCTGGACCAATGGGAGGAAGGGGAGGGCAGGGCGCGGGAAGAAGGAATGTAGGGGATGGATGGAGGGTGCTGCAGATAAATTTAGGGAAATGCAGGATAGCGCATGATATATTGGATCAAGTGATTTTTAGGAGGGAAGTGGATGTGGTGTGTGGATCTGAGGTGAATGCTAGATATGTGGGAAAACAAGGATGGATTATGGATGATACAGGAGAGGCAGGAATAAGAGTGGTGGGAGATGGACTGAGGGCGGATGAAGTGAGGAAAGGAAACGGATGGGTGGTAGTGCGAATGGGAGACATGGTGGTCTACAGTGTGTATATAAGCCCAAATGTCAGCCTGGAAGAATATGAGAGGAGCATCACAGGATTGGAGGACGATCTGAGGGTGTCAAAAGGGAAAAGGAGGATAATTAGGAGAATGGTGACAGGGGACTTCAATGCTAAAAATACTGCATGGGGGGGGGGGGAAGAAAACGGATAGGAGAGGGGAGATCCTGGAGGAAGTGTTGACATCCAACGGGCTGGCGGTGCTGAATGACGGACTACTGCCCACCTTCGTGAGGGGTGACGGGGGTTCGTCATTCATTGATATAACAGCATGTGATGAATGGCTGGGGGAAAAAGTAGGAGTAGTTGGAAGGTGCTGGAGGATGAGGAAAGCTTGAGCTTACATAGGTATGTGGAGACGGATATAAGGAAGGGGAGAGGGGATTTATCGGGAGAGTGGGGATGGAGGTGGACGAAGGCCGAGGCAGAGAGTATGACGAAGAAAGTAAGAGAGGAGATAGAAAGGGGACTTGGACATGATGTAGATGAATTGTACGATGTGATACAGGGCTGTAAAAGAGATGGGAAAAGGGGCAATAGGCGTGAGCGAAGGGCTAATTACTGGTGGAATGAGGAAATAGAGGAGCTGTGGAGGGAGTGTAAGAAAGAACGAAGACGGATGCTGAGGGCAAGAGGTAGGATAGAGGGAAAAGGAGGATACAAAGAGAAGAAGAAGGAACTGGAGCGAAGGGTGGAGAGTGAAAAAAGAGGGAAGTGGGAAGAGTTACTGGGGGACCTGGAAAACAATCCATGGGGAAAGGCATATGAGATAGCGGTGAAGAGGATGGGTGGAAATAGGAGCGAGGTGCTAGAGGAAGATTGGGAGAAGGAGGTTATAGGCAGATTGTTCACAGGGGGAGAAGGAGTTGGAGGCAGGATTCGAGAAGTCCAGGATACTAGGGGGGTAGGAAAAATGAGGGGGATAAGGCCGGTGGAGAAGTGGGAAGTACAAGAGAGGGGAAGGAACATTAAAGTAAGGAAAGCCCCGGGGATAGATGGCCTGAGGGGTGATATGTTGAAGAGGATGTTGGATGACAATGGGGAGTACTTCTGCGAGCTTTTCAACAGGGTGCTAAGGGAGGAAGAGTTTCCAGAAGGATGGAAGGTGGCTAGGGTGATATTACTTAAGAAGGCGGGTAGAGAGGGGAAGAGGGCGGGGGACTACAGGCCCATCAGTCTGCTGTGTGGTATGGGTAAATTGATGGAGGGGATAATAAAGGATAGGATTGAAGAGGAAGTTGGTAGGAATGGGGGTTTTAGGGAAAACCAGCACGGGTTTGCGAAGGGAAAATCATGCATCTCGGCGCTGGGCAGGGTGATGGGCTTGGTTGAAAGGGCTAGGGAGGGCAGCTGGAGGAACAAGAAATTGGCCCTACTCGTGTTCTTCGACGTCGGAAACGCGTTCAACAGTGTCAGCAAACGGGCAGTGTTGAGCGCGTTGCTGAGGCTAAGAGTGGGGGAGGGTTTGGTTAACCTAGTGGAAGACTACCTGACGGGACGTGTGATAGTAGACACTAGAGGGAGGAGGTATGATACGGAGGCTGGAGTGCCCCAGGGCTCGGTTCTTGGACCGACGCTATGGAAGTGTGTGTTTGATGAGGTTTGTGGGATAGTATGTGAAGAGGGATGTGAGATTACGGTGTATGCGGACGATGTGTGTCTGGTATGTACGGCAAAAGGAGAGGCGGAGATAGAAAGAAAGGCGGAGAGAATGTGTAGGAAGATTGTGGAGAAGATAGAGCGGTGCGGACTAGAAGTGGCGGAAGATAAGACGGTGGGGTTGCTAGTGAAGGGACGGAGCAAGACAAGGGAAGTGGGGGTGTTGGTGAAGGGAAGGAGAATTCGCATGGAGGAGTGTGTGAAATACCTAGGGGTGTGGTTGGATAGTCAGTTATCCTTCCGAACACACATGTTGAAGGCGGCAGAGAAGGGGAAAGTGAGGGCAGCATGGCTGGGGAGATTGATGAGTAATGTGAAGGGGCCGGGAGAGTGGAAGAGGAGGATCATTGGTAGGACGGTAGAGCAGAGTTTGCTGTACGGTGCGGAGGTGTGGGGTGAAAGAGCGGGAGTGAATGCGAGGGTTAGGCCACTCCTGCGGGTGCAGAGAGGTATATTGCTAAGGGTAGTGCAGGGGTACAGGACAGTGGGTGGACTGGCAGCAGCGGTGCTGGCAAGGAGCTACCCATTGGACGTGATGGCTAGAGCCAGGAATAAACGCTGGAGGGGTGCGACCAGAGAGGAAGTACAAGAATGGATGGAGGAGGAAATAAGAGAAGGTGGGAGGAGTATGAGGCCGCGCTAAAAGGTGCGATTGGGAATAGGAGAGATTGGATGGATCGGAAATTCGGGGAGGTGAACTACTTCTTGACACAGGTGTTCACTGGACATGGGTCGAGAGTAGGGTACCTCCACAAGATTGGAAAAAGAGAGACTGGAGTGTGCGAGAGGTGTGGAGTGGAGGATGATGTGGGGCATGTGTTCAGATGCTGGAGGAACGAGGAAGTGCTGAAGAAGTTGGAGACGAAACTAGGGGAGGCGGTGTATTGGGAGAATATGGTGGAGATAATGTTGAGGGGGGAGGAGGAATGGATGGAGGTAAGTGGCGTAGTAGAGAGCATGGTCAGGGGGAGAGAACGACTCGATATGGCATGAGAGGTAGGAGTGGAAGTTAGGGAGAAGACGACGATGTGAGCGGAGAGTGAGCGAGGGACCGCCGCCCGTCTCGAAGTATGCTAGGGTAGTGATTCCGAGGCGGAGGTAACGGCGAGTTTGAGGTGGGTTTGGTTGGTAGGCATCTCCTTGGGGATGAGTCCAACACTGTTTGGGTCCTGGACCCATTCGAACATGAGTTTCCCATCTCGGCCCGAAAAAAAAAAAAAAAAAAAAAAAAAAAAGTTATGTGTAAATGTAAAAGAAAAGATACTTTCTAAACGTAAAATCAATGAAGAACATTATAACAAAAATGCTAAAAGTTTGAAACCTCTTAATAAAGGCTCAAATGTTACTGTATTAAATCACAAAAATAAAATTTGGGAACCTGTTAGAATTGAAGATTTTCATAAAAGTCCAAGATCTTATGTATTACAGGATTGCAGAGGCAACACTATCAGAAGGAACCGCATTGATATTAAACCATCGGAAAACCCTTTTAAGCTAACAGATAACTCACTTGATTCTGCAAATCAGTTCTCTACTGATAGTGATGTTACCCCTTCTCTAAGTGTACCTAGACATAAATGTTCAGAGTTTGTTGATTCAAGACATATCACACCAGAAATGCATAACCCCTTGCCAGTACCAGAAACACAGTTGTTAAATGAAAATGTAAAAATTGAAACCACTCGATCTGGGCGAATTATTAAAAAACCAGAAAACTAAACTTGTGAGGGGAGATGTATAATATGGTATTATTAGATTTTTAATATTATATTTATATTTCATAGTCTCTGTGGTTAGGTAACATCATGTTATGCGTGTTGCCTAATCGGTATTGACATTATTAAATATTTTTGACAGTTGTCACTTCTTGAGTATTTTAATAAACGTAGTTATAAAATATCTTCGTGTTTTATATTATAAATAATAACTCAACCAAGTTATACAGAGTGGATTCACAATTCAGGTAATTTACTTAATCAAAAATAGAAAAATCTTTACTTGAAAATTGAAATATTCATGAAGTAATGAGCTCTACAATTCATCAATTCGAAGGGAAAACTATTACATTTATTTAGTGTTTCTGAATTTATAAAAATTACAAGAACAATAATCATTACTACAGGTTATATTAAGTATGTTCAGAGAATAAACAGATTACTTTTAAGTTGCCAACGCCCAACGCGCCACTAAAAAAACAGGGAATTTTGGCCGTTAGGTATATATAAAGGTGGCCGTAATTTAGGGTTGCCATCTACAAACTTTGAAATCCAGGATTTGAATATAGAAATACCAGGACATTTCGGTTTTAAGACAGGACTATATACGGGGTGTCCCAGGAATGAGAGGCCAAAACTTGGGAATGAGTAGGTGGTGTTAAAATAATGTCAGTACTTCATATAATTTTTTTTTCTACGGACCTCCTTAGGGAGTTATAGGGCTTCAAAGTTAGAAATGAAAAATACATTTTTATTCATAACTCCAAAACTATAATTTCGAACTTGTTGAAAATTGGGTGGATTGTCAAGTATATCAATTCATTTGAAGTACTGACATTATTTTAACACCACCCACTCATTACCAAGTTTTGGCCTTTTATTCCTGGGACACCCTGTTTAATGCAGTGCCTAATTGTTATATGCACTGAATAAAACAACTAATAGCAATCACATATTTTTTATCAGTGTTTAAATTTTAACTTAAACTTAAGTATTAATTGTCAAATTAAATGGATAAATGATGTTTTTAATCATAAATATAAAATAATTACTACCTACCTAAGTAAGTAATGTAATGTGATATTATAAATTCTTACGTATTATCTATATTTTTATTGCATTTTTCAAACCCCGAAATGTCCTTCAACATTTGTGGTTTAGTTAACAAATAAATCATAAAACTTTTCACAGTCTAGGGAGCTGAAAGACATATGATGGCAAATGGCGCGGCGTGGGCCCAGTGAGTGACAAAACAATTAGTGGCGCGCGAAATTTAAAGCATAGATCCCTAATCTAACAGGATTCTTTAAAAACAGGACGAAGCTTATAAACTATCCAGGACAGCCCAGGACACCCCAAAAAGCAGGACATGTCCTGGGAAAACAGGACGGTTGGCAACCCTACCGTAATTGGCAGGTTTTGTGTCTTCAAATATGATATATGTTATTAATTTTTCTTTGTATTTTATTAATTGAAAAGGAAGTAAAACAAGAATATAATTATTCAAGAATCTTCGAATCATCATAAACTTCTATACCTAACTAATCAAATGAGAATAATCCTGATAGTAGTTCACATTACAACAATCACATTTTATTTTCCCTGTTCTTTAGTCGCAAAAGTGTATCTTTACATAAAGCAATTAGGTTTTGTAAATCTGTTTATTTCTTGTAAATGGGACAACCTGTAAAATAGTGGACATACCTATTACTTAGATAGGTACCTACTTACATTGTGCTAAGAATTTGTCATTTTGAATTTTTATAAAATTGTAGCTTTTTTTAAACACTTTGCAATATTGTGTGTAGTACCATTGTTTAAGAAAGTAACCATAAAATATTTCATTGAGCTGATTAATCTTTAGCAAACATAGTGTTTCTCCAACTATGCGTTATATAGATTTAAGTATTGGTAAAATTATTTGTACTGAAGATGACAGCAAACTGTTTTCTGTTCTTTAAATATGTATCTTAAGATTGATTAGAATAAACATTGTTTTTTATTAATGCAATAAACCGCACATTTTAACAAGAAACAATTATATTTTTAGGTAACTCTGGACTGGACTGTCGAATTTGAGCCCAAAATCTCTGAAGTTCTTCATATGAAAGCGATTGTGAATTTACTCATAAAAATAGTTCAGAAGTTTATTTTGTAGGATATTTGTGTAAAAAGGTATTAGATGTATGTATGTATGTATGTATGTAGATTGGGGTGTCATTCACTGAGACCTAAAAGATCTATTGTGCCCCCTTACTTCTACTTAGTTCCTGAGGAAAGTCTCAGAGACTAGTAGCTCCTTTAGCCCTATTTCCCGGAGGAATTTTAGGATATCTGCAGGCTTTAACTTAGGTATATGTCCCTCTTCTATCCAGTAATCTCCAAGGTGTTGTGCCAAGGATTCTGAATTGCTGTGCAGTTCGCAAGTATGTGGGTGGAAGTTTCTTCTTCCGTACCATAGAATCTACATTATTCTTCCTCCACTATTTTGAGCTTTTTCAGGTGCCCATTCAGGCGACAATGTCCCGTAAGGATGCCTGTTAAAACTCTTAGTGCAGTTTTACTTTGACTTATGCATTCATTTGATCTCAACAGGTTGTAGTCACCCAGAAGAATCTTTGATTGCCTAAGTCCTACTAGATCTTTCCAATGGTCAGATCTTCTCTTTTCTTCGGCTTTGCCTATTTCTTCCAATATTACATTGGAGCTGATACCGCAAAAGGGTTCCGGCCCCCAAAAGGGTGTTCCAGTCCCCCTCTTTGCTAGTTCATTTGCCATTTCATTTCCTTCTATTCCTGTGTGTCCTGGAATCCACAGTAAGGTGACTATATTGTTCTCGCCTAGTTCATTTAGTTTGCCTAGGCATTCCCACACCATTTTGGAACTGAATTTTGCAGACGACACTACTATTCACTTACCTGTTGTTTAATTCCTAAATTCTCATATTTCTATTACCTAACATACGGTATCCGCCAAAATAAACAGTACCGAAACAGATAGTGCTGTGGAGTTGTTTATGTAATATGGATTTGTCATATTTGACTTAATTGTCATTAGTTGATATATTAATAGTACGCTGCAGTTAAATTTGATTTAAAAATGGTTCTAACAACGGAAGAAAAAGTGTTTTTGGTAGAGCATTATTTTCGTTCATACGGAAAATAGAATAATTTCTCGGGGAACAGACTTCGAATATCCTTCTCATTCACCTGATCTGACGCCACCTGACGCATACATTTGGGGCATAATGAAGGACAAAATATTTCACTCGGAAAATCCGCCGGCGAATATTGCCGAACTACGGGAAAGAATACAAAATATTTTTCGGCAGTTACATCAACCACTTTTTATAAATATGTTTATTGACTTACAAAATCGATATGAAGCTTGTTTGCGTCGAAATGGTGAACATTTTGAACACTTACATTACAGAAATTAAAAATTAATTTTTATTTTTATTTTCGGTACTGTTTATTTTGGCGGATACTGTATTTGTACAGAATTCAAAGATAACCAAATTTATAAAACAAAAACTTTCCAGGGGCATGTCTGTTCACTTTTTTCTTTAAGTAGGATTTGATGTAAATCACCTAACTGTAAAATTATTATTTTCTTTGGGGGGGTTTTTAAAAAAATTGTGCTATGATGGAAACTGTTATTTTTTATATCTTTTAGCGGTTTTTTTGTATTATGGTTTTCTGAAAAGTTTTTTCCAAGTATTTTCTATGGTCATAATAAGTTTGGGAAGCTTGGTTAACAGCTTGCCCGAATAAATTCGACTCATCTGTGAGCAGAGGACTTGACACTTGCCTGGAGGTTCAGCTGACCTAGCACACACTGCAGGTTACCATCAATCATCGTGGGACCTCACCTACCAGCTGCAATAACTGCCACAGCTAAGTAAACTAAGAGGATAACTTTTATATGCGGCATTCATCTTACTTGTATCTATTTTATCATATTAAACATGTCACACTAATAATAACTAACTAACCCTTATAAAAAACAGTCACCAAAATCTTAGATGTGTTTTAGATATCGCTGTAAAACACAACATAAAGTTTAACAAAAAGAAAATTCAGTTAAAAAAAAAGAGTGTTAAGTTTATGGGTCAAATATTTTCACATAAAGGTGTTGAAACTAATAAAGAATATATTGAAGCCATTTTAAAAATGCCTGTTCCAGAGTGTAAGGCAGATGTTTTAAGATTTTTGGGTATGGTTAAGTATATAGGCAAGTTTATACCAAATCTATCTAAAATAACTGCTCCTTTAAGAAATCTTACGAGAAATGATGTGGAGTTTAAATGGACAGATGATAGTAAAAATTCTTTTAATACCCTAATACATTTGTTAACCAATTCTCCAGTTTTAACTTATTTTGATTCAAAAAAGCCAATTGAAATAGAGACAGATGCTTCTAAAGATGGGTTGGGGGCATGTCTTTTGCAAGAAGGCAAACCTGTAGCATTTTCATCACATAGCCTAACTAAAACTGAGCAAGCTTATGCTCAAATTGAAAAAGAGACATTGGCTATCCTTTTTGCTGTAAATAAATTTCACTACTTTATTTATGGTATGTCTACTAAAATTTACAGTGATCACAAACCTTTGGAGTCTATTTTTAAGAAAAATTTACAATCAGCATCTCCAAGAATTTTAAGAATGCGACTGAAATTATTAAAATATAATTTAGATATTTCCTATAGACCTGGAAAATACATGTATATTTCCGATACTCTTTCTCGTGCGTTTCTGAAGAAAAAAACTGAAAGGACTGAAAATGAAATAGATTTTGCAGTTCATTCCATAATTCGATCCTTGCCTATATCTACCAATCAAATTAAACAATTTACACTTGAAACAATTAAAAATCCACAGCTTAGCACTGTTATAAATTTTATTAGTAATGGTTGGCCACTTCAAAAGTATAAAATCCCAAAAAATGTTAGACATCTTTACAAATTAAGAGAAAAATTATTTGTATCTGAAAACTTGTTATTTTTAGAGAATAAGTTGATCGTTCCTCATAAGTTAAGAGTAGAAATGATTAAACTTTTACATGAAGGGCACCTAGGAATAGAAAAGACAAAATCACAGGCCAGAAAAGTATTTTATTGGCCAGGTATTACGGCAGATATTGAGTCATTCATAAAAACTTGTAACATTTGTGAAAAATTCTCTAGAAAAAATCCAAAGCAAAATCTTCTTCAATATCCAATACCTGAAAGGCCATGGGAACGTGTTGGTTCTGACATTTTCACATATGCTGAAAAAAGTTATTGTGTTTTGTTTGATGCTTATTCAAACTGGCTTGAGGTTTTGCCTATAAGAAATAAAAGTGCTGAGTCTATTATTTCTCAGATAAAACCAGTTTTTGCAAGATTTGGAGCCCCTGATATTTTTGTTAGTGATAATGTACCCTATAATAGCGAAAATTTTTTAGATTTTGCTAAGAATTGGAATTTTACTCTTGTCACTCGTAGTCCAGAATATCCACAATCAAATGGGTTGGCTGAAAAAGCCGTAGCAATTGCGAAGAACCTTCTAAAAAAATCATTGGAGGAGGGAAAAGGAGGTGATTTAAGTTGTTAAATTATAGAAATTCGACCTTGAAAGGAATGGGCTATTCACCATCACAGTTATTGAATAGTAGAAACTGCAAGACTAAAGTTCCAATTGCTTGTGATTTACTGCAGCCTAAGCCCCCGTCTGGGGGCGGGACCCCTCAGAAGAATACCCCCAGGGGATAGCCCACCTGTCGTAAAAGGCGACTAATGGGTTAGATTCCCAGGAATCTAGAGGAGTAAACCTCGATAAAAAACCATCAACATAGGGAAGGCAGCTATGTTGTGGTGTATTGTAGGCAGCGGAAGCCACTGCGTCCGGAGGCAACCGTGAGAAAAGCCTAGAGGAGTAAACCTCGATAAAACAATCCGTAATCTACGTTGTTAGCTACCGTGGCAATGGATGAATGGCTGCGCGAAAGTCAGTCAGAAACGGTGCCTCCGGGATACCTGGTGTCCTCCCGGAGTAACCAGCCTTACCACCACAAGCGGGGCTCTGTGGTGGTGGACATTCAATTCCCTAGCTACTCGTGGGATGGAATATGGAGAAAAGAGAAATAGAAATTGAACAGGAGGTGATGGACGAAGGAAGGCAAGGAATTTTTTGTAAATCGAATAAAGTTAAACGAACGCCTGATAAGGCGGGGGATACGAGAGGGTGGAGTGATACTGGAGTGAAGAGAAAGGAGGTATCGCCTCTGGAGGACAAGGAACAGAAGAGGAAACTGAATGAGAAAGGAAAGAAGGAAGTGGAGAATGTGAAGGAAGAAGAGAGGAAGAGTGTAAAGAGATTGAAGGATATGGTAAGGCGACTGGAGGAGAAGGTGGAAAGGCTGGAGGAAGAGAAGGCAGCGGCAGAGGAGCGGGTCAAGGAATTGGAGAGGTTGAGGAGGGAAGACGATAGAAAGGAGATAATGCAAACACGATGGGAGGTGGGGCAAAGAGACTGGGAAGGATGGAAGCAGGTTAGAGATAGGGACTGGGATGGTAAAAAGGGGGAGGGAATAGAGGTGAAGGTGGGAAATCCAATATTAGGGAATGAAAAGGTTAAGGTGGTATGGGTGACCGAGGAAGACAGTGGAATGGAGAAGGGAATACAGAGGATGTTTAGGGATAGGTACCCGATGCTAGGAGGAAAAGGAAAGGAAATGGAGTGGGTCAAGGAGGTACGCACTTCGGAAAGGAATGGGGTAAGTGTGAAGACGGAGGAGTTGATCTGTCGGATGGAGGGAGATTGTAGGGATGAGAAAAAGGTGTTTGAGCTGATGAGTCGACTGTTTGGGGAAGTGGGGAGCGGGGACAGCATTGGACTCCACAGGCTTGAGCAGGTAGAGGTGGAGGTGCTGAAGAAGATGGTGGCGTGGGTGAGAGGTGACGGAGAGGTGGCGGAGGTAACAATCTATACAGATGGAGAAAAGGAAAAGGAGGGTAGGAATGGGGCGATAATCCTGAAGGATATCGGGGAAGTCGATCAGGAGGGGATCGAGAGGATTAAGAAGGGGTTGAGGGAGATGAAAGGGGAGTGGGTGGATAGACTCAGAGTCTCAAAAAATAAGGAGGTGGTTATAGAGGCAAAGAAGGGAGTTGAAGTAAGGGGAATTCTGGGGGAAGTGGAAAGGGTGACAGGAGCTAGGGTGGTGGAAGCGGGAAGGGGAACAAAAACCATAAAAATGGTAGGGATAGAACCGTGGATGGAAGATGAAAAGGTGAGGGGGAAAATAGAGAATTTGATTGGGAAAGGGACAACGGTGATTAAAGTGGTAATGGAGAGGAACGGGATGAAAATGGCGGTGGTGAGGGCGGAATGGGAAAAAGCGGTAGCCTTATTGAAAAAGAAGGAGATTCGATTGGGGTGGAACAGGGTAAGTATTGTAGAGGGTAGAGAGGATGACAAATGCTTTGGATGTGGAATAAAAGGCCATAAAGTAGCAGGGTGTAAGGTGAAGGTAGTCAAGGAGAGGAGTAAGTGCTGGCTATGTAAGAGCGAGCATCACATGGCGAGAGACTGTCGGCAGGCCTTCCTTTGTAGGGTATGTGGGGAAAGGGGACACAGGCCAGGGGAGATAGAATGTAGTGGGGGTAAGAAGGGAGTAGGTGAAGACGATGGAAAAAAAAGAAAAAAGAAAAAATGGGAGGGACCCTCTGGACCCCTCAGAGGTGACGAGTCTGGACCAATGGGAGGAAGGGGAGGGCAGGGCGCGGGAAGAAGGAATGTAGGGGATGGATGGAGGGTGCTGCAGATAAATTTAGGGAAATGCAGGATAGCGCATGATATATTGGATCAAGTGATTTTTAGGAGGGAAGTGGATGTGGTGTGTGGATCTGAGGTGAATGCTAGATATGTGGGAAAACAAGGATGGATTATGGATGATACAGGAGAGGCAGGAATAAGAGTGGTGGGAGATGGACTGAGGGCGGATGAAGTGAGGAAAGGAAACGGATGGGTGGTAGTGCGAATGGGAGACATGGTGGTCTACAGTGTGTATATAAGCCCAAATGTCAGCCTGGAAGAATATGAGAGGAGCATCACAGGATTGGAGGACGATCTGAGGGTGTCAAAAGGGAAAAGGAGGATAATTAGGAGAATGGTGACAGGGGACTTCAATGCTAAAAATACTGCATGGGGGGGGGGGAAGAAAACGGATAGGAGAGGGGAGATCCTGGAGGAAGTGTTGACATCCAACGGGCTGGCGGTGCTGAATGACGGACTACTGCCCACCTTCGTGAGGGGTGACGGGGGTTCGTCATTCATTGATATAACAGCATGTGATGAATGGCTGGGGGAAAAAGTAGGAGTAGTTGGAAGGTGCTGGAGGATGAGGAAAGCTTGAGCTTACATAGGTATGTGGAGACGGATATAAGGAAGGGGAGAGGGGATTTATCGGGAGAGTGGGGATGGAGGTGGACGAAGGCCGAGGCAGAGAGTATGACGAAGAAAGTAAGAGAGGAGATAGAAAGGGGACTTGGACATGATGTAGATGAATTGTACGATGTGATACAGGGCTGTAAAAGAGATGGAAAAAGGGGCAATAGGCGTGAGCGAAGGGCTAATTACTGGTGGAATGAGGAAATAGAGGAGCTGTGGAGGGAGTGTAAGAAAGAACGAAGACGGATGCTGAGGGCAAGAGGTAGGATAGAGGGAAAAGGAGGATACAAAGAGAAGAAGAAGGAACTGGAGCGAAGGGTGGAGAGTGAAAAAAGAGGGAAGTGGGAAGAGTTACTGGGGGACCTGGAAAACAATCCATGGGGAAAGGCATATGAGATAGCGGTGAAGAGGATGGGTGGAAATAGGAGCGAGGTGCTAGAGGAAGATTGGGAGAAGGAGGTTATAGGCAGATTGTTCACAGGGGGAGAAGGAGTTGGAGGCAGGATTCGAGAAGTCCAGGATACTAGGGGGGTAGGAAAAATGAGGGGGATAAGGCCGGTGGAGAAGTGGGAAGTACAAGAGAGGGGAAGGAACATTAAAGTAAGGAAAGCCCCGGGGATAGATGGCCTGAGGGGTGATATGTTGAAGAGGATGTTGGATGACAATGGGGAGTACTTCTGCGAGCTTTTCAACAGGGTGCTAAGGGAGGAAGAGTTTCCAGAAGGATGGAAGGTGGCTAGGGTGATATTACTTAAGAAGGCGGGTAGAGAGGGGAAGAGGGCGGGGGACTACAGGCCCATCAGTCTGCTGTGTGGTATGGGTAAATTGATGGAGGGGATAATAAAGGATAGGATTGAAGAGGAAGTTGGTAGGAATGGGGGTTTTAGGGAAAACCAGCACGGGTTTGCGAAGGGAAAATCATGCATCTCGGCGCTGGGCAGGGTGATGGGCTTGGTTGAAAGGGCTAGGGAGGGCAGCTGGAGGAACAAGAAATTGGCCCTACTCGTGTTCTTCGACGTCGGAAACGCGTTCAACAGTGTCAGCAAACGGGCAGTGTTGAGCGCGTTGCTGAGGCTAAGAGTGGGGGAGGGTTTGGTTAACCTAGTGGAAGACTACCTGACGGGACGTGTGATAGTAGACACTAGAGGGAGGAGGTATGATACGGAGGCTGGAGTGCCCCAGGGCTCGGTTCTTGGACCGACGCTATGGAAGTGTGTGTTTGATGAGGTTTGTGGGATAGTATGTGAAGAGGGATGTGAGATTACGGTGTATGCGGACGATGTGTGTCTGGTATGTACGGCAAAAGGAGAGGCGGAGATAGAAAGAAAGGCGGAGAGAATGTGTAGGAAGATTGTGGAGAAGATAGAGCGGTGCGGACTAGAAGTGGCGGAAGATAAGACGGTGGGGTTGCTAGTGAAGGGACGGAGCAAGACAAGGGAAGTGGGGGTGTTGGTGAAGGGAAGGAGAATTCGCATGGAGGAGTGTGTGAAATACCTAGGGGTGTGGTTGGATAGTCAGTTATCCTTCCGAACACACATGTTGAAGGCGGCAGAGAAGGGGAAAGTGAGGGCAGCATGGCTGGGGAGATTGATGAGTAATGTGAAGGGGCCGGGAGAGTGGAAGAGGAGGATCATTGGTAGGACGGTAGAGCAGGGTTTGCTGTACGGTGCGGAGGTGTGGGGTGAAAGAGCGGGAGTGAATGCGAGGGTTAGGCCACTCCTGCGGGTGCAGAGAGGTATATTGCTAAGGGTAGTGCAGGGGTACAGGACAGTGGGTGGACTGGCAGCAGCGGTGCTGGCAAGGAGCTACCCATTGGACGTGATGGCTAGAGCCAGGAATAAACGCTGGAGGGGTGCGACCAGAGAGGAAGTACAAGAATGGATGGAGGAGGAAATAAGAGAAGGTGGGAGGAGTATGAGGCCGCGCTAAAAGGAGCGATTGGGAATAGGAGAGATTGGATGGATCGGAAATTCGGGGAGGTGAACTACTTCTTGACACAGGTGTTCACTGGACATGGGTCGAGAGTAGGGTACCTCCACAAGATTGGAAAAAGAGAGACTGGAGTGTGCGAGAGGTGTGGAGTGGAGGATGATGTGGGGCATGTGTTCAGATGCTGGAGGAACGAGGAAGTGCTGAAGAAGTTGGAGACGAAACTAGGGGAGGCGGTGTATTGGGAGAATATGGTGGAGATAATGTTGAGGGGGGAGGAGGAATGGATGGAGGTAAGTGGCGTAGTAGAGAGCATGGTCAGGGGGAGAGAACGACTCGATATGGCATGAGAGGTAGGAGTGGAAGTTAGGGAGAAGACGACGATGTGAGCGGAGAGTGAGCGAGGGACCGCCGCCCGTCTCGAAGTATGCTAGGGTAGTGATTCCGAGGCGGAGGTAACGGCGAGTTTGAGGTGGGTTTGGTTGGTAGGCATCTCCTTGGGGATGAGTCCAACACTGTTTGGGTCCTGGACCCATTCGAACATGAGTTTCCCATCTCGGCCCGAAAAAAAAAAAAAAAAAAAAAAAAAGTTATGTGTAAATGTAAAAGAAAAGATACTTTCTAAACGTAAAATCAATGAAGAACATTATAACAAAAATGCTAAAAGTTTGAAACCTCTTAATAAAGGCTCAAATGTTACTGTATTAAATCACAAAAATAAAATTTGGGAACCTGTTAGAATTGAAGATTTTCATAAAAGTCCAAGATCTTATGTATTACAGGATTGCAGAGGCAACACTATCAGAAGGAACCGCATTGATATTAAACCATCGGAAAACCCTTTTAAGCTAACAGATAACTCACTTGATTCTGCAAATCAGTTCTCTACTGATAGTGATGTTACCCCTTCTCTAAGTGTACCTAGACATAAATGTTCAGAGTTTGTTGATTCAAGACATATCACACCAGAAATGCATAACCCCTTGCCAGTACCAGAAACACAGTTGTTAAATGAAAATGTAAAAATTGAAACCACTCGATCTGGGCGAATTATTAAAAAACCAGAAAACTAAACTTGTGAGGGGAGATGTATAATATGGTATTATTAGATTTTTAATATTATATTTATATTTCATAGTCTCTGTGGTTAGGTAACATCATGTTATGCGTGTTGCCTAATCGGTATTGACATTATTAAATATTTTTGACAGTTGTCACTTCTTGAGTATTTTAATAAACGTAGTTATAAAATATCTTCGTGTTTTATATTATAAATAATAACTCAACCAAGTTATACAGAGTGGATTCACAATTCAGGTAATTTACTTAATCAAAAATAGAAAAATCTTTACTTGAAAATTGAAATATTCATGAAGTAATGAGCTCTACAATTCATCAATTCGAAGGGAAAACTATTACATTTATTTAGTGTTTCTGAATTTATAAAAATTACAAGAACAATAATCATTACTACAGGTTATATTAAGTATGTTCAGAGAATAAACAGATTACTTTTAAGTTGCCAACGCCCAACGCGCCACTAAAAAAACAGGGAATTTTGGCCGTTAGGTATATATAAAGGTGGCCGTAATTTAGGGTTGCCATCTACAAACTTTGAAATCCAGGATTTGAATATAGAAATACCAGGACATTTCGGTTTTAAGACAGGACTATATACGGGGTGTCCCAGGAATGAGAGGCCAAAACTTGGGAATGAGTAGGTGGTGTTAAAATAATGTCAGTACTTCATATAATTTTTTTTTCTACGGACCTCCTTAGGGAGTTATAGGGCTTCAAAGTTAGAAATGAAAAATACATTTTTATTCATAACTCCAAAACTATAATTTCGAACTTGTTGAAAATTGGGTGGATTGTCAAGTATATCAATTCATTTGAAGTACTGACATTATTTTAACACCACCCACTCATTACCAAGTTTTGGCCTTTTATTCCTGGGACACCCTGTTTAATGCAGTGCCTAATTGTTATATGCACTGAATAAAACAACTAATAGCAATCACATATTTTTTATCAGTGTTTAAATTTTAACTTAAACTTAAGTATTAATTGTCAAATTAAATGGATAAATGATGTTTTTAATCATAAATATAAAATAATTACTACCTACCTAAGTAAGTAATGTAATGTGATATTATAAATTCTTACGTATTATCTATATTTTTATTGCATTTTTCAAACCCCGAAATGTCCTTCAACATTTGTGGTTTAGTTAACAAATAAATCATAAAACTTTTCACAGTCTAGGGAGCTGAAAGACATATGATGGCAAATGGCGCGGCGTGGGCCCAGTGAGTGACAAAACAATTAGTGGCGCGCGAAATTTAAAGCATAGATCCCTAATCTAACAGGATTCTTTAAAAACAGGACGAAGCTTATAAACTATCCAGGACAGCCCAGGACACCCCAAAAAGCAGGACATGTCCTGGGAAAACAGGACGGTTGGCAACCCTACCGTAATTGGCAGGTTTTGTGTCTTCAAATATGATATATGTTATTAATTTTTCTTTGTATTTTATTAATTGAAAAGGAAGTAAAACAAGAATATAATTATTCAAGAATCTTCGAATCATCATAAACTTCTATACCTAACTAATCAAATGAGAATAATCCTGATAGTAGTTCACATTACAACAATCACATTTTATTTTCCCTGTTCTTTAGTCGCAAAAGTGTATCTTTACATAAAGCAATTAGGTTTTGTAAATCTGTTTATTTCTTGTAAATGGGACAACCTGTAAAATAGTGGACATACCTATTACTTAGATAGGTACCTACTTACATTGTGCTAAGAATTTGTCATTTTGAATTTTTATAAAATTGTAGCTTTTTTTAAACACTTTGCAATATTGTGTGTAGTACCATTGTTTAAGAAAGTAACCATAAAATATTTCATTGAGCTGATTAATCTTTAGCAAACATAGTGTTTCTCCAACTATGCGTTATATAGATTTAAGTATTGGTAAAATTATTTGTACTGAAGATGACAGCAAACTGTTTTCTGTTCTTTAAATATGTATCTTAAGATTGATTAGAATAAACATTGTTTTTTATTAATGCAATAAACCGCACATTTTAACAAGAAACAATTATATTTTTAGGTAACTCTGGACTGGACTGTCGAATTTGAGCCCAAAATCTCTGAAGTTCTTCATATGAAAGCGATTGTGAATTTACTCATAAAAATAGTTCAGAAGTTTATTTTGTAGGATATTTGTGTAAAAAGGTATTAGATGTATGTATGTATGTATGTATGTAGATTGGGGTGTCATTCACTGAGACCTAAAAGATCTATTGTGCCCCCTTACTTCTACTTAGTTCCTGAGGAAAGTCTCAGAGACTAGTAGCTCCTTTAGCCCTATTTCCCGGAGGAATTTTAGGATATCTGCAGGCTTTAACTTAGGTATATGTCCCTCTTCTATCCAGTAATCTCCAAGGTGTTGTGCCAAGGATTCTGAATTGCTGTGCAGTTCGCAAGTATGTGGGTGGAAGTTTCTTCTTCCGTACCATAGAATCTACATTATTCTTCCTCCACTATTTTGAGCTTTTTCAGGTGCCCATTCAGGCGACAATGTCCCGTAAGGATGCCTGTTAAAACTCTTAGTGCAGTTTTACTTTGACTTATGCATTCATTTGATCTCAACAGGTTGTAGTCACCCAGAAGAATCTTTGATTGCCTAAGTCCTACTAGATCTTTCCAATGGTCAGATCTTCTCTTTTCTTCGGCTTTGCCTATTTCTTCCAATATTACATTGGAGCTGATACCGCAAAAGGGTTCCGGCCCCCAAAAGGGTGTTCCAGTCCCCCTCTTTGCTAGTTCATTTGCCATTTCATTTCCTTCTATTCCTGTGTGTCCTGGAATCCACAGTAAGGTGACTATATTGTTCTCGCCTAGTTCATTTAGTTTGCCTAGGCATTCCCACACCATTTTGGAACTGAATTTTGCAGACGACACTACTATTCACTTACCTGTTGTTTAATTCCTAAATTCTCATATTTCTATTACCTAACATACGGTATCCGCCAAAATAAACAGTACCGAAACAGATAGTGCTGTGGAGTTGTTTATGTAATATGGATTTGTCATATTTGACTTAATTGTCATTAGTTGATATATTAATAGTACGCTGCAGTTAAATTTGATTTAAAAATGGTTCTAACAACGGAAGAAAAAGTGTTTTTGGTAGAGCATTATTTTCGTTCATACGGAAAATAGAATAATTTCTCGGGGAACAGACTTCGAATATCCTTCTCATTCACCTGATCTGACGCCACCTGACGCATACATTTGGGGCATAATGAAGGACAAAATATTTCACTCGGAAAATCCGCCGGCGAATATTGCCGAACTACGGGAAAGAATACAAAATATTTTTCGGCAGTTACATCAACCACTTTTTATAAATATGTTTATTGACTTACAAAATCGATATGAAGCTTGTTTGCGTCGAAATGGTGAACATTTTGAACACTTACATTACAGAAATTAAAAATTAATTTTTATTTTTATTTTCGGTACTGTTTATTTTGGCGGATACTGTATTTGTACAGAATTCAAAGATAACCAAATTTATAAAACAAAAACTTTCCAGGGGCATGTCTGTTCACTTTTTTCTTTAAGTAGGATTTGATGTAAATCACCTAACTGTAAAATTATTGTTTTCTTTGGGGGGGTTTTTAAAAAAATTGTGCTATGATGGAAACTGTTATTTTTTATATCTTTTAGCGGTTTTTTTGTATTATGGTTTTCTGAAAAGTTTTTTCCAAGTATTTTCTATGGTCATAATAAGTTTGGGAAGCTTGGTTAACAGCTTGCCCGAATAAATTCGACTCATCTGTGAGCAGAGGACTTGACACTTGCCTGGAGGTTCAGCTGACCTAGCACACACTGCAGGTTACCATCAATCATCGTGGGACCTCACCTACCAGCTGCAATAACTGCCACAGCTAAGTAAACTAAGAGGATAACTTTTATATGCGGCATTCATCTTACTTGTATCTATTTTATCATATTAAACATGTCACACTAATAATAACTAACTAACCCTTATAAAAAACAGTCACTCTTGTATTTTTTTGTATAACCATTGTATTTTTTTTTTATATATATTCACTGATTTTCATTAGACTTAGTAATCATTGAGACTGTCTTTTATTTTTAATTTCAACTACCTACCTGCAGTAACAAGTAAACTTCAAAATAGCTACTACCTAGAGTCTTTGTAGGTCTTTTCAAAGTTTTTGAGAAAACTTTGTGGCGCCCATGGTATTTACTTACAAGATATTATTACAATAGCTCTAAATAATGTTATCCGATTAGACTATTCTCTGCAATTTACTCTAGGTTCATAAGAACCCACGTTTATAACTTCAACCCTGAGAAGTGAACAAAAATATCTTTTTTTTTTGGCTCATATTTTTGGTGCTCAACATCTTTTTGAGGGTCTCATATCTCTAAACATCATTTAGTGGTGCACTGTATCTGTAGAGTGGGAAGGGTGAGTTTAGGCCCACAGCACTTAGGCCACATGTGACCCATTGTACATCCTCCCGAGGAGTTGTCCTCCTAGGTCATCGTCCATCCTGTCCTTTTCAGGAAGGTGGACAGGTCACTAGGAGACATCTCCATTATATCGGCAGGTGTAGGCCAAGACTCACCGAACACAAACTCTCTCATTGACGATATCTCCGGGCAATCACATAAGACATGCCTGACAGTTTCATCTTCTTGTTCACACATTCTGCAAAGAGGTGTGTCCACTAGCCCCATAATATGGAGGTGGTACCTGAGTTGACAGTGGCCAGTCAGAAATCCTACTGTTAAGCGTAGCTTATCCTCATCGACTTCTTCTTGAGGACAGCCATATCCTCGTCTCCGATCCCAAAGACGAAGAGGTGTCCTTGTGGGCTTTTCTGTGTCTCATGGTGGAAAAAGCACCATCTTGCCACCGCCAGATCGGGATTCTGCGCCTTCAGCCGACCCAGCACCCTCTCCTTTTCACCGGATGTCGTCTTGTGGACGTCCTCCGGGATCCAGAGAGAGGCTTTGGCAGCTTATCCACACTGACGACCGCCAGTGATGCCTCCTCCCACGGCTTAAGGATTTTTGTGGCTTTTTTCAGCCACTCTAGCGTCGCGTCGTCATCGCAGACCACTCTGATGATTTCACCAGAGTGTGTCCACGACTTGAACGTGGGCGCTTTACTGCTGTTGCTGGAGGTGGAGAAGATGATCTTGTCCATCTCCTCCAGCAGTTGGTTTTTGACGAGACTCTCCCGATCTGCGGTAATTTTACCGTACGGGTTAGTCTCGTCTAT
Source organism: Lochmaea crataegi (assembly GCA_947563755.1). Taxonomy (NCBI): domain Eukaryota; kingdom Metazoa; phylum Arthropoda; class Insecta; order Coleoptera; family Chrysomelidae; genus Lochmaea; species Lochmaea crataegi. The sequence continues at coordinate 80,282,685 of OX387422.1, read as the reverse complement.
TATTGCTACCTTGAGGTATCTCAAGGCGGCATCGGCGAAGGTTTTGGAAGGTGCAGCGACATTTCTGTCGGTGCGCAGCTTCTTCAACCTTCTTGGGGTTCTCTCCGTGGAGGTGCTCAAGTGAGGGCGCTTTCCTGCAGGGGCAGCCGGTTCCTTGCCTTTGTTCAAGGCGGAGCTCTTGGCGCCCGCCGCAGGAGCTGCCCTTGCCCTTGCTGTTGGAGGCGGAGTGGAGGAGGAAGGGGGTGCACTTGTAGTTGCTGCCGCCCCTGTCTCTTTCGCTCTCTTCCTCCTTTTGGCCTCGGCACCGCAAATGCGCTTTCGCCTTGGCCTTTGTGTATCTTTACGAGGTGATCTTTCATGTCCAGCCTCATTCTGAGCAGTAGCTTGGGGTGGACATTTCTGTACCTCCCCAGCTATTGCCTTTGATTGAGGTGAGCACTTCTGTTCAGCGTCGGGATTGGTTTTTGTTTTGTTTTTTGTGTCCATGTGTGTTCCCACGAGTAGCAAGGGAAGAGTTGGTCACCTCTGGCAGTGCCCCGCATTACCAGAGGAGGGCTGATTACAATGGGGTTTCGCCCGGTTCCCCAAGGGGATCGTTCGTAACCGCATAATACCCTGCGGCCACTCAGCTGTCGGCACGATTCCTTACACCGTAGCTTGGGTAGGCTGGTCTACGGTGGCATGTTTGGCAAAGGCTTTTGGGGGAGGTTGAATACCCCTCACCCTACTACTTCTACCACTAACCAAGGGGTCCAGGGACTCCAAGCCCCTTGGCCGTTCCCCTATCCGCCACCTGGGGACGCGCTCGATAGGTAGCCCAACCAACGAGTAGATCATATCCTGCAGACGCATTTCAAATTCAGTGTGGTATAAGTCCACCAAGAAGCTCCAGTTCTGCAGTTATTTTATCATACTGGAATAAATTTGACAGAATATCTTTCAAAACTCTTGAATGTTCAAAGCTAATTGATATATCAACAAATAATACCTTTCCTAATGATCCAATGTCTGAATTGACTGATGAATACGAACCCGTAGAAATTCAATGTGGAGACTACTGCCAAGTTCGACAATTAATTTACAGCGACACGAAATTTTTGGATATTAGCAAGCACGGTATACTTCGTTTCAAGATATTTCGTTTTAACTTATGCCAACATGATTGATTTAAGACCAAAACCCACAGCAGGTAGGTAGTCGTTAATCCGATAACAATAGCACAATATCGTACTCCTTAAAAGTATTTTTCATAATAAGTGGTTGACCACCTTATCTATAAATATTTTAATCGAGTTTACTCAAAGAGATAACTCGCAAATACTTCAAGTTGATCAGTTGCTCCTTTCACATCACCCAGCATATTTAGACACTCTAAGTTTTTGTGAATACTACAAAAATTTAATAGAAACCAATAAGAATTTCACTCAAAATAATGGACATTTCAGTAAATTGGAGTTATTGTTTGCTATTTGTGATTGTACATTAAGAAATGCCTCAGATTACATGTTTGTCGACCTTAGCTTCGCTTCGGCCGACAATTACATGTGATCTGAGACATTTCTTACTTTACTGGCCTAGGTCTGTAATATAATATTTAAGAACGATTCGAGTTTTAGTTCCTAGTAAATACCTAAAGTGTTCATTTGTGCCTAATAAATAAGTTTAAATATAGTGTGAAATATAGTGCATTGTACAACAAAATAGCAGTTAAATAGGTGAGTCTATCTCTCAGAGTAATTCAGGTTTGCCTGTTATTTGATATTTGATTTTGAAAATTATTGTATCACATAGAGTATAAATATTTGCTAATCATTTTAATGATTACTGCGTTTAAAGTTCTTTAATATTCAACTTTATTAAGAACATTAATTTGTTGTTGCATTTCCTATTCATCCAATCCTACTGTACTGTGGAGAGTTTCTGCCACTTTACAGATTAATTCACAAACCTATACTGTATTGTGGAGAGTTTGCGCCACTTACGGTTTGTCCATTCCTGATACAGGGTGACTTCTCACGTCACCCATATCTCCTTCCACCCCCTGTATTGTGGAGAGTTTGAGCCACTTGCAGAGTAACCTTATTTTTTGCTGTACTGTGGAGAGTTTGTGCCACTTGCAGTGTAATTTCATTTTTGCTGTACTGTGGAGAGTTTGTGCCACTTGCAGTGTAATATTATTTTGCTGTACTGTTGAGAGTTTGCGCCACTTACAGTAGTTACAATATTGTTTGTGGAGAGTTTGTTCCACATATTCCTTACATACACTGGGGAGAGTTTGCGCCCCTTGCACCTTTCCTAATAACACTAAATATTTACAAGTATGCAATTAGTTTTTCCCTCCTACATATACGATTTGCAGTTTTTACTCTATCTAATTATATATATTTAACAAAATGGTTGAACTCTGAAAGAAAGTTTATGTGATGACAGTTCACGTTTAATCCGATTGGGCGATACTGCAACGTTACGCTACAGATGCGCCCTCAATTGGGTGGGCTCGATATTATAACTTGGATACAAATTGTAGATAAGAGTTAAACTGCTAGAGGGTGTGCTGTGACCACGACAACAGTAACGCACGGTAAGTCATGTTTTTACCATTCCCTTTTGTGCGATATCCGCAACAATCACGGCAGTTTTGGCGCGAACAAGTAGCATAATCTAAATATTATTTGCACATGTGAATTTCATTTGTTTTCCCTTGAATCGTTGGGTATATAGTATTGTGAAAAAATAAATAAATAAAAAATGTCCACTCCAGTTGAAAACGCAGAGCTTAAACTACTAACAAAAAAACTTGGTTCAGTTCAGCTTAAATCAGCAGCTTCTTACACGTGTAGGTACTTTCTATTTATGAATGATGAAAAAAATTTTTTTTTCGTTTATTTCTACTCCTTTAAAATACAACTACAACATTGAATAAATAGTATATTGTGAAACTAGTGGGGAAAGTTCAACATTTCTCACGAGTGTGGAACCCAAGTGAGAAAAGTACTTTCCCCACATGTTGCACACTATTCTTTTTCTACAACTGCACAAATTTAAAGAACACAAGTAAAGTAACTTAATATTTATTTTTATGGATAGTAAAACAGAAATAACACTAAAGTATCCTATCTCTAAACTGTTAAATATTTTTTTCTACAACTGCCAGGGCCGGATTTGCCTTAGGGCAAATAGGGCAATTGCCCTAGGGCCCCGAAGGCTACAGGGGCCCCACAGCAAACGCAAGAAATTATTAAAATAAAGTTTATTTATGACCATTTAATTTTTTGCTTCTTCATTTCCAACTGATAACTGATGCCTAGGTCCTACCTAATATATATTTAGTTATCAAGTAACACCTCAATAAGAAAAAACAGCAGCAACGGAACACTGGTCATTTTTTTTTGTTAAATGTATAATTTTCGTTAATCTATGATAAAGAGCCGGCAAGGGACGAAAAAAGTTCACTGGCAATATTGATAAACATTTCAGCTTCTTAACTCAACTAACTGAACTTCATAACGACGACTTACAACAAAGAGCACACACTTTAATACAGTTGTATGAAAATGATATTAACGATGAACTAGCAGAGGAATGTCTTATTTTTAAATCATTTTTAAACACAGTTAAAGAGAAAATCAATGTTAGTTCAGCACCTGATTTACTTAACTACATTTATTCCAATGATTTAATAACAGCTTTTCGTGATATTTACACAGCTCTTCACATATTTCTCACAGTCCCTGTGAGTAACGCGTCAGGAGGAAGATCATTTTCTATTTTAAAATTAGTCAAAACCTACCTGAGAAACTCTTTGGGTAATAACAACTTAATTTATTTTGCATTATTATCAATTGAAAAAGAGCTCTTACAAAAAATAGATACTGATTCCATTATTAACGAGTTTTTAAATTCTAAATCACGAAAATGCTTTGATAAAAAATAATTATTTTTATTAAATTTTATTTTACTGACTTTTAACATTATATGATAATAAACGTATCTGTTCAATTAATTTTAAGCAGGTATACATATATGTTTATGTTTTTGTGAAAAAAATAATTATCTTGCAATACATTTTTGTTATATACTTGTTTGTTTTTTCTACCAATAAAATAGGGGCCCCGATTTTTGGATGCCCTAGGGCCCCCTGGTATGTAAATCCGGCACTGACAACTGCTATGAAAAGTGACGTATTTCTCATACCTTACTTAATTTCAAAACCAAATATTGCTCATAGTGTGAGAAATATTATTTCTCACGGCACTTTGCCCACGCCACATACATTTATATAGAGAATCAAATAAAATCGACAAAAACTTAGTAGGCTACTGTCATCTTTAAATACCATCTTAGTTGTCACAAAACTGTCAGATTAATTAATATAACGGAGAATTTAGTGAAAAGAAATGTCTTTCCGGGTTTGACCATGTGATATGCAAATATCACCCTGTATATATTTTAGTTTAGTAGGTTAAGTTATTGATTATATGTAGACATAAATTATTGTTATTCAATTCAGCTTGTTTATATTTTATATTTATATTTGCAACTAACAACATTTTTGTAACTTGCCAATATTGGGGTTTTAGAAGTAGAATAATAAAATTACATCTTAAGCTGAAAGGTTGTTTTACCATTTTAATAGAACAATACCACATGGCGACCCTGCCACTCAAGAACTAATAATTATAGTATTATACTGGATAAGGATAGATTTTAAGATGGCCAACTTTAGTGTACCTAGAAGAACATCACAATAATTTAAGAAGATACGATAAGTTATTATGGCTGGGGCTAATCAGTCCAAAGAAGAGGTGATTATTACACAAACCGGAAATAGTGGTGGCGTTTCTGGTTCAGGGAGAAATAGAGATGTTTCGATCTATGAAGTTATGGGAGCATTAGCATTGGCATTGACAATAATTGTTATTGGGGGAGTTACATATAAACGTTGTAGAAAAGCCCTAGAATCAAAAATTAGACGAGAAATTTCTAGACCCCAGGAAGTTGTCTAAGAGAGGAAGAATGAAGAAATTAAAATTTTTTTTAGGTATTTTAGGCAAAAAAGAAAGAATAATAATTAATATTTAATATACCCATGGAAAATTTGGAAAAATATATAAGTTAGAAGAAAATTTTTTTAATGTATAATAATCAATGTCTGTAAGTAATATTTATTTTACCATATTTTTGTGTACGTAGGGTTAAATTGCATATAAATGTCAGTAGAATCATTTAAAGAAATGTATGACAATCTTGATGACTTTTTGAAGAATCTTAATAAAGATCCTATAGATAGGCGTAATAATTTAGAAAAAACTAACAAATCATTAGTTAAGTCATAGTATATAAATTTGTTTATATACTATGGTTAAGTTAAGTGAAATAGAAACTGAATTTACTTTGGTTAGAACTAAATTTAACGAAGGTAATTATGATATAAAAATCAAAGATAAAGTGAAAGTTATAGTAGATTGTTCAGTTAAATTAATTAGTAAGATTAGGGAAATTTTAGATGGTAGATTAATTAAATTTAAAAATAGTGATCCTGTGACACAGCAAAAAGAAAAAATGGCTGAAACATTTAATTTAAAAACAGCCTCTGGTTTGATTCCCCTAATGGATGATACTGAATCATCTATAAAAATACTTATCGATGCAATTGAATTATATGATAGTTTCTTCGATGACAATGGTAAACAGGCTTTAACCAAATATGTTTTGAAAGCACGATTGTCTCAGGGTGCAAAGCTTAGGTTAAATCAAAATTATGCTTCTAATGCAGAACTTATTAAGGATATTAAACATAAGTTAATTACTAAAAAGTCAGTAGCGGCACTATCTGTAGAGTTGCATAATTTAAGACAAAATAATAAATCTATAGAAGTATTCGGAAAAAAATGAAGACTCTCTATAGTTTATTTCAGAAAGGTATAGAGTAATAAAACCTCATTAGGTATGCAAAGGGAGCACAGAGTGACCCAACGAATATTTAAGCCACTTTCATAGTTTGGCATTGATTTCATTGTAAAATTCTTTCTTTTTATCAAGTGCAGGTAATACCACCCGGGTTGGGGTCAATATATGGGTTTAGCTTATTGTTATCCATTCACAAACTCTGAAAATAGTGTGCCAAAGGCGTGCTGGTAGGATACTCGTAAAAAGGAAAGAATTTTATTTTAACAGAATAAAAATTAGGCATTATGTACATAGTATTGGTACACTTATTTTTTATTGAACATTATACAAAAAATACATTATACAGAAATTAAATTATAAAAAATCATAATATTCTTCGTCATCTGAGGAACTGTCATCTCCTCTTGACGTTATAATTAACGGGTCGACGGTCCGATCGATCAAGTAGTCAAGATCCCACATTTTCTCCTCTTCTTTAATGACATGCTGGACTGCTTTTCGCCAGTTCTCTGGTGTCACCTCCTTAATGGCTTGATCAAACAGTAGCTTAACTTCTTTCATTTTGAATGTCGTGTTGTGTCTTGCTACAAATCCTTTCACTTGCGCCCATATAAGTTCTATAGGATTTAGTTCGCAATGATATGGCGGTGTGCGCAGCACAGTTACACTATATGTTTTTCTGCTATATCTTCCACGGCGTATTTCATAAAACGATGTTTGTGTAAATTTGCTATAGCTAATAGTTCTTTTTTTATCAAATTATCTTCAAATTCAATACTTTTGGTGCTTAACTAGTCAATAATTTCTTGTTTTCTCAAAGATGAAGTTGGAGTCTTCTCTATGTGTCGAGAATGATAACTCGCGTTATCCATAACTACTACTGAATCAGCCGGAAGATATTTTATCATTTCACCAAAATAGTCTTCAAAAACATCCGAATCCATGTCCTCGTATGGTAATCTCCCGTATAGCACGACTGAAAGGTTAGCAAACCTTCTTTTAAAAATCCCTCTTCGCTTCCAATATGGACGATTATTAGTCTTTTCCCTTTACCTGAAGGCACCTTAATACCCGTTGACAGACCTTCCATGAAAGCTTGGCGAGCACTGGTAATATTTTTGTCTTGCCACATTTTTGGTACCGTATAACCTTCATTGATCCACGTCTCATCAGGATAAAAGATTTTCTTCTGCTCTGTTCTGTACTGCTTTATACTTCTTAAGTATTTTTGTCGCCAGCAAACAATTTCATCGCTTTCCAGTAAAAGTGCTTTACGGTTATACTTTTCCCAGGCAAAATCCATATTTCTCAAAGTGGTCCATAAAAGTTTTTTAGTTATCAGCGGAATACTGTCATCCTGGCCAAGCTCCATTAAAATCTTATCTAGGGTGGGTATTTCTTTTTTAAAATAAAAAGAGTGAACTTTTCTTCGAATTACACTTTTGGTGTCTTCATTAAGGACTTTTACTGGTCTGCCTGGACTTTTCTTGGCAGGCTCCACTTGGCCTGCTATCTTTCTCCCCCGCAATAATTTAAAAACGGTGGACTTTCCAACTCCAGTCATTCGGGAACATCGATCGATAGTTTCTTGTACAGTAAATTTCGGGTAATCGTATTTTATGCAATCGTGTACATTTAAAATAATAAGTTTTTCATTCACTGATAGTGGAGAATTATTGGAACATCTTTTCGTTGGTGTAAATGTCGCCATTTTATTACTAATCTTATAATACTGTGAACACTATTTTCGGCTTAACAGCAAATACTTATGCGTTAAACTAAACAAATATACTTATAAAGGTCTAAAAATTTTGGGTAAGGCACCTTGCGGCGCATGGTTGAGCCGAATCTGAAACAGGGTTGGAATTAGGCAGAGGCACTAATAGAAGGTTAAACGGCACCTGTTAAACGCAAAACGTAACTGTATAATCTACTACCTAAGTAATCCCTACACAATATTTCGATATTGACACTTCAGGCCAGAAAAAATACTTTTCCTAATTCTCTTACGCAATTACTTGAAATTTTAATATTACAAACAATACTATTTCAAGACCTACGCCTATGACCGACTCCGAAATTGAGCCAAACTGGTCGGAATTCCCCATTTTATTACTCTATACCTTTCTGAAATAGACTATAACAGTTGTAAATGAGAAAATAGTGTGTTTACTAATGGGCTTAAAGATGAGCAGATTAAAACAATTATTAAGGCTAGGAATTATAGTAGTTTAGCGAATGCTATAGTAGGAGCTAGGGATGAAGAAACGATTAGGAAAACAAATCCGTCACAAATTTTACACATGCGAGGTAATTCAAATAATATTAAACGAGCTAATACTTTTAACCACCGAGGTAGGAATAATTTTAGGAATCATAACAGTAGTCATCACTTTCATTCTAGAAATAATGGGCATAGAAATAATAATTTTGTCAATTACAATAATAGAAATAGAGGTCATAATTATAATAGTAATAATTCCAGCAGAGGAAACAGAGGAGAGCAAGTCTTTAGGGCTGGAAGACAAAATCCTCAACATAATAGATACTATATGACAAATAACGTTGTACAAACTGATAATCAACAATTACAAAATCGGGAAAATGTGCAGTTTTTTCGAGAACACTAGACTGGAATTTTAATGTAATATGAATGGTTTGAATTTTATTAAAGTAGGTTATTGTAATAAAGAATTAAGATTTTCAGTAGACACAGGTGCGACACTGAGTGTCAGTTTTAGTAGATGTATAGGAAATGAAAGTATTATAAATAAAAATAGAAAAGTAAAAATGAATGGCATTGCTGGATCAGCATATACAGTAGGACCTTGTGATATTAATCTTGACCTACACAATGGGTATAAGCTGAATCATGAATTTTCGGTGTTAAATGAATTCTCAAGTGAAATTGACGGTGTAATTGGAAGAGATATTTTTATTAAATATAAGGCGAACATAAACTATGAACATTTTTTCTTATCACTTTTTATAAAAAATGCGAAAATAGAATTCCCGTTGTATGCTGATTATGACGAATATACTATTATTCCTGCTAGGTGTGAAATTTTTAAGTATTTTAATGTTAATCATTCAGAAGAATACATTGCGGTTTCAGAGGAAATTTGCGAAGGAATAATGACCGCTAGTACAGTAGACAAGCCAATTGGAAATAAAATTCCATCTTAAATACGAATGATAGGGAAATTAAATTAAAAAAATTTAAACCAAAAGTAGAACAGTTATTTTATTATAATATACTTACATTCTTTTAGTAGGGTACATACCCATATCTGTAGATAGAGTAGACAGGTTATTGAACACAATAAATACAAAATCTCTTGAAAAAGAAGAGAAATCGTCAATAGATAACATTTGTGCAAAATATGGAGACACATTCTATATCGAAAACGATCCTTTTACAGTTTCCAATATTTGTCGACAAAGAATTCATTTCAAAAATGGGACAACTCCTTCATATGTAAAGCCCTATAGATTACCTTATTCACAAAAGAATGAGATACATAATTAGTTAGATAAAAGGTTAAAACAAGGTATGAGAGATGTAGCTGGCTCTATGAGCCAGCTACATCTGAGTGGTCGTCCCCTCTGTTAATCGTAAAGAAAAAAGGAAGTAATCAATAAAACCAATGGAGTGTTATATAGGTTCCCTTTACCTAGTATTGATGAAATATTGGACTCTTTATCAGGAGCAACGTATTTTTCACATTTAGATTTATATCAAGGGTACTATCAGCTAGAGTTAGATCCAGAATCTAGGCCTTTCACCGCATTTACAACGATAGAGCACAATATCAGATGACTAGGTTACCAATGGGGCTCAAAATTTCCCCAAATGCTTTCTCTAGAGCTATTACGTTAGCTATGTCGGGATTAAATTAAAGTCTTGCTTTATTTATCTCGATGATTTGATTATATTCGGTAATAATCTAAAGCATCATAATAAAAACACAATCAAAGTGTTAGAAAGACTTCGAAAGGTAAACCTTAAGTTAAATCCGGTAAAATGTGAATTTAAAAAAAAAGAATTGTTGTATTTAGGTCATGAAATCTCTGAAAAAGGTGTTGTGCCAGATCCCGAAAAAATGAATGTTATGCTAAATTATCCAGTACCTAAAAATTCCAATGAAAAAAACGATTTGTTGCATTTGCGAATTATTATAGAAAATTAATTAAAAATTTTGCGGAACTGGCTGCGCCCCTTAATAAATTATCTAGAGAAGAAGTTACATTTGTTTGGTCTAATGAATGTCAAAATTCTTTCGAAAAATTGAAATCAGCTTTAGTAAACCCTCCAATTTTAGAATTTCCTGATTTTTCGGAACAAAATAGGTTCATATTAAGGAAAGATGCCTCTGGAATAGCACTTGGGGCGACATTGTCAAACGGTAATGATAAACCGATAGCATATGCTAGTAGGGTACTAAATAAAGCTGAAAGAAATTATGCTGTGATAGAACGGGAAATGCTATCGATTGTCTGGGCTATTTCTAAGTTTAGACCATACCTCTATAACAGAGTCTTCTCTATTTTGACGGACCACCGGCCTCTAATTTATCTATTTGGCATGGCAAATCCATCCAGTAGGTTAACTAAATTTAGATTAAAACTAGAAGAATACGATTTTGAAGTCTTTTATGTAAAGGGCTCCGAAAACGTAACGGCCGATGCATTATCTCGAATAGCAATTAGTTCAAACGAATTAAAAAATATGTCGAAAGATAAAGATAAAGAAATTTTTATAATGACAAGAGCGCAATCAGTTAAATCTAAGCAACAAATAAATAATTCTAATAATGGCAGGCCTGATCAACCTGACGTTGTAGAACTATTGATAACAATAAATATCTATTAACGTTACAGTGTGAACTAAGTAAATATGTAGAAAGGTATCTTATTTAAAACAAAGAAGCCAACACTGCGGCTAAATCATTTGTAGAAAATTTCATTTTACGCTATGAGATACCAAAAAGAATTGTTACAGATCGGGGAACGGAATTTATGGCAAATGTTTTTAGTGAAACTTGTAAGTTACTAAAAATCGATCCGCTAAACTCAACAGCTTATCACCATGAAACAATCGGAGCTTTGGAAAACACCCATAAACACTTAAACGCTTATCTAAGAATTCAAATTTCCAATCGTAAAGTATATTGGAGTTCTTGGATACCTTTTTGGTGTTTTTCATATAATACGTCGGTTCATTCTTCCACAGGTTATACGCCTTACTTAAGAACTAGTTTTCGGAAAAACATGTATTTTGCCATCTAATTTAATGGAAAAAATTGAACCTTTATATAATTTTTTACGACTACCCGTTAGAATTAAAATATAGGTTACAAGTAGCATTAGATGATGCAAGAAAAAATTTAGTTTCATCAAAAAATAAAAGAAAAATTAAATATGATGAATCAGCAACGGAAAGGAATAATTATAAAGTAGGTGATAATGTTTTGCTTTGTGATGAGACCAGTTCTAAGTTAGAATCAATTTTCAAAGGTCCATATAAAATATTAGAAAATAATGTAGTTAATGTTGTTATTGATGTAGGAAATAAAAAGTTAGAAGTACACAAAAATAGGGTAAAACCATTCTACCTTTAAGAGCTGTGAAAAAAAAAATAGAAATTTCAGGAAAATTTGAATTTTTTTTCCTTTACAGGGGAGGTGTGATATGCCAATATCACCCTGTATATATTTTAGTTTAGTAGGTTAAGTTATTGATTATATGTAGACATAAATTATTGTTATTCAATTCAGCATGCTTATATTTTATATTTGCAACTAACAACATTTTTGTAACTTGCCAATATTGGGGTTTTAGAAGTAGAATAATAAAATTACATCCTAAGCTGAAAGGTTGTTTTTTTGTTAATTATAATATCTAGCAACCAGACCTTTTACTATTTTAATAGAAGAATACCACAAACATACAAAATTGTACAAATTTCACCATCAACTATAATTTTAAATAAAATTATTTAACAATTTAGAGATAGGATACTTTAGTGTTATCTTTGTTTTACTAACCATAAAAATAAATATTAAGTTACTTTACTTGTATTCTTTAAATTTGTGCAGTTGTAGAAAAAGTGTGCAACATGTCGGGAAAGTACTTTTCACACTTGTTGCACAATATACTATTTTCTTGAAATTTCCGGCAACAAATCTAAAGTTACTTTTGCAGCTTTTTCCAATATCTCTGGCGGAGTATTATTAAAATCGTCACTACTGTCAGTATCCATATTATTTATTATAAATAAGTATATGTCTTGTTAAACTAATTATGGAAATTGGGATTTTTATCAAAGCACGATTGAAGCTAACTTTTCGAATTTAAAAACTTCGAATATAATCTGACAGTTTTGTGACAACTAAGTAGGTATTTAAAGATGACAGTAGCCTACTAAGTTTTTGTCGATTTTATTTGATTCTCCATATAAATGTATGTGGCGTGGGCAAAGTGCTGTGAGAAATAATATTTCTCACAGTATGAGCAATATTTGGTTTTGAAATTAAGTAAGGTATGAGAAATACGTCACTTTCATAGCAGTTGTAGAAAAAAGTACTTTGCTTGCATTTTATGTCTAAATGGCTCATTGTTGTAGGAGCTGTAGGGGCTGTTGATGGATGCCACATCCATATTAAAGTACCAGTAGCACAACATGACAGCTACACTGATACATATATGGAACAGTCTATAAATCTAATGGCTATTTGTAATGCCAAAAATTTTTTTATGTATGTGATTATTGGATTTTCAGGTTCATCTCACGATTCTAGAGTAAACACAATATTTAATGTTCTTGTAAATTAAGTAAAGTATTTCAATCTACAGGTATTTTCAAATTCTTTATTCATAAAGAATATTGAAAGATTTGGAAAATAAATATATTTTTCCAGTGAAGACTATCATATAATAGGAGACAGTGCTTTTCCCTTATCCAGCTGGCTGATGAAACCATATAGAGATCCAAGAAGTCACATTCAAAAAAATCACAATTAGGTATGTCTTAAGTGCAGATAGAATTTGCAAATTTGCATTGTACATGCTTTTGGCATATTATTAAGGAGATGGAGACGTCTCCAATTTATAAATACTTATTCTATTCTATTCTATTTCAAAATCTATTGAAACCGTAACTGCTGCATGTGTAATGCATAATTTTCGTTATTTAAATAATGATATGTGGGGGAAGATGAAGTTTTTGAGTTTAACCGTAACACCGTACAGTAACTGACGACAAGTAAATTCACTTCGTCGATTCAGTGGTTACCGAAAATTTCCTTATCCCGCCTATCCGCTGAGTTCTGGCGAGTTTAAATCGAGAAAGTGGAAAGTACAGGGGTTGCGCGACGATAACGGGGAGTACGGCGCCAAAGAGACGATGTACCAAAAATTTCAAACGTTCCGACGCAAGTGAATCTACTTGTCGTTAGTTAGTGTACGGTGACCGTAATGTAGCTGATAATGATAATCTTAGGCCAGTGTTGGGCTTCTTAAAAGAGATCGTATTGCTGAAAGTTTAATGTAAATAAAAATTATGTTCCAATAAAAATGTTTTATTATAAAATTTAGACAAATAAAAACAATACTTAAACTGCATATATATTTTAAGATAGGGGAGACTAGGGAGGGTTGATACTATGGGAGGGATGATACGCTTTCAAATTTGCCGCTTAAAGCACTTGTTGCTTGGTAGATTTGGCATCAGTGGAACGTCTCCATGTGATCAGCACATTTGATGCCCTGTTTGCTGTATTAGGAGGCGGTTTTAAGAAATCAGCGCAGAAAATTTGTTTTTACTGTATAAATTACAAAGTTTCGGAAGGTAAGTGTAAGCATTTTAGTAAAACCTATTTATAAGTTTTTTATGATATAATCCGGTGTTTTAGACACAATTTGGTACTAAGTAGATGCCTGAATGTGGATTCTGTTCACAAATATTTCAAATTTTATAGAATAGGTCACGTACGGGAGGATTAATACATTCCATTTCGGGGAGACTTGATACATGTATCAAACCTATGTATCAAACCTCCCCCTCTCCCAGAATTCTAGGTTGTACCTACATAAAATGTTCTTTTTAATTACAGGATGCCTTTCAAATGGAAGAAAAAACTAATAGAACACCGGCTTCACCTGAACGGATGGAGAAAGCCGTCCAGGAAGTTATAGACGGAGGTAAATTGAGAAGTACGTCTAATAAATATCTCTTAGACAAAATGACACTAAGAAGATATGATGCCAAATACAAGGAAAAGGGAGAAGAAACAAAGTTTCTTCCAAATTTTGCGACTTCTCAAATATTTAATTCCGAAGAAGAAAAAAGTTTAGCTAAATATTTGCTAACTGCGGCTAAAATGAATTATGGGATCACTTCGAAAGAGACGAGAACATTTGCATATTTGTATGCTTTGGAAAATAAAAAAAAACGAAACGAAATGAAATGGCTTCCTATGAGTGGCCTAGAGGGTTTATGGAGAGAAACAATGAACTATCGCTTCGAAAACCAGAACCAACGAGCCTTTCTCGTGGAACAGCTTTTAACCAGCACACTGTAGGAAAATTTTACAATTTACTTGGCGAAGTACTACGCCGAGATCAATTTGAACCAGATTCAATATACAACTGTGACGAGACTGGCGTCCAGACTGTCCACAAACCTAGCAAAATCATTTCAAAAAAAGGACAAAGACAAGTATCAAAAGTTACTTCAGGAGAACGAGGCCAGACAGTTACAGTCCTGTGTACCATAAGTGCCATAGGGAATTCTATTCCCCCTTTTTTTGTTTTCCCGCGTGTTCGTTTATATGACCATTGGTGCACCACCAGGATCCAAAGCTGCTACTCATCCAAGCGGTTGGATGACATCTGAAAATTTCGAATTATATCTGTCACATTTCATGAAATTCGCAAAATGTAGCAAAGTTAAAAATTCCTTACTTATTTTGGATAATAACAACAGCCACATATCCCCTGGTGGTCTAGATATATGCAAGCAAAATGGCATCGTTTTATTAAACATACCGCCACACACAAGTCACCGCTTGCAACCACTTGTTGCGGTATAGGGTCCGTTCAAAACGAACAGAGAAACAAGGGTAAATTCAAAAGAAACCTTATGGGCACTAACAATGTTGTTAAAGTGAAGAAACAAAAAGCAATTGAAGAGGAATCTGAATCTGATAATTCTGTATTCGATCCATCATCATCGGATAAAATAACTGATATGGAAGACCAAATAGAAAATGAGAAAGAAGAAGATTATTTTGTTAGAGGAGTAGTAAACTTGAAGGACTATGTTCTAGTAAGATTTACAACAAAAAAGACAATAAAGCACTATGTTGGACAAGTTATAGAAAAAGTGGGAGATAAACTTTATGCGGCGGAAGAAGCCTGGATACCATTTCGTATACCCTGATGTGGAAGACCAAGGACTAGTTTCTGAAGAAGATGCTATGAAGCTACCGACACCAAATTTTGTAGGTGGGACTGCCAGATCCACAAGAAAATTATCATTTGCCGTCAAATTTAATAAATTTTACAATGTCAATTAATAATGAGTACTTTTAGGTCTAATAAATTTTATGGTTTGGCGTATTTTATGATTTATCTATTTTGTATCAAACCTCCTTTACACCGTATCAAAGCTCCCTTACCATGGGAGGGTTGATACACTTTACAGTTTTTTAAAAAATACCAGGTATCTCATCTCATACCATAATCTAAACTGACATGTTTTAACTGCTCAGAATTAATTGTTACTTAGTTGGCTATAAAAGGCCGCACAAACCGATTTTATTGAATGAAAACTTATGTCAATTTCCTAGGTCAAGGATTAGCCGTATCAACCCTCCCTAGTCTCCCCTACATGTACACAAGTCAGGTAACAAAAAGTTAAGAATAAAAAAACTAGTAACACAATGCTGTTTAAAAAAGGTAATATTAAAAATGTCCATGTAAAAAAAATACTTATAACGAAATATTTGGTATTTATTGTGAAATAATCAACTAATCAACTAAATAATAAAATAAAAACACCTAACTATATAGTAGTAACACAATGCTGTTTCATAGGACGCACACAAATTCCGGCGTTTCCCAACTCGTGCCCGTTATTACCTGGCCCCGAAAATCACTGACCAACTCGTGCCCGTTCAAAAACCAGGTAGAAAATTAATACACCAACTCGTGCCCGGGTGCATCGGAACTGCGGTTTTTAATTCTTATTTATTATAATTAAATATTCAAGACCTACATATACAGTTGTCATTTATTTGAAATAACGCAACCATTTTCCAATATCACTTGATTTCGTAATTCGGTCCGCTGTCGAATCTAACTGGGGTTGGGGTTAGGTTTTGTTAGGTTGGTCAAATTAAACAAATAGTAGGTACATGGGACCCAATTCCGAAATCGCACTCCGAATTTTTCGTAATTCGGTCCGCCGTCGAATCTAACTGGGGTTGGGGTTAGGTTTTGTTAGGTTGGTCAAAGTTCTCATCTTGTAAAGTGCGTGTATTGATATTGTTTAAAACTTCAAACACCTCTTCGGCATTTGATGGAAGTTTTGGAAACTTTTTACGTGTTTCATAATAAATTGTGTACTTCAGGAAAACCCAATTTAACAATAATACCTGTTCCTATAGATGGGATGGTAATTTGAACAGGTAAATTTTTCAATCGAGCACGAGTTAGGTATACAGATTATTGAGACCTTTACTCTTGTACCTTTTAAGGGATTAGTGGGCACGAGTTGGGATGCGCCCACAAATTCCCGTCAGAATAACCAGTCTACCTGTTCCATAATTAGGGTACGTTAAGCCGTCACTCGAGTTCCCGTCGGGGTGAAAACTGACCTGTCTAAAAGGTGTTTATGGTAATTGCGGTAAATTCTCTGAATTATCTGATATTTAGGAATGTATTTATTGCATATTGTAATAAGTGAACAGTAAAAGTTTGAAGGGAGGTCCGTTTTCAGATGTATGAAATAAGAAATAACTATTTCTCTATATTGTAAATGTCTTATATGTTAGTGAACACAAACCTATTTTTTATTTCTTTTTGAATACTACTTGACCCTGCTTTACTACTTTGAAGTGTAGCCTTGGACGAACTTGGCTCATCTATAGACATACTTGGCTCTAAAGAGTCTTCCAAATATGGAGGGTTTACTTTATCCTTTTCCCCTAAAATGGCATGAATTTCATCAAAATAAGGAGGGGGGTATCTTTTTTCTGCACTTTTCATCCCCTTCGCGTCCTTCTTTAATAGAGAGAGAGATAAGCTTTATAGTCATGACAAAATTTACAATTTTATGGACAAAGCGAAATAATTACATTACAATTACTTAATTAATTAATATCGAAACCAGTATCTTTCAATCCAGCAGCAATATTTTGCCATAATGCTTGTTTAAGAGTTTTTATGTCATTAAATTTATCATTATATTTTGTTTTTAGGTCTAAAAATTTTAGTGTGGTTCTTTTTGTTTTCTTCAGCTCTAGCGTAATCGGCGTAAATTTTGTCGTATACGGCTTGCTATAAAAATACAAATTATTATATGGAAAGAAGATTTCTAATAAAATTTTGACTAACCCGATCGCTGTCGCTAGAACTTGTGCTCGACCCTTCATTTTTCTCTAATTCTTTTATTTCCATTTTGATTGCTTCGTTTTCCTGATTCAGTTCGTTTAGAGTTTTTTGTGTTTCGAATATTTTATCTTTGTAAATTCTCACGTTTTCTTCGAAGTACCTTTTACAACTTTCCACGCTAGTTTTCTTTTTTGTCAATTCCAATAAATATGGTTCTGATAATATATTATTGAATTTATTCTTTGCTTCTTGTATTTTTATTTTCACCGCTGCAATTTTTTCGTCCAGTAGCTGATTTTGTATCGCATCTAGTTGTATTTTATTTGACGCAGCTTCTTTTTCTACAACCAGGCGGTTCTTTTCTTCCATTTTAGAATAATAAGCTTGGGATAAGTCTTGGTACATGTATAGAAAAAAATGTTACATAAAAATATCAAAAATTACTATACCTACCTTCATTTTTTCGCCATTTTGTATGGTTAATGCCATCACAGCATTTTCATCAAAGTTTATCTTCTTTTTTATATCATCCAAATTATTCTTATATTCTTCAGAATTCAATTTGACTTCCGACTCTGCTATACATTTTTTAACATCATCAGTTTTCGCGTTTAAATCATCAAGTCTTGATCGGTCCTCCTTTACAGCTCCTTCTAATTTTTGTATATTTGCAACAGTTTTCGCAATCCGTTCCTTCTTATTAGCGACTTCATTATCCAGTGAGGCCATTCTTAAAACAATTAGGTATCAATAACAAATAATCTAGCTTTATATTTGAATAGACTTAAACAACTTATCATAGCTCCCCTGTATATAGAATAATCTGACAAAAACTTACCTTTGCCTTTTTGCTTCGCACTCTTGCAGTAAACTGGTGACGATAAAGTTTCTATCAATTATCAATAATAGCTCGTTCTGTTTTTAAATTTATTTCGGTCAATTTCGTTTTATTTTCTTTTAGTTTGTTCTCCAATTTTTATTTTTCTTCTCGGAGTTTACAGTGCAGTTCTTGATCATTTTCACCTTATTCGAAACGTGTTTTTAACGTTTCCATATAATTTTTATTGTCCAAGAGTATTTGTTTAAGAGGTGCATTTTCTTTTTTGATAGAATCATCTTCATCACCATTTTTCGAATTCTTATCATTATCTAATTATTTTTCAAAACGTCGAATATTTTTTTTTCTCAAAAATCTCCTTCATCTCGTTCAGACTTTCGGATTTTTTCAACGTTTGATCCAAGCGGGTATTTAAATTTTTTATTCTAGATGACAACGTACTGGCGAAATCTCTCAATTTTTCTACAATTTTACCTGAATTCTCAACAATCTATTGTGATTGTACGACTTCTTTACGAGACCGTGCTTCATGAGTACTGATTTCTTCTGCTTCCAATTTTAAGACATCCACAAGTTTTTGTTCCTCATTAATTTGTTCTAGAATTCGCATGTTTTTTTGAAAAAAAATTAACGACGTATTCTTCAGAACCTCCTGTAGGTGAGAAGATATAGAATGCATGAAAGTAGGTACCTACTTACCTGTCCTTGGACGAATTCTTTGTATTTCTTTTGAGTAAGATTTTCCGCTTCTTCCTCTCTTTCAGTTTTTGCAGGCTCAGGCTCCACGACTTTGTTATAAGTTGCTTGCACATATGATTGTTGGTCGTCATGTGTGCTTTCTGCTTCGTATTCCTTTTCTTTCGCCCCGTTCTCGGTTTCTACATCCTCACCTTCTAACAATTCAGATTGCTCTATTTTTTCCATCTTATCTTCTAACAATTCAGATTGCTCGATTTTATCCATAATATCGTATTGATATTTATTGCAAGGAATAAACACTTTCGAATGAAAGATTCTTTATAATTTCTATTTTTTATCTATCGAGAAGTATAGGATAAGTTTAAATTTGAAAACTCTCCAACCATGATGGTTGTTTCTGCCAACGGTCTCCTCTTGTAGACAGCGTTCTTTTGAATTCAATTTAAAACACTACGTATTCAACGTTTGAACAGAATGTTCAAATTTCTAAATCAAAGTAATCAAGTAAACTGATTTAAATTGATACTATTCATTAAAATATGTAAAGCGTAGTTCCCCTTTTAATATATTTTTTAATAAGTTAGGCAATACTAGCTACACGTTCGGTATTTGCATCGCAGAGGCGACGGATTTTTGGTAACGTGATCACAGATTAAACTGAGCAAATTGCTATTAACGAACGGTCCGACTAACCATAGATATAAACGAACTTCTAGCTCAATATCGGTCAATTTTACCAAAGACATGGAGAATGGACAAATAAAAATCAAATGTTTGTATGAAAAACACAAAAGGTTATCAAGAAACACACTACGAGATTTATCTTTATGGTGACTACAACATAACCTCACAACACAGATTAATCTTTCTCGTCGGTCAAAATATTCCGAGCAAACAGATTTACATCGGACTGATTTGAGCAGAATTACCGAACAGTTCAGATTTATACCTCTGATCGGACGTAAGTATCGAACGCAACTAATTATTGTCGATCTTTGAAGTTGACATTTGACGTTGACAGTACACAACACGTGCAATTTATAAAAGTGTTGTGTTATGGATATTGAATACAGACTTTCCAATTTAATTCGAAATGAAGAATAAATCCGATCGACATAAAGATGCTAATACATTTGAGGTAAAAAATAATTATTTTCTATTATAAAATGTATTAATTTAAAAAAAGGTTAATTGCATAAATACACTTTAAAATATCATCCACGTTTATTTAACTGGAAGTAAATATATAAGATTAAATTTTCCATTTGAGTCTATTTGAAAACTTATTATTATAATTTAGTAAAACACTTGAAATATACAATACTGTCATACATTATTTCAGTTTCTTCCATTTTAGGAAAGAATACTAACATCGACGTTGATATTTTTCATAAAGTTTCACATGAATATACCTACTTTGGAGACTGAAGAAAACGAAACTTCCTTCCAACAAACCATAACAAAATGGGATAATTGTATACAATAGCTACTTCTGGTATTTTGAGTCAATTTTTGCAGAAAACTGTTTAAAATGACTGTAGAATGTATTTTCTGCAAGTTTCAGTCAGCCCAACTCAAACTCAACTTGTTATTCCGGTCCTTTGAAACTAAACGGATCTGCTTCATCTGGAACGCATTTGATTTCATATTCTTTTGGTTAAAATGGTATCGGTGAAGTATTCGCTGGTGGAAAAATGGAATTCCAGAATCGATTGCATCGGATCTTCTTTGGTGGTAGTCCTGATGTCAGTTAAATGTTTGAAGATTGGGACGTCCTGAAGTTGAAACATATCAGATAACCAAAAGTCGGGATTTCCCTTTTCATCGGTTTCCTTCTTGGTTGCTTCAGGTGGATCAGATTCTTCATCATTTGTTGGTTCTTAAGCGCAATTTACTATTTGATTCCTCTTTTCGAACAGGGGTCGGTGCAACTTGTCATGTTGACATACCAAATCGTACAATTCTTTGTAAAATTTTGCTTTTGTAGTTTCCAGCTGGAGTTTTTTCAAAGCTTCGATTCTCCTTTTAACTGGGTCTGGTGGCAAAGGGGATACCATTTCAGCGTTACTCTGACTTTGAAGTACCTGTGGGGAGTTTTCTATTAGCATAGGAATTTCCTGATTGATTTCCTCTTCCTGTACAGGCTCCAGATGGTGGGAAAGTCTCCAGCTTGATCACTATGAGGAGCCATGTAGATTTCTTTGAAAAAAATGTAATGAACTACTCAACTGTATCAACGTGCAGAAAAATCGAAAACTGATATGTCAAATTTTTAAAACTTCTAAAAATAATGTCAATTGTCCTCCGCCTTTTATACTTTTCCAGACTGTTCTCGATTATTCTAGATGAATGTCTTCTTTTTTTGTCTTTATGGACCTCTACATATCCTCAGTACACTAAGTAATAAAGTTTAACATTTGTAGTGGCAGTGGTGCCTTCAATACACTTAACCTATAAAAATGTGACAACTTTGGAAGACAATATTTGACGTTGGCGACATCGCATCGAGATGGCGCTTCTAGAACATCAAAATATACTGATTGTCCCAACCAAACCGACGTCGGTAAATATTTTCAAATACCCACTGATTGTATCATCATTTACTATTTGATTCCTCTTTTCGAACAGGGGTCGGTAAAACTTGTCATATTGACATACCAAATCGTGCAACTCTTTGAAATACCTACTGTCAGTATAACATATTTTTAATTAATTGAAAATATCAAATGCTCATCTTTTCTTTGGATGGGACAATCGGTATAACAAATTTTACGCCATGTACCCTTCATTCATTCATAAATTGGGTTGTGCTCATCAGCCCAGGCACTTGATCTGAATCTTTGTACCATTTCCCATGTTATCTACTTCCATTCCAGTAGCTTCGTGTCTTCTATAAAGGTCACTAGTTTGACTGGAGGGATTTTCAGTAGTTGTGATGGTTGTATAACTTCCTCTCCAAAGTGCTTCCGTCTAAGTTCTTGTAAGTCCTCGCAGAAGCAGAGTATGTGAGTAGGTGTTTCATCATCAAGTTCACATTTTCTGCACATAGGTTCATTAACTTTGCCCATATTGTACAGATGTTTCCTCAAGGTGCAGTGTCCAGTCACCAGGTCGGTAACTGTCTTCAAATGTCTCTTACCCAGTTTCAGTAGCCTGGTTGAGAGTTCCTTGTCTACCTTGTTCAGTAAACTCTTTGTATGAAGGTGCCCTCGTGTCACCCTCCATTTGAATTGGTGTTCCCTATCTAGCCAGTTCCCGATTTCCCCTCTTATGCAATCTTTTGTAATTCCACAAAACGGTTCCGGACCTATGAAGTCTCCTTTAGAGCCTTCTTTAGCTAACTGGTCCGCCATTTCATTACCTGCAATACCCTCATGTGCCGGCACCCATATTAGAGACACTTTGTTGTCTCTTGCCAGCCTGTTGAGGGATTCTTTGCAGTTTTTCACCAGTCTAGACCTAGTTGTAGGATTACTGATAGCCTTAAGCAGAGCCTGGCTGTCAGTGAATATTTCAATTTTTTGTCCGGTATATCATCTTCTGATGTTTTCATCAATACAGGCTATAGCGGCAATCGTCTCTGCTTGAAACACAGTCGTATATCGACCAAGGCTAAAGAACATTCTCTTTCTAGGTCCTTTTATACCAGCCCCAGTGCCATGGTTTGTTTTGGAGCCATCGGTGAACCAGATGATTTCTCCAGAATTACCTGGGTGCATCACCTGTTCCCTAGATGGGATGATGATATTCACTCGCTCAGTGAATATATTCTCTGGTGTCATGCTATCAAAACTCATGTGAAATATGGGTTCGTCTAGTAATGTCCCAGTTGTATCAGTGTGTCCTTCTCGAACATTGTTCGGGGACCATAAGTTTCCCGATTTCAGCCTAAGAATTGCTATCATTGCCTCCGCCCTTATAAAAAGTTCTAGAGGAGGAAGTCCAATAAGGGCTTCCATTGATGCCGTCCCCGTGCTGTTCATTGCCCCGGTAATACCAAGAAGCGCTTGTCTTTGGATTGCAGTTAACATATTAACTGCAGAGGACACTTCTGTCCTCCTCCACCAGACTATTGTTCCATAGGTGATCGTTGGCCTTATCACAGTTGTGTAGAGCCAGTGAACCACCTCAGGTCGTATTCCCCAGGTTTTGCCCATAACTCTTCTGCATTGCCAGAAAAGCCTAGTCGCCCTGGTAGTAATTTTTTCCAGGTGTGCCTTCCAATTCAGTTTGGAATCAAGGGTCACTCCCAGATATTTGACTTCTTTGGATATTTCTAGTTCTTCTCCGAACAACAGTACTCTACCCTGCGGGAGAACTCTTCTATTCGTAAAAGCAACTACTTTGGTTTTTTTTGGATTAACTGAAAGGTCCACTGTAAGGCACCATTCCTCCAGAATTCGCAATGCTTCCTGTAGGACATTCATAACCACCTCCGGGAATTTCCCATTGGTGACAATCACTATGTCGTCCGCAAAGCCCTGCGTCCATATGCCTTGATCATTCAACCTACAGATCAAGTCATCCACAACTAGGTTCCACAAAAGTGGTGAAAGTACTCCACCTTGAGGACATCCTTTAGTTGTCCTAACAGTGTATGTTTTATCATGCATATGTGCTGTTATTCTCCTATGCTCAAGCATGGATCCTATCCATTTGCATGTGGTACTGTTGATCCCTCTGTTTTTAAGGGATCTGTTAATTGATGACATCGATGTGTTGTCAAAAGCACCTTCGATGTCTAGAAATGCTGCAAGGGCTACTTCCTTATGATTCAGGCTCCTTTCGAGACCTGAGACCAAATTATGCAGGGTAGCTTCACCTGATTTCCCTGCTTGATAAGCCCATTGTAGTCTATGTAAAGGGATGCTCTTAAGCGCTCCTTCTTGTAAATACATTTGTAATACTTTTTCCATGGTTTTCACCATGAATGATGTCAGACTGATTGGTCGGTAGGATTTAGCCTGGGTGTACGTTTCTTTTCCTGGTTTAGGAATAAACACCACCTTTGACTCTCTCCATGCAATTGGTATATACCCTAGAGCATGGCTGCTTCGAAGTATCAGAACTAAAGGACCCATTATGATGTCTAGTCCCTCTTGCAGAAGCTTGGGGAATATGCCATCTGGTCCTGGAGTTTTGTAGGGGTCAAATGAGTTCACGGCCCATCTGATAAGATGGGGTCTGAATATCTTATTCGTGAGTTCCCAGTCCTCTTTGGTTGCCTTTGTTTTGGTAACAGGCCTGTTGTCAGAGCTTGACTCTATCTTTACCGAACCTGGAAAGTGCACACTGAGGAGATGCTCTAGAGCCTCTGCCTCAGTTTTTGAAAACTTTCCGCTCGGCAACTGAATAGAGCCAAGTTTGTTAGAAGTATCCCTTTTGAGAATCCTGTTGATTCTGACGCTGTCAGGGACACCTTGCATGTCCTCACAGAATTCTCTCCAGGACTTCTCCTTGGATTCTTTTATTTTTTTATTGTATGTACCTAGTTTAGCCTTATACGCTTCCCAGTTACCCGTTTTTTTCGCTTTGTTGAAAAAGCGTCTTGTTTCTTTCCTTAGCGATGTCAGCTCTTTATTCCACCAGACGGCTTGTCTAGAAGAGCGACTATCCTTTATCGGACAGTTGTTATGATAAGAGGTCAGTGTACACTGTTGCAGCCATACGGCTGCTCCCTCTAAATCCTCAGCAGTTTTTGGTCTGCCTGAGTGTGAACGGATTTTAGAAAGCAGGTCCTCTTTATAAGATACCCAGTCAGTGCTCTTAGGATCCCTGTATGTTCTAATAACCGATTTTTCTACGTTAATTTCATAGTATATTTGGGCATGATCAGATAAAGATGGTTCATCCGATACATGCCACTTGCGAATCATCTCCCTGACACGTAAAGTGCAAAGAGTTACATCTATCAATGATTCCCCCCTCGATGTTCTAAATGTAGGCGTATTACCCACATTCGCAATATCAAGTTCAGTAGTACATAGATAGTCAAATAGTTTCTTACCTCTGGCGTTGTTGTCTTTGCTGCCCCAACTGCTATGGTGTGCGTTGGTATCAGCCCCTACAATGACATCCAGATTATGTCTCTTTGAGTATTCCATCAGGTTCTCCATGTTAGTCCCCGGTAGTGGTTCTTCTGAATCGATGGGAAGATACAGAGACACTATTATTGTCTCTAGTACTACCCCATCTTTTTCGAGTATAATCTTTGCTGCCACCATGTCACCAGTGCATAGTTCCATAATCGGCCATGTACCCTTGTCTAGTTGGCAACCAGCATTACACGGAGGACACCTCGTAGCCCCGCGCATAGATAACGCGCTATAAGAACTTGAATACGACACAGACTGGAACTTATAATATACCTTCAAGCGACAGCATTGTAGAATCAAGCAAAACACACCACAGTTGGTTTGGACTATACGCCACGGCTTTTTGTTTCATTTATTAATTTATTGTAATTTTGTTGAATTAATCATTAAATATTTAATTTTTTTTCTCCTTTTTCTTTTAAATTATCTCAACCTTTGTTTTGTTCCTATTAAATCAACTATTGACTATTTTTTTTTGTTTTTATTTTCAACAAATAATCTACCTACATAGTAAGAATCTTTACAGTAAATATTTACAATAAAATGTATTATATAACATTTATTAATTATTAACATTTAAAATTAATTGTAGGGAAAAAAATGGACTCCCTTGTATTGCAAAATCACGAGTTTGAACATTTCAATTTTGTATAATAAAATCGTCGACTACACACAACATAAAACTGATCAACAGTCCTAGAAATAATGAAAAGGCAGTTTGTTGTTGTCGATTGAATTCAACAAAAGACCTTATTTTGTCCGCTGCTATCTGTTTCGTAGTTTTCATCTAAAAACCGAAGAGGGACTTATAAATTATATCTGGGCTTCAACAAAGCTTCGACGTGTGCTCTTTTTGTTGTTAGGAGTTGTTTAAATTGGGTTCGTACAGGCAAATTCCAATAATTTACTACATTTAGACATTTTTATGGTGCACAAGTTTTTAAAAAAGGACGATAGTGTTGGGAAAAATTATTTGGATCACTTAAAACCACTTATTTTGAAAACGCATCATAAAATTAGTAAAATAAAACATAACGTAAACTTAACGTTCATTTCATGGCAGGTTATCAACGTTATCCAGGTAATATGTAGGTAATAGTATATTGTGCAACTAGTGGGGAAAGTTCAACTTTTCTCACGAGTGTGGAAACACGAGTGAGAAAAGTACTTTCCCCACATGTTGCACACTATACTTTTTCTACTACTGCACAAATTTAAAGAATACAAGTAAAGTAACTGTTAAATAATTTTTTCTTGAAATTTCCGGCAACAAATCTAAAGTTACTTTTGCAGATTTTTCCAATATCTCTGGCGAAGTATTATTAAAATCGTCACTACTGTCAGTATCCATATTATTTATTATAAATAAGTATATGTCTTGTTAAAATAATTATGGAAATTGGGATTTTTATCAAAGCACGATTGAAGCTACCTTTTAGAATTTAAAAACTAATATAATCTGACAGTTTTGTGACAACTAAGTAGGCATTTAAAGATGACAGTAGCCTACTAAGTTTTTGTCGATTTTATTTGATTCTCCATATAAATGTATATGGCGTGGGCAAAGTGCCGTGAGAAATAATATTTCTCACAATATGAGCAATATTTGGTTTTGAAATTAAGTAAGGTATGAGAAATACGTCACTTTTCATAGCAGTTGTAGAAAAAAAATTTACAATATATGAGTACCTATGAGTTATATTTTATATGAAAAGTGATACGTTATTTCTACATAAATATCGCTGTCATCCTCCTCGCTTTAAACAGAAATAAATCGATTTGGGTGGCGTTCATATAATTTCTCGCTTGGTGATAGAGATCGTTTTGGATGAAGATCCTCATCACATTCTGATCTAGTTTTCAATTCAAACAGCGTTGTAGTGTCTCTCAATTATATAAAAGTATTAGTAAGCATAAATATATAGTTTTGATATTGGTGACATATTACACTTAAGTCAGATGCCTGGCCGGAGTTTAAATATAAATGTGAATGATATGTGGAAATGTTTTGAAGACATAATACACACAGCCGCAAAATCTAGGGATATTGCCTTATATTGTAAAATTTTCGCAAATTATTTTTTTTATTGTAAATAGTATGATATACAATTACTGTTAATAACCCAGTTCAGTAGTTACATGTATAAAAGTGGAATAATAATATTCTGTAATTAAAAAGAATAAAATTCTTGCGTTCAATTTACAAAAAAAAACACTTGATTTTAGTAATTCGTATGTCCTCCTCGAGCATTCAGAACAGCGCGACATCTGCGTGGCATACTAAAAATTAAGTTGTCTATGTTTGCTTGAGGAATAGCATTCCATGCGTCCGTGAGAGCTAAAAATAGAGTTTGCGGATTATTCCTAGGTCTTCCCATATGTAGTACCTCTCGCTGGAGCATATCCCATACATGTTCTTTGGGATTGATATCCGGGAACTGCGCCGGCCATTGCAAAACATCAATACCGTGCTCATCTAAGAAGTCCACTGCGAGTCTGGAAGTATGCGGACGAGCATTATCGTACATAAACAAAAAGCCAGGACCTACAGCTGCTTCATATGGAATGACAATTGGTTGTAGGATGGTACCACGGTACGACATACCCGTCATAAAACCGTCCAGTGAAATGAGATCAGTTCTTCCGCCAACCTCCAAACCATGATTGTACCGCCTTGGTAAGAATGGACTTCCTGGGCAAATGCTAAACGGTTTATACGGCCTGGTTCTCTCCAAGTCTGGATAAACTCCAAATCGAAATTCATCACTGAATAGCACGTTAGCCCAATTGGCGTTTATCCATAAAATGTGTTCTTTTGCCCACACTAAGCGAACTCCTCGATTTCCTCGCGTTAGTGGAGGAACTCTCAAAGGACGCCTGGCAAATAGGTTGCTCTCATGCAATCTACGACGCACTGTATCAGCCCACACTTCCACTTGGTGAACCTCTTGGGAGTCTAATTTGAAGCTCAGGAGCAGTAACATTTCGATTTATTTTAGCAGTCAACTGCAAAAAACGGTATTGTCTCGGGGTAGTGATTCGACCACGACCCATATGTCTTTCCGCTACATCACCTGCTTCGCGATATCGGCGATGTGACCGTGAAATAACGCTTTGGGTTGTACCAATTTGTCTAGCAACGTCTACTTGACACATCCCAGCTTCAAGCAGACCTATAGCCCGCATCATTCCATCGCGAGTTAAATGCCTTCTTTCCATGATTGCTAACCACTATATACGACTTTCACAAACTGTAAACTCTACTGACAACAACAATTAATAACTAGAAATCCTTGATCAATACTAACAAAGCAACTGCTCATTGGACATCACATACTTACAAAAAAACACCAAAAAATATAGAGATAACGAAAAATATCAGAAAAAAGTGAAAAATAATATACAGTACACAGTGGCGTATTTTTATTTCTATTTCGAGGTACAATAATTGATTTTTTTACATTTTCTGCGACTTTAGCTACAATATCCATAGATTTTGCGGTTGTGTGTATATACAAGTTGATTTCAAGAAGAGTTTTTATTAACAACAACCCGACATATTACATGGCGACACTGCCAGGATCAAGAAGTAACTATTATTAAATAGATTTTTCATCACCAACTTCAACCTTATTACATGGCGATCCATGGGACTGGACTCTTCTGATAGTGAATAAATGGATATGCCCCTCTGGGCAATGGAAAAAAATTATTTTTTTTCTTCAATTTTTATAGAACAATATATGATATGGACGAAGAAGCAAAACAGTAAAATAAATTATTTTAATATATTTTTTTCAACGAAAAATTAGTATAATGGAAAATATGGTAGATATATATTTTTAATGGAATTATAGATAAGTTTATGGAATTAGTTATATGGATTTTTACATGGTTTTTGATTTTAATGGAAACAAAAGTTTATATTTCGTGTATGGACTATGACATATAAATAGTATATTAA
Organism: Lochmaea crataegi; assembly: GCA_947563755.1. Lineage (NCBI taxonomy): Eukaryota > Metazoa > Arthropoda > Insecta > Coleoptera > Chrysomelidae > Lochmaea > Lochmaea crataegi. The sequence continues at coordinate 80,253,563 of OX387422.1, read as the reverse complement.
TGGGATATGGAATTTCTGTAATTATTATGGAATTTTTATTATGGATTCACCATGGAAAATGGATATTCTATGGAAATTCTTTAAGATGAAGAATTGTATTTGGATCACTAAAATGGAAATGGTTTGAATAAGAAATACGGTCCAAGAATTTTTTTAATTCATTTTGTCACCACATATCCCTTGATTTGTAAAGAAAGGGTAAACTACTATAGGCATATATGCCAATGATCTCGTAAAACATGAAGCGTCATATCAAAAAATTAGTATAATGGAAAATATGGTAGATATATATTTTTAATGGAATTATAGATAAGTTTATGGAATTAGTTATATGGATTTTTACATGGTTTTTGATTTTAATGGAAACAAAAGTTTATATTTCGTGTATGGACTATGACATATAAATAGTATATTAATGGGATATGGAATTTCTGTAATTATTATGGAATTTTTATTATGGATTCACCATGGAAAATGGATATTCTATGGAAATTCTTTAAGATGAAGAATTGTATTTGGATCACTAAAATGGAAATGGTTTGAATAAGAAATACGGTCCAAGAATTTTTTTAATTCATTTTGTCACCACATATCCCTTGATTTGTAAAGAAAGGGTAAACTACTATAGGCATATATGCCAATGATCTCGTAAAACATGAAGCGTCATATCAATTTTTTTGCTGTCCAAAATATAAACCAGCTGCTTATAACATTGTTGACATAAAACAATATTCAAGTTTTTAATATAATACTGTTGAAACCAAACACAATATGTATCTTTTTATCAGGTTCTTCCGATCAAAGATTGTAGGTCAATTCTGAACTAGGGCGTGCTAGCAAAGTATCCCCAATCTTTGGGGTAACATGCCGTGATGTCCAAGCATGTTCCGAATTGCATTTAGTTTTGTGCTTTGATGCCGCTATTTTATTCCAGACACTCTATCTATTTTCAACATATCTTCTGCATGTTCCTTGTGCTGTATTCATTATTCTTTTTGTTATTTGTTATTATCTACTATGAATGGACCTTAAAAATTTGATAACAAATTTTTTGCAGTCTTAAACCTCAAAACATTATTGATTGTCTAGTTGTTGATTTTTTTTTCGTTAGTGTTAAATAGGGATCAGAATTTAAAAAACTTAATTGTTTTTGATAACGGTAGCTTTAGCGCTACCGAAACGTTGACTTAAAAAATATAAAAAAGATTGTGGTTTTGATTTCCTCAAATAAATAACAAAAAGAATATTTTCAACATAATGTTTGATTGGTGTGGAGTAATTATAAACGTGATGATTGAATCTATGTAGTTGTAAATGTTTTTAATGCAAATATCTTCTAGTGTAGTCATTCCTAAAACAAAAAAAATATTCTGAAACACTATAATGCCCTCAAGGAAGCGTATCAAATGAATCAGGAAGTAATTTCCTTTTATCAACATTGGCTTAACGCGATTTTGGTTAGTTCAATGCTATAAACATCATGGGCGAAGGAACGTATCGTATTTTGAGTTATTTTCATTTGCTTCCAGTTTTTCAAACAGTCCACATTATCATCGAAACTTAGTTTATTTTTTACAATGAATTTTATGAAGTCAACATCAAATTTATCGATATTATTTTCGATCCTCGTTCAGTACGTTCACATCGTTTAGTTTATTGTGAAAACATTCAATTGGCGGTAATTTAGAGAGAGAGAGAGAGAGAGAGAGAGAGAGAGAGAGAGAGAGAGAGAAGCTTTATTGTCATGAGAAATTTTACAATTTTATGGACAAAGCGACATAATTTAAAAATAAATAAAATATAAAAATACAAATCCACAAGAAAATATAAAGAAAAATACTGACAGATCGTGTTTTAATTTCTCTGAGTTATCAACATAGTGATCCGGAAATATACCTTTGCGTGTTAATATTGTAAATTGATCACTGCTTAAATTGCTATTTTATTTTTTATTTTCATATTGATATTTGTTTTGTACTAAATATAGAATATCTTATTTGTTAAAGAGGTCTATGGTATAGAGGAAAAAAGAAAATTCAGTCAATTTAAAGTTGCATAATTTATTAAACATATTAAATAAATAAGAATCAATGAACAGTTTCTTACTTTAATACCTTTTCTTCATTATTTTCATAAATTTCTACAAAATAAAAATAATATAAAACATTAAAAACTTTCTGAAAGTTATTCAGATATGCTGAATAAGGAGTACTGGATATTGTGAAGTTGCATAATATGAGAGACGTTGAAAACCTCTTGCAAAAGGGAATAAAGACAGTGGATTGCGAAAAATTGAGAAAGTGCGTCGAGCATTGGTTGGAATAGAAGAAAAAATGTGGGAAGCTGATAATATGGAGCTTGTAGCATAATGCGCCATGATTTTCTACACAAACTGTATCTATTGAGATACTACATATCATGATCCAACCAGGAGATGAATGTCTAAGCCAGAGTAATACTGCACTAAGAGTTTTGACAGGTATCCTATCAGGACAAGGTCGCCTGAATGGGAACCACAAAAAGCTCAAACTAGTGGAGCAAGAAGAATGTAGATTCTGTGGAATGGAAGAAGCAATCTCCATGCACATGCTTGCGGATTGCATAGCAATACATAATCCTAGGGCAAAACACCTAGGAAGACTACTGGATAGAAGAGGGACACTGAAACCTGCGGATATCCTAAAATTCCTTTGGGAAATAGGGGTCTCAAGGAACTACTAGTAATTGAGACTTTTCTCAGGAACTAAGAAGGGGGCACAATAGATCTTCTAGGTCTCAGTGAATGTCACCCCAGTATACATGCATACATACTGGAGATTGTGAAGTTGCATAATATGAGAGACGTTGAAAATCTTTTGCAAGAGGGAATAAAGACAGTGACAGTGGGTTGCGAAAAATGAAGTAAGTGCGTCGAAAATTTGATTTGAACAGAAGAAAAAATGTGGAAAGATGATAATATGAGACTTGTAGCATAATGCGCCCTAATTTTCGTCACAAACTATAGGTACCCATAGAGATACTACACATGTCATTTTCAATGTACATTTACACAAATACTATCAATATTTTACACAGGTTCCAATCCGATAACGTCGCTCGTGCTTATTATCTGTCCGTTTGAATTGTACCATTAAACTCGGGTCCAGTGTTGCAAGATGTTTCGGTTCGATTTCCCGGCATATATCTTGTTCATAATTTTTCATACTTCAAGTTGTTATATCTTAGGAATGAAACGGTCCATTGCACTCCATATTAGTGATACGAACTTTGATTACGTTTATAATGAGTTAGAGAAGGGTAATCGAATTAAAATTTTAATGGTAATTGTATCGTAATATCCTTAATACCTAAGTATAGAAAAATTTTAAATTTTCTCACACAGCAACTACATTAAATAGTAGGTATTTTTATAAATATTGTTACGCGAGCTGCTGCATCAATATGCTCACTTAGTACCCCCAGTGAAATCCCCGTATGAGACGACTATGGCTCCTCCGCCCAATTTTCGAGAAGCATCCAGAATACGAAACATCGAGAATATCCAATGCGCCCGCGAGAACGCCGAGATACTTCGAGAATTACGGCGTGCGAGTATAAATAGGCCACCAGCTTCGCTGCAGGCAATTAGTCAATCAGTCAGTGTTGATACCGAAGGAAAGTAATCGCGCATCGATAAAGTGTTTATTAAGTGACTCTCATATAAATTATAATTAGTATGTTTAGTGTATCACATAAATTATTAAATAAGGACTGAATTACATATAAATCCGTAAATATAAATTAATTGTAAATATAAATTAGAATAAACGTTACATTGGTGTCAGGTGTGGGGTTAAAATAAATAAATATACAGGAAGATGGCGAAGAAACTTTGTGAATTAAAAGTTTCAGAGCTTCGAAGAGAGTTGGAGGATTACGAATTGGACACAAGTGGGGTCAAGTCAGTGTTAGTGGAACGACTAAAAGAAGCTATGATTAACAATGGATTGGACCCGGAAACGTTTGAATTCACCGACGAAGCGTCCGCCTCTATAACCTCTTCCATAAAAAAACTTTCGGCGGACATGGAAAACAAAATGTCGGACATGGGAAACAAAATGTCGGACGTGGAAAATAAAATTTCCTCCATGGAAAATAAAATTTCGACGGATATAAAAAACGAAATTTCAGCCATGGAAAGTAAACTCTCGGCGGACATGGAAAACAAATTGTCGGACGTGGAAAATAAAATTTCATCCATGGAAAGTAAACTTTCGGCGGACATGGAAAACAAATTGTCGGACGTGGAAAATAAAATTTCATCCATGGAAAGTAAACTTTCGGCGGACATGGAAAACAAAATGTCGGACATGGAGAATAAAATTTCGACGGACATGAAAAATGAAATGACATCCATGAAGACTGATATTTCTGCCGTGGAAGAAAAGATTAAAAGTATGGAGCAAGAAATGAAACAAAAAATCAAAGAAATCGAAAGGAAGAATAGTAATAAACCGGATATTACAACTAGGCAAGCCCCGAATAACGACGAACTGGCAGAGAAAGTAGAGTTGAAACCGAAAATGGAAAACGATATTAACAGCCGAGTGAAACTGCCAACATTCGATGGTAAAACGTCATGGCCGAACTATCTTAAGCAATTCGAGGCGGCATCAAAGGCAAACAACTGGAGTGAGAAGGAAAAAGCGTTAAATTTAACTCTTGCCCTTAGAGGAGACGCTATGGATATCCTCCAGACCATTCCAGTGGAAGAGGCCGAAGATTTTGAACAACTCAAAAAGCGATTGAATATGAGATATGGCCTGGAACACCTGGAGCATCTGTACCAGTCGCAGCTGAAAAACCGCAAACAAAAACGCGACGAAACTCTGCAAGAATTCGAAGCAGACATTGCGAGGTTGGTGCGGTTTGCCTATCCATCGGCACCGGAGAATGTCATGGAATGTTTAGGGGTACAGACATTCATCGACGGAGTTCGTGACCATGAAATGCAGAGAACTCTACGCTTGGCTCGGCATAAGACACTGGTCGACGTACTCTCTGCAGCCTTGGAGTACGAAGCAGCTACACAGGCTTCCGGAGTATACGGCAAGGTGAGGGCTGTAGCAGACGAAGAAGTTGAGAGCAAGCTCGACCAGATTGTCAACATGATGAAAAGCATCTCAAATGGAAAACTGAAAGCTGTGAGATGCTGGAATTGTGGAGAAATGGGACATGTACGCAGTTCGTGCAAGCGACCGAGAACTGCTACAAACGAAGACGCCCAGCAGGAAAACTAGGAAGGGTCGACCTTCAGAGGGCAGCTTCGACCCGAAGACCTTCCAAAGACCCTCTCATCCTAATAGCCTCTCTGAAATGTCGCGACGATAGTGTATACGTGGATGGTGAAGTTAATGGAAGGAAGTATACACTATTGGTGGACACTGGAGCAACGAGGACTATTATTCGCCCCGAGACTGTCAACACCCGGAAAATACTTTTACCGACGAGACTGCGACTCAGGACTGCCACAGGTGAAAGCGCCAATGTCCATGGAGAACTACCGGTGTAATTGGGAATTGGCGCAGAGAAGTTCACCCACACTGTCGTTGTCGCTGATATCGAAGAGGACATAATACTCGGAATGGACGTTATGAACCTACATGGCTTCCAGCTAGATTTCAAGAACCGAGTGATTAGAGTAGGTTCTGAGGAGGTATTCCTTCACCCACACGAGGATAAGACTGTTCAGGTAGCCGTACAGGAGGATACAGTTGTACCCGCAAGGAGTGAATTTTTCACTGTGGCAAGGCTACAAGGAACCGTCGAAGAAGGAACACCGGTCATGATGGAACCATGGAATCACGATGAAGAGGTTGGTCGAGGAATCCTGGTTGGAAAAGGGTTAGTCATGGCTGCCGAAGAAATACCTGTACGCATTATAAATGTAAATGACCATCCAATAACTATGAAGAAGGATACCAAAATTGGAAAGCCAAAGGTGGTACACCGTAACCGATTAGCGCCATTCGAGGGTGACCACGATGAGGAAGTAAACCAGCTTCAGGAAGTAGCCGATCCTGCTTTTGTAGAGTTCATGGGTGCTTATGGTGGTACCGGAAAAGCGAGATTCGGCGTTACCACTGAGAGACGACAAGACCTGCTTACCGTTCCGGAGGAATACTCACTGGCAATAAACATCCCTGCCAGCGTAACCGATGCGCGCGGACTGGCATCTCGGTTTATAAAGAAGAGTGGCGCACGACCTTTAGTAAACCAGTTACCAGTACCAGGTAAAGCTCTGAAGCTGCAAAATGGCTCCCGCTACAATTTCCACCTAGTGACGAGGAACACCTTCGACGAAAGACCAACGTACGAGGATGTCTGGGAAGCATTACGAAGCCTGAGGGAGCATGTGCTTGAATTGAACGTGTACAGGCTAGCCATGCCCAAGATTGAATGTAGGCATTTAGATTGGCGAATAATCCGTAACATGGTAGAAGTAATCTTCCGAGACACCGAAGTGCAGGTACTGGTTTGCGGCCATGCTCGGGAGACACAGCCAACAGAGAAGACGGTCGCATGTTACTTCCATACAACTGGAAAATGCAACAAGGGGACCAGTTGCCGATACAGTCATCTCGTTCCAGTTTCCTAGCTAGTTCCAGGAGGAACTGTCTCTTAAGGAGGGGGCAATGTTACGCGAGCTGCTGCATCAATATGCTCACTTAGTACCCCCAGTGAAATCCCCGTATGAGACGACTATGGCTCCTCCGCCCAATTTTCGAGAAGCATCCAGAATACGAAACATCGAGAATATCCAATGCGCCCGCGAGAACGCCGAGATACTTCGAGAATTACGGCGTGCGAGTATAAATAGGCCACCAGCTTCGCTGCAGGCAATTAGTCAATCAGTCAGTGTTGATACCGAAGGAAAGTAATCGCGCATCGATAAAGTGTTTATTAAGTGACTCTCATATAAATTATAATTAGTATGTTTAGTGTATCACATAAATTATTAAATAAGGACTGAATTACATATAAATCTGTAAATATAAATTAATTGTAAATATAAATTAGAATAAACGTTACAATATTAATATTTATTCCAATTTAACTATTTTCATATTATTCTCACAGAACTTTCACTCATCACTAGCAATCGTATTTTGTTTCGTAACCTTGTTGCTGTACTATTCTGAAATACTAAACTGAAATGGTTAGAGATATCGACATTTCCTATTTTCCATTTAGATTGCGCTAATAAGTTTAAGTAGTGTTTTATTTAGGCAATTGAATGTGTGTGGCTGCGGTTATATTTTTATTGTAGTTTATTTTACAAATTCTTGTGATTGCAGACAATAAAATAACTGTCGGATTTGTGAATGTAAATGTAAATATTCACCGTACGCTTACAAAAAGTAATAAAGTATCGCTTCGCTTTGAGCACAATGTCATGAAACTGTCGGTATCGCACTCAAAGCATCATCAAAAGGAGTACCGTAGGGTAGGCTTCTGGTTACTATTTATTCTATTTTATTCTTACTTCCATAAGTTTTTTTTTATTTAAACATACAGAACCCCGCATCAACTACTAAGAGTTATTAGCAGGGCAGACATTTACAAAAGTTTACCATAAGTTTGTATCCACTTAAAATTAGAATAATCAATATATCAATTATCGGGGGTAATACCACGAGTGCTTAAAAATTACCGATAATTTCCATGAAAGCTTGTTGTCTAATTCCACGAGTTCGAACTCGTGGAATTAGACAACAAGCTTTCATGGAAATTATCGGTAATTTTTAAGCACAAGCGGCATTTAGGGAGAATATTTCTCGAATAAAAATACAAATTACTGTATATCTCCACTATATTGAATTTGTATTTTTTTTCGTCGCAAAATAACATAAATTATCTCCATACACTATTCTTACTCTTTTCCGTGTTTTTGGGTACACTTTCAATGACATTTTTGTCAATTTCCTGTTCTGTTATATCTCCGAATCGATTCATAACCTCTAAGAAACTCTTCTTTGACGTTTCACGTTTAACGTTGTTTGACAACGTGGAATTATCGCTGGGTTGTCATGGCAACGTGGAATTTCCGCTGTAATTTTTGAATTTCCATTTAATAATTTAGCATTCGTTGCATTGATACAACATGTATGAGAAAAAATTCTTTATAATTTATAATCGTGTATTATTATGATTATACATTATTCTAATAGACTACCTGTAGTAACGCCGCTTTCAGATAGCTTTCATTCACCAAACTCGTCTTTCTATTGTATGGAAAATAGAGTGACCCTAATTTAGGACCGATTCGTTTCAAATAACTATAATAAGGAATTTCAAATTTACAATACAATCTTTCAGTTGTCCACTCTGTTTTGAGTGTCCTGTCATTGCAAATTAGCATTTTATATCAGTCTCTCAAATTATGTGTTTAGATAAATAATACAACAAGTTATGGCGAATTGATGTATAATTTTCAACAACAAAAATGTCAAATATTTCAATTTTTTAAATTGAACAATTATTTTTTCCTCTTTTATTCAAATTTACGGCTAAAAATAGGGGAAGTTTATTTTCACTTTCCTATACCCAAATGAGTTTTTGAGATATCAACATGCATTTAAAGATTTTAATTGAATATTTCTTCCTTATTGTTGCTTATTATATTGTTATTCATTGTTTTATTTTATCCTTATAAGGACCGGTGGCCCTCTCGACCACCACACATAGCTTTCGATCTTTTTTATGAGGGACTTCATAATAAATGAAATATATCATCTCCTTACAACAAAGGAAGATTGTGAATTTTGGATTTCAATGACATATACTAAGAATAACTGAAATAATTATATAGAATACAGATACCAAAGAAATAACTTATTTTTACATTACAGTTATGTTAACACATCAATACCATAGAGATAGTAAGCCAGCTCGGAACCCGTCAGTCTGTAAAAGAAAGATAGAAAGTCAGAGGTTCAGGCTGTCTTTCGGCAATGGCGCGCAAGCGTAATCGACATACGTCAACGCAAGCTTAAACACAAGCTCCGATAGCAGAAGAGGAAACGTGTCTGATTCGTAATGTTGAGTTTGTAGGATCGAATCCTACTGAACCAAAAACTTTTTTTTTTTCAATTCGATATATATCAATCTGATCACATTTTTTAAGGATATAATGAACATCATTGCAACTGATCTTAAGAAATACATGTTTTTGATTCACATTACTAGTACTTACTGTACCTGATCACAATTATAATGTATTACGTTGATTTATAATTGCAATTCAATATTAATATACGAAATCATTATATTCACACAAGTGCCACGGGAAAATTAACTAATTAGATCCAAGATTTCAAAATGTATTATAGTATGAACGATTGGAACTGTTTATTGTCTCGAATATTTCTGATTTCGAATATTATTACTATATTCTTCTGTAATCTTATCGTCAAATAAAGCACCCCGATTAATTTTTACATAACTTTATTTTTAGAGTTGAACGCAATACAAACACAAGTTGCAACAAAGTTCAACTGTAACGTCGAGTATTCAAATTACATACAGCAAAGATTTATTATAAATAATTGCCTTAGCTCAGTTTGTAATTCGTACATAAAATACTTTTTCAAATTACGATTTCAAAACGACAAAACACAAAACATACATTTGAGTATTACATAGTTACAATATGTATTAGTATTTTGCTCGTAAATAATATTACTAGTTAATATTTATCCGCCTCTGAAAATAGTCATTTGATTGTTAAGCATACGAGTACGAAATTTAATGTCGCCCAATGTATCACTTTCATGTTTCAAGCGCGGATCTATATAACTTTGTACAATGAGATAATTAAGTTTATGACGATGATCGTTAATAAACTCTTAATCTAGTGAATGACTATCATTATCTAGAACGTATGTTAATAATTACAAAAACATGTGAATCGACTTTTTTCGATACTAACTTAACCTCACTTTCGCAATACAACACCGATATTATCATAATGTTTTGCTCGAATTATAATTATAACTTTTGTCAATCTATAAGTCAACTGTGTACTTTTATTTAATAACTGCTATTTATATCGCTTTACTTACCAGTGAAAACTGTTACTGCAATCATCTGGAACATACTGTTTCTTACTTTGACATGTTTGTTTCATGATTTGTTCACAACTAAAAAACTAATCACTTTTATGAAAGCATACCATTGCAACAATCACTATATTAAATAATCACTTCTCTTACAATATACTTACGTTCGAAGCAAGCAGCATGACCGTTGACCGCGCATTCTATAGACACAGACAGAAAAACCTCTGATCGTCTGTCTCTTCCTCTCTCACCGGAGTTCAGTCGGACATTCCCACTAACACAGTGGCCTATGGCTTGTTGCCTCTATCTGTAGAATCTCTATGATGACTACAAATGATAACCATCCGCCATCTTAGCTCAAACACCGATCAGAAGCGCGTGACGTCAACCTTTTAAAAAGTGATTTGACATTTTGTATATTGTTCGAACTTCCATTGTGTTTGCTGGTTTTGCATCGTTAGGGTGATATTTACTCATTACAAACTACTAAGAATATCAATTTTGCATTACCAAAAGTACGCCAAAGAAATATAGCTTCAAATTTGCCAAAAATCGACTTCTTGATACTGGGAGTATTCTTTTCGTGTCTTTTGTTCAACGGAATTTCGAAACCTTCGAAACTTTCACGTAAGTACTGCAAATATTAGTAGTTAAGACATAATCTAGAACTCAAATCATAAGATACAGTTGCTGGGTCTCTCCTTGCAAGATTTGGCCACACATTTCTAACTGTTTTTTTTTTTCATTGGAACGTTAACAAACATCTTGTTTGAAGTTTTAATCGATGTATTTTTACATGATGGAACCGCACACCATCGATACACATTAGAATTCATGACTATCGCGCAAAATAATTCAAAGTATTCATCAAAATAGCGTTTTGACGCGAAATTTATATCTTATTTTAAAAAAGGTAAATTTCTCCTTTCAAACCTTAATTTTCAAGAAATAACATTTATTTTGGATAAAGATAATGCGTGCAAACATCGTGGGACAGTTTTTCAAAATCATACCAATTATCTGCCTGCAACAATGATTAGTCACGCAACAAACGAAAGTGGCTTCCCTTTAGGGAAATCAACTGTGCTTAATCTCTTAACATGTAGACTATCTGTCAAGTGCCTTGGATTCTGGTTATCAAGTTCTCTCATTGCAACTAGACTTCTCTAAGGCATTTGATAAAGTTAACCATGGTCTTATGATTGAAAAGATCAATAATATGGGTGTTGCTGGTAGTCTCCTAAACTGGGTTCAAAGTTGCCTCACTGACCATATCCCAATGGCCCATGTGTATGGCTTCTTATCACCTGACTTTGTAGTTCCTTCAGATGTTCCCCAAGGATCACACATATGACCACTTAGGTTTAACATATCTAGAACTGTTTTATGAGCTCCCAATTCCTATGTTTTGCTAATGATTCGAAATTGTACATGACTGTAAATTCTTTACAAGATTGTCAGAACTTTCAAGCAGATTTGCACAATTTAATCCGGTGGTGTATTATCAGTGGCATGGACTTGAATCCCACAAAATGTTACCTAACTATTAACTCTAGTAAAAAGCATAATCGAACAGTTTTTATGTACAGGATCAACCAAATACCTCTTACTAATATGTCGGAGGTTGACGATTTTGGTCCCAGAAGGAATTGTTCTTGGTTCCAGAAGGAATTGTAAAGATCTTTTCATTCTCTTCAACATAGTCAATTGTACTATTGATTGTCCCACTCTTGTTAAATGTAGGATTTTCTGCATCAACTAGATCTACCAGAAATAGTGTTTTTCAACCGATCTATAACATTAATTATCGTAATAATTCCTTTATTATTGGCTAATTGGCTAAATCTGGATTTTTTGACATTTTCTTCTTAGTTTCGCCTGCAGCTTCAACTGCAATTTTTAAAATATTTTAATTTTTTTGTAAGTGATATGTGTTTTATTTATGTGTAAGTTTAACATATATACTCTTTATTTGTCTAGTTATGTCAGGCTTATTTTCAGATGTATTTAATTGATAGTTGTAATCTGTTGTATTTTAATGAGCATGAATAAATAAATAATAATTAAAAAAATCTCTCTATTATCAACAACAGGCTCTACTGTCTATCAACAAAATTGTGTTAAGTTTTTAAGTATTTTCTTCACTGTGTCACGACTGGGTCAATGTCTTGGTCAATCTGGATGTATTGTAGCAAATAAAGCATATTATGCTTTAGTAATAACTCTGTCACATTTACTATGTAAAGAAAGTAAATTTACGGATCCATTGTTTAATTTCAAACGAACTATTTTGCCACTTTGTAAAAGTGCTATATCCACAAACAATGACAATTAATATTTGATTATGACAGCTACATACACGACCAAAAAATATCACGTTTGGGTATAGGAATCAAGATATTTGACATTTTCGAAGTATATTTGAAATAACAAAGTTGCGAAGTGCATTTCTGTCAAAATTACTACCTCCTAAATTTAACTAGCCAACTCAATATATTAAATGCCTCGTTTGTATTCATTCATACACTTGGGTTGTGCTCATCAGCCCAGGCACTTGAACTGAATCTTTGTACCATTTCTTTGCAGTTTTTCACCAGTCTAGACCTAGTTGTTGGATTACTGATAGCTTTAAGCAGAGCCTGGCTGTCAGTGAATATTTCAATATTTTGTCCCGTATATCCTCTTCTGATGTTTCCATCAATACAGGCTACAGCGGCAATCGTCTCTGCTTGAAACACAGTCGTATATCGACCAAGGCTAAAGAACATTCTCTTTCTAGGTCCTTTTATACCAGCCACAGTGCCATGGTTTGTTTTGAAGCCATCGGTGAACCAGATGATTTCTCCAGAATTACCTGGGTGCATCACCTGTTCCCTAGATGGGATGATGATATTCACTCACTCAGTAAATATATTCTCTGGTGTCATGCTATCAAAACTCATGTGAAATATGGATTCGTCTAGTAATGTCCCAGTTGTATCAGTGTGTCCTTCTCGAACATTGTTCCGGGACCATAAGTCTCCCGATTTCAGCCTAAGAATTGCCATCATTGCCTCCGCCCTTATAAAAAGTTCTAGAGGAGGAAGTCCAATAAGGGCTTCCAATGATGCCGTCCCCGTGCTGTTCATTGTCCCGGTAATACCAAGAAAGGCTTGTATTTGGATTGCAGTTAATATATTAACTGCAGAGGACACTTCTGTCCTCTTCCACCAGACTATTGTTCCATAGGTGATCGTTGGCCTTATCACAGTTGTGTAGAGCCAGTGAACCACCTCAGGTCGTATTCCCCAGGTTTTGCCCATAACTCTTCTGCATTTCCAGAAAAGCCTAGTCGCCCTGGTAGTAATTTTTTCCAGATGTGCCATCCAATTCAGTTTGGAATCAAGGGTCAGATATTTAACTTCTTTGGATATTTCTAGTTCTTCTCCGAATAACAGTACTCTACCCTGCGGGAGAACTCTTCTATTCATAAAAGCAACTAGTTTGGTTTTTTTTAGATTAACTGAAGGGTTCTTTTTGAGGCACCATTCCTCCACAATTCGCAGTGCTTCCTGTAGGACATTCATAACCACCTCCGGGAATTTCCCATTGGTGGCAATGTAATAATATTATGTAAGTATAATTTGTTTATGATAACTCAATATAACAATAGCATTAAGAAGCAATCAAACAATACTTTTAAAAATTTTCCCATCACTGGACTTGACCGTTCCAAGATCACAACAGTAACTACAAAAACAACAAAATATTTTTATAGGTAATTATATGAAATAGAACATTTGTACCGTGATTAGTTCTTGTGGTTGGTAAGCTCAACATTTCAAACAAATTAACATGTTGGAGGAGAGCTGGTACCAATTTTTGGGTAGGTATTTGAGGCAAGCTGAAAACTTGTCCCAACACGGAATTGCAGACCTTTGGCGGGGCTAAATCAACCCCCCAATTTTGTAAAAATATTAATTTTTTTTGCCAAAAATATGTTTAAGGCAATTTGAAATTGTTATGTGTTGTAGTTTAATGTTTAAAGAGTTAAGAAAAAATAAGCCAGACGATTTAGTCGTTTTTTTAACATTGCCAGGCGCGTGCAAAAATATTTTGCAAGAAAATATAAGAAATGTATTTGAGGAAACATGAAATTTTAATAGGGTATTATTTACGATTAAAAAATAAGATTATAAAAAGACATATCATTTTGGTGTGACTTTATGCCTGCCAGGTCATCTAAGAAATTAAGTATAGGAGCGAGTGAGTAGCAATATAGGCAAGCTATAGTGTGAGAGAGAGCAGCTGAAGAACAATTCAATTCTGATGTGGAATGAATTAAATTTATATTTTTGTACTCATAATAATTCTGCAATTATTGTATAAATATTTTAAATGAATAAATCTGATTTTATAATTTCATATTGTAATCATTTCTTTCTTTAATACGTTAGCCTTTAGGAATTTTAACATAAAAAAAATATATTCAATTTATAGTACAAATTTTCGGTTAAAATGCTGTTGCATAACTATCGTATGTCATGGCAAGCTAGAACGCAGACAGCTGCCGATAAACGCTCTCTCTCTCACACACTTCAGCTTGTCTATAGATTTAGCCCCGCTATTCACCATCCAGGTCTGCAATTCTGTATTGGGGTATATAGGCCAAGTTTTCAGCTACCTACCCAAAAATTGGTGCCAGCTCTTGGACTACAATGTATTATGCAATAGAAAAACTTACTTATGAATACTAAAACAACCACGGCCAACATTATCCAAATCCAACATCTCCAGGCTCTTTCAGAATGTTCGGCTAAATTGGAAGATGCAATAGATAATTGACGAAAATTATTTTCTGCCATTTTTGTTGATTTTGACACTACCTGTAAAAAAGATATACATACATTTTTAGATATTTATTGTATGCGGTTACTATAAGAAATAAAGAAAATTATTTATGTAACACCTCGTCAGTTGTTGATGATGATGATTTGATTTGTAAGCAAAATAGAAGTTTTGGTTAAGACAAGAAATTAGTACTATGATTATTATTGATCTGAATTTGATAATGTCAACTTGTGCCTCTCTATCTCTTTCTATCTCCACTAACTCATATCTCCCTCTCAACTTTCGTTCGCCTCGCCCTATCACACTTTTCGTAACGCTCTTGTCACGCATTCGCCAGCTTACTTCCCAAGCCAAGCGTGCGTAAAGAAGTTTTACTTCAAAACCTCCATTAACAGTCGACAGCTATACCTCTCTTACCAGTTATAAAGACATTGTACATTTCCATACTACGCTGAACAACATCATATTTTATTCTCCGCTTAAATAGTTACATAAATCCAAACGAAAACTTCACCGAACGAATCAATAGTTCCTGGCCGGGGTACAAATACATATACAGGGTGGTCCTCAAGTAATTGTACATAGAAGTACTATACAATCTTCACTTTAAAATATTGCGATTTAAACCAACTAGCTTTGATAAAATGTTGATATTATGTTTTTTACAATAACACAGAAATTTGACATTTTAGTAATTAACTACATGATTATTATTTAATTAAATTATGTTCGAAAACTTTCTCTTTTAACATTGGGATTTTCAACTGCCCAGACATGATTGTTTCTTAAATGAATAACACTACGGCGTGTGAAGATGGCTTCGTCGGTAAATAATATTCTATAAGAAAGGTGTGGTCCAGATTTTGCCTGTTTCGGATATTAGTTGCAAATTGGTATCCTAATGGTAAATCTGCTGGCAATAAATTTTGCACCGAATTGATGTTTTAGTGATTCCTAGATCGTAAGATAAACGCCGTGTACTAACCTGAGGATCATCCTCAACGCGAACTATTATATAATCTTCGACATCAGGCCTAATCATTCTTGGTCGAACCAAGTTGTCATGTTTTGGACGAAATTAACCACTTTCGCCTAAACTCCTAAATAAATTTTTAAGCGTTTTATGGTTAGGTTGCTGCCTGTCTGGATATTTTCTCAAATATTCTCGTTTCGCAGCACAACCTTTGAAATTTTGCCTGGCAGTAAATAGCAATCATATCTCTCTGTATGTGAATTACGAAGGATTACCTTTAAAATAAGGCTTTATTCTACAGAGAACAACTAACATAAAATTATTGACAACTTTGTAACATAACTGACAATGTCATGAATCCTATCAAAATGGTAATATCATGACACTCTCATATCTGTATTGGAGTAATTATTATGTCTGGGCATTTTATTTTTTTCCGTATTTCACCAAAATAAATACAAGCTAAGTATTATAAAACCCAGAGATTATCGAAACAATAATGTTCTGTCAAAATCATTTGTGACGTCCACCTATTATGTTAATATTTCTCAGACGCCCGCCTACTACGTTAACATTTATCATTTTTCGAAATTAATAATTAAATTAGGATCATGTAGCTAATCACTAAAATGTGATTATCTCTAAGACCGTCAAGATCTGGGGATACTAACAAGTATACCTTTTTTTTGTTAAAATGATGTGGCTTTAATATTTTTTTTATAAAAGTAGCGCTAATTTAAACAGCAAAAAAGTTTGGCGTACATTTATGCCGCATACGTGGCCTATGAGGCGCCCTCTACAAAATACATCGAAATAGGTACAAAATTATGATGTCTCATATCCAAAAACTCCCACATTGTGCATACACATTGTTTGTGCACACATACCTTCCACTGTTTTGCAGATACCCTGTATAGTACAAAATGTTTTTAAAATGTGGCCATTATTAAACTACATCTTTTTTATTTTAAACATTTTTTGATAACATCTGCCAATAAGATGAAATAAATCGAAGCGTATACGGTGGACCACCCTGCATGTTTCAACAGTTTAATTTGTTTAATTTCAATTAATGAATAAAAGTTAAATTTGTTTTTAAAAACTTTTGTGATTTTTTTACAAAATAAATTTAATTTATGTTTTAGTATTTAAATCTTACTGATTACGGATCTGTTACTGTTTACTGTACATTGAGGGATTTATTAACTTTTATTATTAAATCCCTACGGCCAGATGCCGAGTCAACGAAATATTGTGAAATGTTCTCTAACTATACCAGTAGAGTAACTACACCAATTCTGTGACACAAACCGGTTTTCAGAACCTGTTTAGCCGGTTTTCAGAACCTGTTTGTAGAGCCGCTTTTTTAGTAGTTGACCTTCAGTTTATTTATATACGTCAAACGAACGGACTGACCTCTAGACACCACTGGATACCAAGTACGTAAGTTAACCTTCAATTGATGTATGTCTAACGTTATTAAACTTTGTCGCTACCTATTACATAACTGGTAACGAGATACAAATCAGTTGAACCTCTAGTTTGCATACACTACTACTGGATACCAAGTACGTAAGTTGACCTTCAATTGATGTATGTCTAACGTTATTAAACTTTGTCGCTACCTATTACATAACTGGTAACGAGATACAAATTAGTTGAACCTCTAGTTTGTATACACCACTACTGGATACCAAGTACGTAAGCTAAACTTCAATTGATGTATGTCCAACGTTATTAAAATGTGTCGCTACCTATTACATAATTGGTAACGAGATACAAATTCGTTGAACCTCTAGTTTGTATACACTTCTACTGGATACCAAGTACGTAAGTTAACCTGTAATTGATTTATGTCTAACGATATTAATCTTTGTCGCTACCTATTACATAACCGGTAACGAGATACACATTAGTTGAACCTCTAGTTTGTATACACTTCTGAATCCCAAGTACGTAAGTTATAGCCTGAAATTGATTTATGTCTAGCATTATTAAACTTTTTCTATCACATAACCGGTAACGAGATACAAATTAATTGAACCTCTAGTTTGTATACACCTCCGAATGCCAAGTACATAAGTTAACATATAATTGATTTATGTCTAACGATATTAAACTTTGTCGCTACCTATTACATAACCGGTAACGAGATACAAATTAGTTGAACCTCTAGTTTGTATACACCACTATTGGATACCAAGTACGTAAGTTAACCTTCAATTGATGTATGTCTACCGTTATTAAACTTTGTCGCTACCTATTACATAATCGGTAACGAGAAACAAATTAACCTTAAAATAGGGGTACCCCTATATTTTTTGATACCTTGTATATTTGTATACCTTTTTACTTAAGAACAATCATAATATTTTATTAGATATTTATAACAAAGATGCAAGGGTAGCTTGTTACATAAAAACAGAATAAGTAAATTCTGTTATGTAAATGATTTCCGATATACAATATAACAGAAAAGGCTGTTACTACCAACACAATATTTATATCAAAGATGTAAGGTAAAAAAATGGTTATTATTAATAAAATTACCTGAAAATAGTTATACCCCAGTATTTGTAGATACCTTTTTACATGAGAGCTGACCTATTACCTTCTATACAGTTATTAAATATTTATAACAAAAAAAACTATTTTGCATAAACATTAGATTGTCTAGAAAACAATTAAATTTTATCGCCAAGACTTTATAACAGATACGAGAGAAACATGAATTGTTTATCATAAATTAGGTATTTTCAATAACCACTCTGTAATTTTAAAAATATAATCCGAGGTTATACTTTTACTGATGAAATAAAACAAATTAATTTGTTTAAATCTTCATTATTTATTTTGAACTGACGTTCAAATTAAAATCCTTCAGATAAAAATAAAAATAATCAATTTAAAAGCTTAACATACTTTGGAACACCATCCTTAAAAATCAAATCATTTTTAGAATCTTTAAATATGAATATTTGCTTTAAAACTGACTACAATTTATCTAAATTCATTAAAAATAACAAATCTAAATCCTCAAAATTAAACAAGTCAGGTGTTTATAAATTAAAATGTGGTAACGACAACTGTGACAAAATGTATATCGGTAGAACTTTTAGGAACTTTAAAACTAGAATTTCAGAACACAAACGCAGCTATG
Organism: Lochmaea crataegi; assembly: GCA_947563755.1. Classification (NCBI taxonomy): domain Eukaryota; kingdom Metazoa; phylum Arthropoda; class Insecta; order Coleoptera; family Chrysomelidae; genus Lochmaea; species Lochmaea crataegi. Next base: position 80,234,500 of record OX387422.1, on the reverse strand, counting down.
ACAAAAACAAATTAGATTCCAACTATTCAAATCATCTATTAACAAATTTTGAAATTTTGCATGTAGAACCCAAATCCTTTAAATTAAATCTTTTAGAAGCCCTCGAGATTAACAAAAACAAATATTCCGGTAATCTGCTTAACGACCAAATAGATATCAATCATTCTCCCTTATTAAACCTTTTTACCTAGAAAATGTGATAGTTGTTGATCAATTTCCCAGGTACCTTTTTTCAATACCTTTGTAACTTTTTGTACTTATACCTATTTAAATATATTATAATACTTTTGTCAATATCTTAGAATTCCGTATTTAGGCACTTTTTGTACTTATCCCCATTTTTAATACTTTTGTCAATATCTTAGAATTCCGTATTAAGGCACTATATAAATTAAAAGTTTTTCATTGTATCTTCACTAGTTTGAAAAAGCTACTGTGTAGCGAAACGCGTCACTAATTTTAATTTGAACGTCAGTTCAAAATAAATAATGAAGATTTAAACAAATTAATTTGTTTTATTTCATCAGTAGTATGGATCTTCATCAAGTAAAAGCCTCATCTATTCAATTCAAGTTATACTTTTAAGTAGATTAAAATTTTGCATATAAAACACATACTCACTGGAGTTTCTTTCAACATTTTGTTCATAGGAAAACTTGGTTAACATTTTAGAAAAAATCAAAAACATTAACAGTCAGATTTAAAAAATAAACTGAAGAGTGGAAGAAATTGCGTTGGTTTGAATACAAAATATTTTGATACAAAACCACCTTCAATAAGGTCAGATATAAAATGTTTTTCAGACGAACTACTGAATAAGTGAATAAACGTTTTCATTGCCACATAATTAATATTATATGAGATCTTGGAGTTCTTGTGTGTGAAGACTTAAATGCGATATTTTGGTACAAAACCACCTTCAGCATGGTCAGACATAAAATTCCCAGACTAGCCACTGAATAAGTGAATAAACGTTTTCAATGCTACAGCGATGTAGAGAGTTCCTGTTGGTGAAGGCAAATCCCTTCTTAAGAGAAAGTTGTTGAAAAGTCTGTATATAAAAAGACACAGAAAATCAATTAAGTGTAGTTCCAGTTTTTAGTGAAAAAGGGAATAATGGAAAAAATGGAAAGTGAAGTAAAAACCGGGGATGAATTGGAAAATTGGGATATGGAGGACTATCCCAGATATATATCGAATGTCGAAGCGATGAATATAATCAGAAACGTTCCGCCAAAGCTGTCAAAAGCTGCTAGAAAAAGATTCCGATTGGCGGAGCGGAAAAGTCTGAGTGGAATAGCAAAAGAAGGGAAAAATTAGGTAAATATAATAGTATAGTTGAGGAGATTTACCGTGGCAAGGTAGTCAATGATACTTTTATGTCGCCACCTTACATCTCCTCAAGTATATATTGATTTAATATTTTACGTCAAGTTTAAAAAATTGCATGTTGTATTAGAATTATTTATGTGATGCATCAAATTCATCCTAGAGTCGTAAATATTAACAAAATAAGAATATATCTAGTTTTTTTATTACAAACCCTTCAAAAGTTAGCTTAAAAAATGAATTGGAATTTTACACCAGGTAGAATGACTCGCTATTTAGATAAATTAAAGTTCATGCACAGTACCGGAATAATTATTGTTGAGAGAGAAATAGAAATAGGGTATATTATGTTTTATGCGGTGAATTTTTACATCAAATTCAGACTAGAGTTAGAAATATTATCAAAATTCTGGAAATATATCTGTTAAAATTGTATTATAATCTATTTCCATACCTCATACTTTAGCAAAATATCAGTAACATCGTTAATAGAATGATTTTTTTCATATTCTTTAGTATTTAAGAGTGTATATCTAAAATTTCATCTCAAAATTCTTATTAGTGAGTGAATTCTAACTTATCGCCTGTATTTTAAACCATAATAAAATCTCACATTCACTCCGCCTTTCCAGTAACACCTTTTGTTTTTATGACCAATTTATTCACTGAAAAATAAAATGTTTGGTGTCTTCCTAATAGTAGAGGAGACCGTGGGAGGTCGACCTTCACCCATCTGATAACCAGATGAGACCTATTTTTTATGAAATATTTTTGATTTACCAACACGCCTATGATAGCTTGCCTATCGAAAAGTGTTCATGGCTATTTTCAATTAAATTAATTTTAATCAATTTTTTTTTTCATCACCTCCACTCTTATGATAACCAAACAAATTTAGTCTCAACAGATAGTTTTTAACATAGATTATTTCCTTCCTATTAATTTTGACCAATCGCTATCAAGGATTGGTATGTCAAATATAAATTTCAAGTGGAAAAATTACTTAACAACTGTCAACTTAGCTGTCAGCAGTTTTTCCGGAAAAAAAATCGAAAAAATTTCATAATTGTAATTTAAAATGAGTTTGAAGTAATTACCTTTCCTAGCTTGAAAGTTATATGGTTCTTATTAATTATTGTTCTTATTATTTTAATTTAAAAAAATGTATTAAAATAAAATGTTTATTTAACTCAGGAAATAATCTTACCAAATATCCCTCGTGCATCTAATTTTTCCTGTGTAAAAATTGGAACACTCGTTTCTAAGTAATCTGTTTTAACAAATAGCATTCGCGAAAGTGGAAAAATCCTCGTCTTCGACTCGGATTTTTAAAACCACTCTCGCTCATGCTATTTGTCAAAACAAATTACTTAGAAACTCGTTTTTCCGAATTTTTCCGGAAAAATTAAATGCACTAGGGATATTACCCCCGAGAATATGCCTTGGTAGACTTGCCTACTGATTTCTGTTCATAGCTATCTTAGTGGACCGAAAAAGGGGCAAAAAGGTTTCAATTTTTTTTTGAAGGTACAACCACATGTGGTCTTTACAAAATGATAGAGCAGGTTCCTGGTCATCTGAAATCGGCAATTACAACATTTTTTAATAGGGACAACACTTTTATTGCGAAATTTGTCAAAAATCTGTCAAAATTATGTTTTATCACTTTTTCACACATACCTCGCGATATCTCCGGAACTAAACAAGATATTTTCAACTTTTCTTTTTTAATCGACAGAAGAAACGTAAGCGAAGATTACTGCGTTAGTTTCATTAGTATAGAAAACCTAGTTTTTTTGTAAAGCTAGACAAAACTTTAATCTTTACTTTTTTTGCAGCACTATTTTCAGTAATCGAGAAACTTTTTTATTTTTCAAAATTTCACCAAACTATCTGCGTACCAAATAAATCTAAAGCTTCAAGGAAGTTTTTAAAACAAGAATCACTATTCTAAGTATCATAGTTTTCAAGCAGTAGTTACTTGAAGTTAAAAGGTTCCGCACCTCCATGGGCCACCGCGCCGGCCGCGGCCGTGCAGCTAGCTAAAAATACGGTTAGCGTTATTGTGGTGGCGCCGACTTAATTATACCCGTGACATGTAAATTAATAAAAGTTCCTAAACATTTAAAAAAAGTTATGGCTTAGTTATTTCTTTAGTTTAGATTAACAATATAAAATTTTAATGTTAAAATTATCTTCATCGCAAGAATAAACCCTTTTTATAGCAACTTAAATTAAAGATATTTATGTTGACTATTATTTGACATTATTTAATAGGTACATCTGATAAAACAAAAATAAAAATAACTCATTTGTCTCTAAAAAAATCGCAAAAACATTAAACAAAAAATTATAAAACTAATTAAACTAAATAACAAAAAACATATTTTAAAAGTCTTCATCTTTGCAGTCTGATAAAATTTCATAGGTTAAGCTGTTACAGCAGTTTGTATATTTGCAGTCACTGCAGCATTTCAACCCTTGTGAAATGCAGGTACACTTATTGTTGTTGCAATTTTTGTCTGAACATCGTATAGACAAAATTGTTCTTACATCATCGGGCACTGGTTCTTGAGAAGAAAAATTGGCTTTCCAAATATTTTCTTCTAATGTCCATCCGTATAGAGTCGGATCTTCTAGTGGCATATTTTGAATGTGGCTATTGTACCAAATGTTTAATTGATACAGACACCTAAAACAATAATAGATACATATTATAGCTATTTGTAGGTATTTTTTATTATATAAGCATGGGCAACTTAGAAAAATATTTATTACCTTTTCAAATGTTGTTTAAAAGCATGATCAGTGGGAGGCAACTCAGAAGATGTGCGATTTGAGTCCGTTGTCAGGTACCATCGTAATTGATTCAAGGAAGCAATATTTTTGTTTTTGTTTCTATACAAATGAAGTATATATTTTGTGCTAACTTCCAAAGCTTTATCTTGGGATAAAAAGGGAAGATTTTCTAGGTCTTTGAAATCATCAATATTTTTGTATAACACATCAAATGCTGTTTTCTTGCCTATCTTATACATCGCATTTGTAGTGTCGCATCCAGTTAAGCAATGAATTGCCAGTAGTTTTTTACACATTTGTGTCCCTAAATTGGCCACAATATTGTTAATAGACAAAAAATGTGAATTTTTACCATGTCCTAATTGTATGTATACATTGCTTTGGGACATATCTGATATTTCACAGTAAAAATGTAAGAGCAAGATCAGGACATCGGTATCAACAGATTTTACCAAAATTGTATTTTCTGCTTTTAGCTCTGCTATAACGTGGAGTATCAGTCTTGTATCAGCTTCTTCTTGATTGCTATTTGGTCTTTCCACCTCTTTTGGCCCTGTAATTTTATTTAATTCAAAACAATGTTGAGGATTTTCAAAGCCACCTGCTACAATTACTGTTTCACAGTCATTTAGTAAATTTGGTACTTCTGTCAAAAAATAGTTTGTAATGAATATTAGTAATGATCGTTTGTTCGCCGAAGACCTGATAAATTCTCGAAACTTGGGTACTTTTCTAGAACGAGCCACTTTAAATTCACTACTGGAATCACCACGTCTTTGTCGTTCCCCATTTTTTAACGAATTGGGTAAATAGGTATCAAAGACCACTGTAATTCTTTTTGCCCCATGTGTTCTTCCCTCTCGTAAGATTTTAGCAGCAAAGACTTCTCCCAAATCATTAAAAGTGACAAAAGTAGAAGGCTGTAATTCTTGAACTGATACCATTCCATCAACAATAAAGGAGTCTACGGACGGACAAGTCGTTAAAAGATTGGTAAATGTTTCTAATTTTTTCGCAAGGTCAGACTTTGTTGATTTTCTCATAGAACCATCCTCGTGAAAGAGTGACGCTGGAACAACTGTTAGTTCATATGACAATATATTTGCAAGATCCATTTCATGAAATCGAGCTGCACAAATAACTCTGCGAAACATACATTCTGATCCAATAAATTTCTTTTTTAATGAAACTCTCTTTTTTCCTATATCGTTGTTGAAAGTATAAGTTTTGTTTCTTTTGATAGGATTCCAAAAGCTTTGTTGCAAACTATTTAATAAAGTCTTCACATGCTCCAGTGCTGTTTCAAAAAAATTACTTAGACTTTTTTCAGTTTCTTCGTCCGCGATTTTTCCAGTGCATATATTAATTAACTGACTCGGTACATTATCTAAATCAAATGGATTACACCATTGGTTTTCCAAACTAGTTATTATTCGCGAAATATCTTCTTCATTCTTATTTGCCATTTTACCTCCTTCTTTGCTTGGTTTTTTATGTTCGTTAATAATTAGCTCTAAAAATTAAAAAAAGTGTTACAGAAAATTAGTATTAATAATCTTTTTTTACCTGAAATTTTTTTTGAATATTCTCCTAAAACATGTCGAGTTGTTATCCAACGGAGAAGGGCACTGGGTTTCTGAGAAAATCCAATAACGCCTGCGGAACTTTTACAGTCTTTGTTTACGGATTGCTCAAGTGCCATATCAGAGGCCACACAATTAAATATTTTATCGTTCGTTTTTTTAACGACGAAATTACCATTGGCCAGATACTCGTACATGGTTGGTATTTCATCTTTCAAGTTTCCCATATCTGATAAATACACAGGAACCCACTTTAAATATAAGTTTCTTCCAGCTGCTGAAAGATATGGTAAACAGTCATTTACAGCGCACAAATGAGACTCGAAATCTCCATTTCTCTCCGATCTTATCAATCGCCAGAGGAGGTCGACTGCTTCAAGAAATGAGTTCCAGTATTTGAAAGTGTGTGAATGAGATGATCCAGCAATTATAAATCTAGACATAACTTGTTGTAAAGGACCAATTTTTTGGATAAATGTTTCGAAACTGTCTTTGTCAAATGCAGAATTTTGAAAATGTTGTATAAGGACTTGCATTTCTTTCTTTAATTCAGATGTAAAAACAAACATTTCTTCATCTAAATCATTGGGCCATTTAATAAACGACTTAAAAAATAAACGGGAAAGTGCGTCTGCAGCTAATGTCAAACCTCGGATAGCTCTCGAATATTGTTTTCCCTGCAACATCATTTTACAAGTAGCCTCAGCGTAAACATCTGTTTCGGTCAAAATAGTAAAAAGACCGCCGTCAATAAAAATATGGCCGATACTGGCAATTAGAGCCATGTTAAGGTGCATACCTCCAAGAGTCAATGTAACTTTGCCATGAAGTGCATCAGGATTATTCCATAAAATTTCACGAGCCTTTGAATATATAGCTAAATCTGCAGTTATGATTATATGCTGTTGATCTATTGTATTAGCTAGTTCAACTAGTCGTAACATTGAAGTATATACTGTATCATAGCTTGTTGGTGGGTTATTTATAAATGGCAAATAATATATATCTGACACGGAAATGTTATTATCGGCTAACGTATTGTTAAAGTCAGACCAGTTTAGAAATATTTTTGCATCTTTAAAGCTTCGGAAAAGTTTCCATATTACATTAATTTTTGTTGAACGTTCGTCATTTTGTCGATTTAATGTAGCTGATTTTAATGTAAAAGTATCGGGACGCTTTGCAGGTTTTGAATATTTTGATAAGTCCTGAATGGTACAATCAAGTTCTTCTGATAATTTTAAAGAATATGCTCCACCTCTGGGAATATTTTCATCGACAAATCTACGCGTATCGGAATGTTTTTGAAATACTACCATTGCCATACAGTGTGTGGTATTTTTTCCATCTATGGTGTCCTCATTTAAATCAAAATTATCAATACTGGCATGGATATAATTGCCTTTTGATTCATCAACCATTTCAAGACCAGGTGGCACATACACCGTGTCGCTAGAGATTTTTTTGTTCGCTAGGGAAGTTGTTAATTGTCTTATATCGTTATAGCTACAACTTAGACCAATATTTGATAAAATGTCTAAAATTTTCTGACTGCGTACTAAATGATAAACATAGATTCCTAGTCCCATTTGAAAATTATTTCTTCTAAACATTTTGTTATAAAGGCTCATAATAATGTTGCAAGGAACAGCCGCTTGTGATATAATTTTATCGTTTACACTCTCGTAGCAATCATCATCTATTAACCATGATACAAATTTTAGCAACTCATTAGGTACTTGCTTTTTAAACTCTGCCTGATTCATATCATCCGGATTTGGAAAATTGCTTTGTGGGATATCAAATTCTCTAATTTTTTTCCTTAAAATACCCGCCGCTTTGTGTAAAATTAGGATTTCGTTCTCTTTAATATCCTGGAAATCTTCGTTCGCGTTGATTTTGTAAGAGGCAGAGGAGTCTGAGCTGGTTGAGTCTGATAATACACTTTCATCTCTTAATGGTTGCAAAGTTGTGGTACTATCAGATTTATTTTGACAAGCTGTGATGTTTCGTTTGCCAATGTACTGACAATAACAGCTTTTGTGATATTTAGCATCATAAGCAAAGAGGTCCTCATAACCAGCTAATTTAGAAACCATGTCAATATCTTGTCGTTCTTGGGCAGCTTTGATTATCTTGGAGTACGTATTTTTGCCGGTCCCTAAATACGAAAAAAAACAGATAACAGCATATAACTAGATATCTAACGGTTATAACTGTTAATGGGAAAAAAATATTACGAAGAAAAAAGTTTTTTAACTAAATCAGTATTTTTCAGTTTAGTTAATAATTTCCTATTAAAAATGTGAAGCAAGATTTTTTAAACGAACGAAACTTAGCTTTTACAGTTATTAATCATTATATTCTTACAATATTAAAAAAAAAGATTAACTCACCTGTCTGCACAGATGTTAAGCGCTGTTGGCCTTTCTTTCCAGATCTGTTACATATTAGACACATTTGCCGAATATTAAATCCATCTCTTGTCCGAGACGATGAAGCGTTTTCGGTTTCACTGCTTTGAGAAACATATCCAATATTTTGTGAACTAATAAATGTTTGTCTGCAAGTTGTATGAAATTTTACTTTAACCTTCCCTCCTAGAATATCTTCCTTTTGATGCAAAATCTTTTGAGCACAAGTGTCTTTCCTTTTTTCTGCAGCACATATAATTGTATTTAATCCTTTCAATCTCGGATTTTGCGTCACAAGTTTGTCTTTTTCTTGCAAAGTCTGACCACAAAATAAACACTCCATCGTTCACACAAAAAATCTCAATAGACACACACACATCCAAAATAATATCAACCTAATCGCAGTTAAAACAAAGACTGTTAGCAACTGAATCAAGTTATCGGCCAAATTTGTCAGGAATAGACAGGTCGCATTATGCGTATGCGGGAAGCGGAGAGATGTCTGCTCGTTAGAAAGCACAATATTAAACGCGGCTGCAGAAACTTTCAAGTTTGCGTATTTATTGCTCAAAAACTATGATACTTATAATAGTGATTATTGTTTTAAAAACTTCCTTGAAGCTTTAGAATTATTTGGTACGCAGATAGTTTGGTGAAATTTTGAAAAATAAAAAAGTTTCTCGATTACTGAAAATAGTGCTGCAAAAAAAGTAAAGATTACAGTCTTCTCTAATTTTACAAAAAAACTAGATTTTCTATACTAATGAAACTAACGCAGTAATCTTCGCTTACGTTTCTTCTGTCGATTAAAAAAGAAAAGTTGAAAATATCTTGTTTAGTTCCGGAGATATCGCGAGGTATGTGTGAAAAAGTGATAAAACATAATTTTGACAGATTTTTGACAAATTTCGCAATAAAAAGTGTTGTCCCTATTAAAAAATGTTGTAATTGCCGATTTCAGATGGCCAGGGACCTACTCTATCATTTTGTAAAGACCACATGTGGTTGTACCTAAAAAAAAATCGAGAAGGAAGCGACTTTTTCTCCGTTTTTCAGTCGACTATCTGGCAAGCAGGTATGAACAGGTAAGGCTCCCATACACGGGACTGACAGGAACATTCTTATTTATTGTATAAAATTATTTTGGAGCGACCGACATAAAACTTCTCTTCGATAATAAATTAATAAAAAAATTCATTTTTGTCAAAATATTTTTTTTATCTTAAAGTTAAGTTACCCTGATTAAAAAAACGAACTAAAAAATATTTGAAATAGAGAAATTTTAATTATTTTCAATACTTTATAATACTTTTGGATTCCTTTTCATAGAATTAACATTGTCAAATGTGGTGAAATTTTTTTTAATCAGGGTAAAAAATGTTAGCATAATAAAAAAAAAGAAAAATAGAATAATAATATTCAATAAATTTTTCTTATAAAAATCGTCTATTACAAAGGAATCAGAGTACATACAAAATAGTATTTTATGCAACGATCATGTAATGATAGCCATTAAGACACGAGCATGTTGTAGGATACGAAACTCGCCTGCGGCTCGTTTCGTATATAATATGCGAGTGTATTAATGGCCATTACATGAAAGTTGCATACAATATTTTTTCTACTCCGATTAATAAGAATTATTTAATTAATAATTATCATATATAGTTACTTTTGAAAATCAAAATTATTTGACAGCTGTCAAATTAAGTGTCACCTAATATAATTAAATTCAGAAATGTCAACCAGGTATCCATGGCTATATTAAATATTGTGCGAATGTCGCATTCCTATTGGCTTAAAAATCTGTATCATAATGAAAATTTGTATCATAATGAATATCATTATGATACAGATTTTAGTCTTTTAGTAAGTATATTATAAAACAGGAGTAGAAAAATAATATTATAAAATTTATATTTGTTATTCAAAATCCAAATAATCTGAAGCTGCATTAAGATCTTCAGACTCTGGTAACTCTTTTTCATTTACATTTTCAGTCATTTTAACGATGTCATCTATCTTTAAAGGTGTTTGGTCCCCAACAAATCCAATTGTTTTCAGGGCACAATTTTATAAAGTCTGGATCGGTTGCATAAAGCCACATCGAATTGACGTATATATTAAGTTTATTAATTAATGAACACAAATTTCCCGAAATTGAAATTTACAGAAAAAATATATATAATCAACTTTTTTTTAATCGGTTATTTAACGTCGGTCTATTTCTGCAACTGAGGCTAATCACCGACGCCGGGAGCACTCTACCCCTAACCGGAAATTTTGCCCACTAGTGTTCCAACCAGTGGTAGGGATCTTTATCGAGCCCAACATCCATGGACTCGGGACCTCGGTTTTGCGTCTCATCCAAAAGACGGCATATCTACATTATACCTCGTGCTCATTGGTATAATGCCTGCGAGCTATGATATGCTACTCACCCTAGTAGTCTAAAGTGTTTCGCTGCAAGCTGTACAGACTCTACGACGGTGTTTCCCCAGTGTCGCCCATCCAAGTATTAACCTCGCTCGACTCTGCTTGGCTGTAATTATCGCATCAGAGGCGTTCCACTACAAAGCTGGGTCGACGCCCTTTTACAGTTTTAAAACAATCAACATAATGATTAAAGAAAGAATGCAATATTTACAAATATAAAATATTTTAAAATAAACGTACTTTTTTTTATTTACTTGAATTTTTTTACAAAAGAATCCAGAAAGGTTGCTAATCTGACATATTGATTCAAACAAAAATGTTTACTTACTTCATGATTTTTGACAAAATTTTCAAATTCTTCTTTATATTTGTTACTTAACTTTATTATAACACGTGGAGTGATAACCAACAAAATCCAGCGATTTTTTAGTTAGCTGGATATTTCCATATTTAAAGTTATGTTTTTTACGGAAAGCCAATTTTAGGGAACTTATTTCAAATGAATCATCATTAAAATCAATGATAGATTTTTTTTGAATTACACAAAAACGCTTTTTACTCATCTTTCTCAATTAAAAATACCACTGAGCACGTGCTGTCACAAAATATTTTTCTTCAATAAATAAGACTCTTCCTGTCAGTCTAGTGTATGGGACCATGCGCACTGCGTCACATCCAACAGACTGGTCGCACGCAGCTAGCTATGTTGCGTCCTGTGCTATCACACGGACTTCGGACAAACTGCTTTCTCTCTCGCACATATTTAATCGCTCCGAATTTAAAACTTTAAAGCATGGCAATAATATTCTATGACCGGTTTTTTGCAGGCAAGCCTATACTGTTATTTTTGTAATTAAATTATCTTTCTTCTGATACCAATTTTTATTGGTTATCATATCGGTGAAGTTATCTAAATTGACTTACCTGTTCATACCTGCTTGCCAGATAGCTATGAACAGAAATCAGTAGGCAAGCCTATTAAGGCATATTCTCTATGTTAAAAACTATCTGTTGAGACTAAATTTGTTTGGTTATCATAAAAGTGAAGGTGATGAAAAAAAATTGATTAAAATTAATTTAATTAAAAATAGCCATGAACACTTTTCGATAGGCAAGCTATCATAGGCGTGTTTGTAAATAAAAAATATTTCATAAAAAATAGGTCTCATCTGGTTATCAGATGGGTGAAAGTCGACCTCCCACGGGCTCTTAGACTATAAGATGTTATTATTTCGAAACCACATTCCGACCGGAGGCGCTGATATCTTGAATAAATTTAAAATGTTTTCATAGTCCATGTAAAGATGAGAATTTTGAAACACTAAAATGTTATCACGATTTTTTTAAATGAATATTTTTACAGAATTTTCTTGGCGTGGACGTGTACCATTTCACTTCTTTTTCCCGTTTTCTTGATTGATAAGAAGGGAATGAAAAAAAATTAGCATTATGTTTTATAATTGTTTATTGTATTTGGTTGACATTTTGAAAAATACGTAATTGTTGCTCCAAAGCTAAGCGATTTAACTCCTATAATTGCTTCTTCTCTTTTCTCATATTTGCTAGCTGTTTTTTCATATTTGCAACCTGTTCATCAATTGTTTTTATGTGTTGTTCCCGATTACTACACTCATTAACGATTAAATTTAATTGATCGTCTAGTGCAGTTAACTCCACATCATTCTTAGTGAAAAATTCAAGACTCCTATAATTTTTTTCCTTTATGTCTCTTAGATTTGGAGGAAGCTGCTTCAATGAGGATGGGGAGGAGGAGGGGGAGGGGGAGGAGGAGGGGGAGGAGGAGGAGGAGGAGGGGGACGGACCAACAGAATCAGACGAAAAAAATGCTTCAATGTCAGAAGAACTCAAATCTATGATAGGCTATAAAAAATATATATGTAAAAAAAATTATTATAGTTGGAAATACTTACTTGATTTTCTTTCGAAATTTGCTCCCACGGTTGCAGGTTCGGCAAAACTTTTTGCTTCTTAGGTGTAACTAACACGTTAGAATGTACGTTGATGCGTTTTGAACCCATGTTTAAAATAATATCTTTTTTCGAAGAACACTGTGATTGAGAATGTGTTGAAAATTGAAGTGCGTCGGCTTAAATACAATCTCTGTAGACATAAAAAAACAAGTATATACTTTCAAAGGATACTCAGGGAAAAATATGAGGTGAAACAAGTTTTTTGTTGTTATTAATTATACGAGACAAAAATTGACTGACCTTTAGTTTATAATAGTCATTGGTACTTTTTCGCTACCAATTAAATAATTGGTAACGATTCATTCTGTAACTCTGAATAAAAAGTAATCAAGTTAAAGTGAATGGCAGTTTTTATACCGGCACGATCAATGAAAATTTTGAAAGATTTTTTGGTAGAGCTGGGAAACAGGAAATATTCCCTGGTGTACATTGGACAAAAGGATACCGGTAAAGGAAATCCAGCGGAATTGTTTAAATTTGTGAATAGTAACTTATAATTATGTCAGATAAAATATTTAGCGATTTAAGTAAATTAATTGAAAAATGTTCTGAAAAATATCCTGATTTTACTGTACAGGAAAGTAAAGTATGGTTGCATCATGTAAAGATTGCTATTAACTTATGCTCTGAAAAAATCCGTTCTAGTATATCTATTGGTAAAAAAAGAAATGGTTAACCAAATTAGGTGATTTGAAATCTATATACAGTGTGGAAACCACTTATGGAATAAAATTCTTTATGTCATTATTTTAGAAAATTATAAAAAATGCCGAGACACGTCAACTTTTGAATTGAGTTGTGCGTTATGTAAACATAAATTTAAATGTACAGGGTGATTCACGCAAGTATGCCATAGTCGATGTTGTTGTTTTTTAATGAAACACCCTGTATATTTGCATATTTTTGAAATCCTCTTAATGAACCGATTTCAACAAACTGAATAATGTATGGTCAATTATGAATTATACAGGGTGAAATTTTTATTTTTACAGTTATTAAACACATACATAAAATACCTGATGTATTTGATTTTAATACATAAAAATAAATGCTCAAAATGTTCTCCACCTAGTTGTTGGCAATAGCACAGTCTCCTATAGAACTCCTCCTTAACTTTGTTTAAAGTTTGAGGTGAAATATTTCGTATTTCTGTAGTTATCTTGTCTTTGAGGTCTACAATGCTAGTTGGTTGTGTTGCATATACTTTGTTCTTGAGATAACCCCACAGAAAAAAATCTAACGGCGTAAGGTCTGGCGATCTAGCTCGCCACTCAATAGTACCTCTTCGTCCAATCCATTTATTGGGGAAGATTTCATCTAAATAAGTTCTTACCATTAAAGCATAATGGGGTGTTCCCCGTCTTGCTGGAACCAAACATTTTCATTCGGTAAGCTAGGATCTATTGCGTTGGGATATAAGTTTGCTAACGCAGGAATAACTTCATTTCTAAGCATATTTAAATATTTTTCAGCTGTCAAATTTCCATCTATAAATATAGGACCAATAATATGGTTGCCTATGATACCGGCCCAAACGTTCACCTTTTGAGGGTACTGAGTATGTGTCTCACGCATCCAATTAGGATTCTCTGCTGACCAGTATCTACAGTTCTGTCGGTTTACCTCTCCATTCAATGTGAATGTTGATTCGTCAGAAAAAAGAATGGTACCAAGAGCTATCTCATTTCTGTTCAGCTTATTCATCAATCTTTCGCAGAAATCCATTCTACGATCTGGATCGTCTTCTGTTAACTCCTGCACAAAAGTTAATTTGTAGGGATGAAGTTTTTCTTTATGAAGACATCTTAGAACAGTTGTATGACTAACATTATTTTCACGGGCAATTTGACGTGTACTTGAAGTTGGATTCTCTTCGACACTTAACAAAATATCCACTTTCACATCATCTTCAACGAAGTGTGGTTTTCTTTTCAATGGTTTGACATGTCCAAGTTCTCTGAATTGTGCATGAATTTTAGACACAGTACTTTGTGAAATATTAGGCAATTCGGGATACCTGTGATTAAATAAGTTTGCCACTTCAACTTGACTCCTGCAGTTATCCCCGTACCCGATCATCATTAAAATCTCAATTCGGTGAGTCTCAGTTAAATATTTCATTGTTATGTCGACAAGGAAAGAGTGTTTGACAAAGATTTTACTTTTTCAGTATAAAATGTCAACACATCAACAACTGACAGAATAGAAAACAATCCACATTATTTACCGATTTTGTCTAATTATTGGCGTTTTTAGGCAATTTTTAGGTATTTATGATAAAATTCATGGGCGTAGCAGGTTTTGTTTAGACAAATACGTCTAATAATTAGTTAGTTTAGATTTTTGATAAATCCATATTTAGCTAATTTAAAAAAGTACCAATATTTCAAGTGTAATAAATTATTAATTTTAAAATTTCACCCTGTATAATTCATAATTGACCATACATTATTCAGTTTGTTGGAATCGGTTCATTAAGAGGATTTCAAAAATATGCAAATATACAGGGTGTTTCATTAAAAAAAAACACCGACTATGGCATACTTGCGTGAATCACCCTGTACATTTAAATTTATGTTTACATAACGCACAACTCAATTCAAAAGTTGACGTGTCTCGGCATTTTTTATAATTTTCTAAAATAATGACATAAAGAATTTTATTCCATGTGGTTTCCACACTGTATAAAAAATTAGAGATAATAGGTAAGGAAAACACAGATACAGTCAAGTGGAAAAATTCAATTTCAATATATAATAATAGAGTAACAACTGGAGTAATAATAAACCTAAACATTTAGATGCGGTCGAATTTTTGAAAGATTCTTTTAAAATACTTTATAGAAAAATAGTTGAAGTTTTACAAAACTGTAACTTAATTAAAGTAAATACAACATTCTGTGCAGAGTTTATGAATAAAAATATAACAGATATAAAATACGTCCATACTGAGAATAGTGTTATAGATAATTCAACTAATATATATGAATGGTTCATGGATCGTGTAGTAGTCTTTATCGGAATTAAATTGTCAGAATTTCAAGAAAAAGATTCAGGATGGGCATTAAAAAGGATTCTATCACTATCAGTCAATATTAATAAATTAGAAATAGGAAACGGTTCATCTTTCATTTCATTACCACATTTTATAGCAAATAAAAAGGCTTGTATAAACGTACATAATTATAATGACGAAGCTTGTTTTTATTGGAGTATTGTAAGTGCTCTTTATCCTGTTGAAAATAAAAATTCAAATCATTTAACATCATATCCGCATTATAGTAAAGTATTGAAATTAGAAGGACTTGAAATTCCAATGCAATTTAATAAAATTCATCTTTTTCAAAAGATTAATAAACTATCTGTTAATGATTACGGTTTGGAATTGATCGGAAAAAAGTATAACGTAATTCCATTACGTTTAACAAAAGACAAAAACACAAATCATATTAATTTATTATTAATTCAAAATAAGCACTTTCCTAAACTAAACGATTATGATGCTCCTGATCCATAAGACGATGAAGGTATTGAAATAAAATACCATTATTGCTGGATTAAAAATGTATCTAGGTTATTAAATGTACAATTAAATAAAGATGGATGGATAAGAAGTTTATATGTGAAAGATGTTTAAATTATTTTTCTAATCAGGAAGTGTTAACTAATCATTCAAATTTATGTGAAAAAATCAATGATTACAAAATAAACATTCCAAAAGAAAAAATTGTTAAGTTCAAAAATTTTTCTAATAAACAACGAACACCTTTTGTTATTTATACGGATTTTGAATGTATGTTACAACCTCTTCAACATAATTTCCAGAAAACAACTAAATATCAAAAACATGTTGCGTATAGCTGCGGATATTACGTTAAATGTGAATATGATAATTCTCTTTCAAACTTGAACGCGATAACTGTTAAAGTTTAACAGTTAGATTGTATGCAATGGTTTGTTCATGAAATGGAAATATGTGTTGAAATAATGTATTCTAAATTTAAAAATATAATTCCTATGGATCAAAATAGGTCAACAGTAAATGCTAAAATATGTCATATTTGTGAAACTGAATTTACAATGTTGATATTATTGTTCGCGATCATAATCATTTCACAGGCGAGTTTAGAGGTTTTGCACATAAAATGTGCAACGTAAATTTTAGAAAAAAAAATTGTGTCCCCACTATTTTTCATAATTTGAGTGGCTACGACAGTCATTTCATCATAAGAGATCTTGCTAAACTAGGTACTATGTTACCAATCAATAAAGAAAAATATATTTCGTTTACTAATCATATGTCGAATAATATTAAATTTAGGTTTATAGATTCAATTCGCTTTCTGAATTCCAAACTTAATAGTTTGGTAAAAAATTTAGATCAGAAAAACTTGGAACAATACAAAACATGAATTCAGAGGCTGCCGTGATGAACAGTTCAAACTTTTAACAAAAAAAGGAGTATTTTGCTATGAGTATGTAGATAAATTGGAAAAACTTGAAGAAACTGAATTACCCGAGTCAAATGAATTTTATAATAAACTCTGTGATCAATAAATCACTGAGGAGCGAAATAAACATGGCCAGAATGTATGGCAATTGTTTAATATTCAAAATGTAGGTCAATACTCTGATTTGTACCTGAAAACTGATATAATGCTTTTATCAGATGTGTTTGAGAATTTCCGAAATATTGGGTATTCCACTAGCGGTTTAGATCCAACTTGGTACCATACCATTCCTGGATATTCATGGAACTGTATGTTAAAATATACTAAATGCGAATTAGAACGATTACAGGATGTTGATATGATACTGTTTGTTGAAAATGCAATCCGGAGAGGAATAAGTCAATGCTTCTGTCGATATTCCGAAGCTAATAATAAATATATGAGGGAATATGTAATTCGAAGCCGGACAAGTTTATACTTTATTTGGATATCAATGCACTGTACGGATGGGCAATGTGTCAACCACTGCCATATGGAAATTTTGAGTGGATTGACACAAACATTAATGTTAGTGACATACCTGACGACAGTCCCGAAGGATACATTTTGGAAGTGGATTTGGATTATCCGGAGGATCTGCATGATATTCATAGAGATTTTCCTTTTTGTACTGAACATCGAGTACCCAAAGGCTCAAAATTACCGAAACTGTTGATCACTTTGTATAACAAAAACAAATATATTATTCATTTTCGGACTTTAAAACAAGCTCTTGCACATGGGTTGGAGTTGACGAAAATTCATAGGGTACTTAAATTCTCACAATCAACGTGGTTGAAACCTTATATATATTTAAATACAAGCTTTAGAAAAGAAGCTAAAAATGAATTCGAAAAAGGTTACTTTAAACTCAACGTAAATTTAATATACGGAAAAACAATGGAAACTATTAGAAAACATCGGATTGTTAAATTGGTTAGTCAATGGGAGGGAAGGTATGGAGCAAAAAACTTGATAGCTAGTCCAAAGTTTACTGGAAGAACTGTATTCGATGAAGAAAGTCAGTTAATGGCAATCGAATTGAAGAAAGCAGAACTTTATTTCAACAAACCCTTGTACATAGGAATGTCTATTTTAGATATTTCAAAAACTTGTATGTATGAGTTTCACTATGATTTCACGATACCTCAATTAAAGGATTATTGTAAAATTTTATATACTGATACCGACAGTTTTATTTATGAAATTCAATGTAATGATGTTTTCGAGGAAGTGATAAAACCTAACATTAACAGATTTGATACTAGCGAATATGGTGTTAATAATCCTTACAATATGCTACTTTGTAATAAAAAAGTACCTGGTTTAATGAAAGATGGCAAATGGTAGAATTATTACTCATTTTGTAGGATTAAGATCTAAAATGTATAGTTATAAGATACAGGATTCAAAGTTGGTTAAAAAATCAAAGGGTGTTAAATCGAGCATCATTGAAAATAAGATTACATTCGATGACTACATCAACTGTTTAAGGGAAAACAAAGATAAAATTATTTCGCAACGTACAATTCGTTCATATGCTCATAATGTTTACAGCATAGAGCAAACAAAAGTGGGTTTGAATGGATTAGACGATAAGCGTTGTATATTACATGATTCAATCAATACTTTACCTTGGGGTCATTATAGTTTAAAGTAGTTATATGTACTTGTATGTATCAATAAACTCTATAAATATATTTCAGTGTATGTATAAATAAACTATAAATATATTTCAGTGTATGTATAAATAAACTTTATAAATATATTTTAGTGTATGTGTTACGCCGAATTTGTGTAATTGCCGATTTCGTGTATTGGGCACCTATTTTGCCTATTACGTGAAATAAGGCGTCTTCAATGATTTTCCTTGCCCTTCTAGATAAAAACTACAACAATAAAATCTCCTGGCGGTTAAAAACAATGAACAATGTAATTCAGCTTGTCATGCTGGTTAAAACAGATCATTGATTAATTTATCGAGAAGGGCAAGGAAAATCATTGAAGAAGCTATAAATACTTGCCTATTACATGAAATAAGCAACTCTGCTGCTTATTTCGCGAATTCGGCAAAAAAAAACTGCCCAATGCACGAAATCGGCAATTACACAAATTCGGCGTAACATATGTATCAATAAACTTTATAAATATATTTTAGTGTATGCATAAATGAACTTTATAAATATATTTTAGTGTATGTATCAATAAACTTAATAAATATATTTCAGTGTTTTTTTCTCATTAGTATTCAAAACACATTCAGTATGGTTACATGTCCACAGAAAATGTATTTAGGTGGAAGAATAATTCATTTGACTGATAATAATAATAATAATAATAATCATCTTTATTTCAAATCATGTACATACATAACATAAAATGAAATAATGATAACATCTTCATAGTGGTTAGCATATCTCATGAACTGAACTTTGAACCATGTGTTAGAATATTCGGAAAGGATAATACTATTGAATTGACTGAAGTGGAATGGTATGAACTTCTATCTTTCAAAGAGATAATTCAAGCTGTAACAAATGACTATACCATATATGGAACAAATTTTGAATGGAAAATAGTGACAGATCATTCCAATATTTATTTGGAATCTGATTGTATAATGGAATTATGGAAATTACATCCATTAATAACGTATCACTTAGAGCTACTAAAGAATCAACAATTTTATAGTTGTTTTAAAATTTTAAAACTTGGTGTGGATAGTGAGAACATTGTAAACTCAGCTCTCTACATAATGGACTCTGTGAAATATATAAATTGTGTAACATACAGCTTGGCTCTGGAAGTGATTTATAAATATCCTCATATGCTGAAGAATGAAGGAAGTAAGGTTCAATGAAAATGTTCACATTTACTTATTGATCACCTGGGCTTTTGCTTACAACCCGAAAATGCGAATTGAGATATATTATTATTAATCCTATATTAGATGGAAGTCACAGAAATAAAGTATATCGACGAATAAATAATTTAAATTAACTCTTTGTGTTTTTTTCCAATGAAACAAAAGTATAACGTATACGTTTTTATTCAAAATTATCTTCTGAATAGAATGCCCCTCGAATTTCTTCTTTTTTCTCATCTTCCAAAATGTAAGTAGTGGAATTGGTGAGTTTAACAAATTTAACCTTGAAAGGAGAAGTGGGAGGTAGAAGATTGGGGGAGAAATATTAAAGTGAGAAAAGCCCCAGGGATAGATGGCCTGAGGGGTGATATGGTGAAGAGGCTGTTGGATGACAATAGGGAGTACTTCTGGGAACTATTCAACAGGATGCTGAGGGAGGAGGAGTTCCCGGAAGGATGGAAGGTAGCCAGGGTGATACTGATGAAGAAGGCGGGTAGAGAGGGGAAGCGGGCGGGGGACTATAGGCCTATCAGCCTGCTGTGTGGTATGGGTAAATTGATGGAGGGGATAATGAGGGATAGGATTGAGGAGGAAGTTGGCAGGAATGGGGGTTTTAGGGTAAACCAGCATGGGTTCACGAAGGGGAAATCTTGCATCTCGGCACTGAGCAAGGTGATGGGTTTGGTGGAAAGAGCTAGGGAGGGCAGCTGGAGGAAGAAGAAATTGGCCCTACTCGTGTTCTTCGACGTCGGGAACGCGTTCAACAGTGTCAGCAAACGGGCAGTGTTGAGCGCGTTGCTGAGGCTTGGAGTGGAGCAGGGGTTGGTTAACCTGGTGGAGGACTACCTGACGGGGCGTGTGATTGTAGACTCCAGAGGGAGGAGATATGAGATGGAGGCTGGAGTGCCTCAGGGCTCGGTTCTTGGACCGACGCTCTGGAAGTGTGTGTTTGATGAGGTTTGTGGGATAGTATGTGAAGAGGGATGTGAGATTACGGTGTATGCGGATGATGTGTGTCTGGTATGTACGGCAAAGGGAGAGGCGGAGATAGAAAGAAAGGCGGAGAGAATGTGCAGGAAGATTGTGGAGAAGATAGAGCGGTGCGGACTGGAAGTGGCGGAAGAGAAGACGGTGGGGTTGCTAGTGAAGGGACGGAGCAAGGCAAGGGAAGTGGGGGTGATGGTTAAGGGAAGGATAATTCGCATGGAGGAGTCTGTGAAATACCTAGGGGTGTGGTTGGATAGCCAATTATCCTTCAAAACCCATATGGTAAAGGCGGCAGAGAAGGGTAAAGTGAGGGCAGCATGGCTGGGGAGATTGATGTGTAATGTGAAAGGGCCGGGAGAGTGGAAGAGGAGGGTAATTGGTAGGACGGTAGAGCAGAGTATGCTGTACGGTGCGGAGGTGTGGGGTGAAAGAGCGGGGGTGAATGCGAGGGTTAGGCCACTTCTGCGGATGCAGAGAGGGATACTGCTGAGGGTGGTGCAGGGGTACAGGACAGTGGGTGGACTGGCAGCAGCGGTGCTGGCAAGGTCCTACCCATTGGACGTGTTGGCTAGAGCTAGGAGCAAACGCTGGAGGGGTGCGACCAAAGAAGAGGTACGGGAATGGATGGAGGAGGAAATGGAGAGAAGGTGGGAGGAGTATGGCGCGCTAAAAGGAGCGATTGGGAATAGGAGAGATTGGATGGACCGGAAATTCGGGGAGGTGAACTACTTCTTGACACAAGTGCTCACTGGACATGGGTCGAGAGTAGGGTACCTCCACAAGATTGGGAAACGAGAGACTGGTGTGTGCGAGAGGTGTGAAGTGGAGGATGATGTGGGGCATGTGTTTAGATGCTGGAGGAACGAGGAAGTGCTGAAGAAGTTGGAGAGGAAACTAGGGGAGGCGGTGTACTGGGAAAACATGGTGGAGATAATGTTGAGGGGGGAGGAGGAATGGATGGAGGTGAGTGGAGTAGTAGAGAGCATGGTAAGGGGGAGAGAAGGACTCGATATGGCATGAGAGGCAGGAGTGATAGGAGGGAGAAGATGACAGTGTGAGCGGAGAGTGTGCGAGGGACCGCCGCCTGTCTCGAAGTATGCTAGGGTAGTGATTCCGAGGCGGGGGTAACGGCGAGTTTGAGGTGGGTTTGGTTGGTAGGCATCTCCTTGGGGATGAGTCCAACACTGTTTGGGTCCTGGACCCATTCGAACATGAGTTTCCCATCTCGGCCCGAAAAAAAAAAAAAAACCTTGAAAACCTCAGTAGTACAGTTGGGAGTGTACCTTTTTTTAAACACATGTCGATATTTGCTGATGCGAACATAATCACCTTTTTTAAATTTTGCTGGTTTGGGATCAATGGTTTTGATGTTGTTGAATACAACAATATACTTGGCATTTTTATCATTAATTTTACTGGGTATTTCACCTGTTGTAGTGTGTCTGGTATTGTTATATTTTGCAGCAATTTCTGGAAGAATATTTAACCATTTGTAAGAACCTTCCATACTAAATCGCTTCCATAATAGTGTTTTCAACGTTTGAATTACTCTTTCAGCAATACTAGCCTTGAGATTTGAAAATGTACTGTAGTGATTGATATTGTATGCTTGCATTAATCGTTGAAAGTCTTTGTTGTAAAATTCAGTTCCATTATCGGTTTGTAGATTAGCAGGTGTGGTCTTCATTTTTTTACTCAGTATAATTCTCATAGCATTTGTAATTTCTTTTCCTGTTTTCCTCTTGACAGGTTCCACCCAAACATATTTACTAAATGCATTGATTACAACTAAAATATAATTATATCCCTTGTTTTCTTTGGCATGTGGTGACATAATGGCCAAGTCTGCCTGTATCAAATCGTGTAGACCCTTCACAATAACATGTCGTCTTCTGTAATTTATTCGAGCTGGAGCATGTAATTCTTGTACTACTTGTGCTTTAGACATTTTTTACCAACGGACACTGTAACAATAGTTCAATGCAGATAGTAGCTGGCGTTCCTAATTTAAACTTAATTATATCTCCTTTTATAATATTTTTGGTAGATAGTTGATTGAATTTAGATTCAATATCATTTATTAGCACCACTCCGTCTGCCGTATAATGTGATACACTTTCAATTATGCAAAAAACGGAAATTTGAAAGCAATACCCCCATTATCTAATACATAATACTCTTTATTAAAACTTTGTTTCTTCTCACCTCGCACACGAACTAGACATTTAACATGATAATCAAATGAGTCGCAAAAATAAAATGGAGCAGTTAGTTCAGCCGGACTCAAATAATGTTCATTGAACTTGTTGAGAGGCATGTTTAAAATAAAACTAACATTGAATAATGTGTGTTTATACACTTTTTTCTAGAGGAACTTGAATAACAAATTAAACATAACAATCACTTCTCATCGACCCTTGGGAAAGAAGTTCAAACTCTATTCTATCTCCTTTAGTTACAATTTGATTTTCTAGTAACTGATTAATGGGGTTGTTATGATTTTCATATGAAACAAATGAAGGCGAATACTTTCAACCTTTCCGGTTATCGGAAAAGTGTACACAGTGGTCAAATCATCTTATACATAATTAGTTTTACTTAAATTTGGGTTGTTTTTTCCATGAATGTAAAGTATACATTAACTATGATATAGTTCATATAACAGCCTTTTTGGTGTGCGTCATCGTTTGTGACGTATATCCGGGTTTTGGGTATGTCGATATTTAATTTGTTATTTTGACATATAGTTAACCTTTAATTTGATAAATAAAATCATCAGGATCGTATTCAGCCAAATTCGAAAAGGCTATGAAATTAATAATACTTGGGATATGAAAAAAAATAAAACAAATTGTATATTTAATTTACATATTAAAATAATTTAATATTGGTAAATATAGTCCTGCATTTGAATAAATAAAATGCTAACAATAAGATCAATATTCACTTTTCATAAATAATAATTTACCGTAACAACAAAGTACAGACCTGACGAGAACTGTCAGTTGGACATTGGAAAAATACGTAAGACACGAAAGGAACGTCTGCATAGTACTTTGAACGATGTAATTTCGCCCGATTGATAGGTCGCGTTTGCGCGTAATCTAAACATCAACCAATCAAATTTTTGTAAGTCAAAGATTAGAGTTAACGTTTGTACTACGTTTAAACGGTTCATTATTGTGATATTTTGATTAGGATTAATCACAGACCTGCCTTTTTTCCATTTCTTCCAACGTAATGTGTTAGAAAGACATTAACAATCAATGACGCACACCAAGAAGGGTATTATATGAACTTTACTTAGATGGTTGACATATGTAAAATGGAACATCTTGAGGTTTACTTTCGTCGATAGTAAGAAAATGTTGATTAAACTTGTTGATAGGCATGTTGTAAACTGAGCAGTTGCGGAGCAAATGCTCCATTTATAGGATTATTTTTCCTTCACGTAATTCTTCTACAGGGTGTCCAGAAACTCTCCTGCCAAACGGAAACTACAGTTACTAGAGGTGATGTTAAGTCGATTTAGCTCAAATTACCTTAATCCGAAAATGCTTCCTAAGGGGCTACAGCCCTTTGAAGAAGACGTCCTCATATGAGTTTTCTTCAAATTATTCAGAAATACCGTTACTTAAAATATTCAAACTTGGTATAATCAATAAACAGTTACAAACCAGTCGTTCGCTGTAAATACATTTTTTTCAGATCCATCACAAGCGTGTCAGTCGGGGGGACCAACAGGTATTTTTATTAAAAAAAATTTATTTTCAAGCTTTTTATGTATCCGACACCGAATTTGGAAAATTCAAGATAATTTTCATAAAAAATGTTCTCTTCTTTCAAATCGATATCATGAACCGTTTTCGAGAAAAATAAATTTAAATTTTTTGTGTTTCTTACATAAAATCATGTTGGATTATAAAATTGTATCTGTAATATCAAGTTGGCTTTGAAAAATCAACAAAATCTGACAATGTGCCAAATTATTTTGATTCTAAACAGTTATTATTGTTATTGTGTGTGAAAGGTAAAAAATAATAGTTAATTTGATCAAAATGGTTTATTTTTCGAATGAAGAATATGCTGATATGCATTTAGTTTATGGGGAAGTACAATGTAACGCTCGTGCAGCAGAGCGAAGATATGCGGAAAAATTTCCAAACAGAAGGCATCCTGCTCGCGCAACATTTGCAGCCGTACACCAAAGATTAAGAGAAAGTGGCTCAGTAGTACCTAAAAATACTGAAACTGGTAGACGACCTGATGTGACAATGGAATACGAAGACGATATTTTGTTTGAAATCGAAAATAATCCTGAGGTTAGCACCAGAAGACTCGCTGCTATGTATCCTGGCATTTCCAAGTATATGGAATATTATTCATAAAGAAAACCTTCAACCTTTCCATTTTCAAAAAGTGCATTCCATGGTAGATGGTGATTTCCCTGCCCGCGTAGATTTTTCAAACTGGTTGCGGAACAAAAAAAAATCAGGATCCTAATTTATTTTCCAATATTTTATTTTGCGATGAATCTACGTTTACCAGAGACGGAATTTTTAATTTACATAATGCACATGATTATGCCTACATTGGTGATAATCCTCATGCAACAGTAGAGAAAAAGTACCAGCAAAGATTTAGTATAAATGTTTGGATAGGTGTAATCGGTAATCAGCTTCTGGGACCCGTAGAGCTTCCTAGCCGTTTAACGGGACAAGAATATCTCAATTTCCTACAAAATGTTTTACCTGATTTAATAGATGAGGTTCCCCTGATGATTCGAAATAATTTATGGTTCATGCACGACGGCTGCCCAGCCCAACTATCACGATAAATGGATTGGAAGAGGTGGTCCATTTAATTGGCCCCCAAGATCTCCAGATTTAAACCCCTGTGATTTTTGTATTTGGGGTTATTTAAAATCATTAGTCTATGCTGTTCCAATAGAAACCCGTAATCAGCTGTGGAAAAGAATTCAAAACGCTTGTAATGAAATTAGAAATAATGCAGGAATTTTTGCAAAAATTAGACGATCTTTAGAGAAAAGAATAAATTTGTGTATTGAGACAAACGGTCGTCATGTAGAGCATCTGTTGTCAAATTAATTCTCTTATTTCTGTTGGTAATTATCTCTAACTTTGTTTTTTTTTCAATGTTGATTGTTGTTTTATACCCTCACGAAATAAAATTAATTTAAAATTTCCAAAACAATGTAAGCAACTTAATACTTACGACTTTTGTTACCAGTATCTGTACAATTTGTTGATTTTTCAAAGCCAACATGATTTTATGTAAGAAACACAAAAAATATAAATTTATTTTTCTCGAAAACGGTTCATGATATCGATTTGAAAGAAGAGAACATTTTTTATGAAAATTATCTTGAATTTTCCAAATTCGGTGTCAGATACATAAAAAACTTGAAAATAAATTTTTGTTAATAAAAATACCTGTTGGTCCCCCGACTGACACGCTTGTGATGGATCTGAAAAAAAATTTATTTACAGCGAACGACTGGTTTGTAACTGTTTATTGATTATACCAAGTTTGAATATTTTAAGTAACGGTATTTTTGAATAATTTGAAGAAAACTCATATGAGGACGTCTTCTTCAAAGGGCTGTAGCTCCCTTAGGAAGCATTTTCGGAGTGAGGTAATTTGAGCTAAATCGACTTAACATCACCTCTAGTAACTGTAGTTTCCGTTTGGCAGGAGAGTTTCTGGACACTCTGTATAATCGAAACTATTTCGTTATTATGAGCAGAACTACCAGCATTCTTTAAACTCAAAAGTAATTTCAATCTTTCAACTATTTCATTGTAGTCATCAAAATATGTGTAGTCTACGGGCTTTGACGAATATTTCATCATTGTCATGCCCTTTCCCCTCCTTGCCATATTTCCCTTATTTTGGAAAAATGTATAGGGTGTACTGTTCTAGTTAAAATGTATACCAGTAAGTAATAGTTTTTCTTAAATGTTTATGGATGTATTGATTAATAAACTACTTGATCTATATAGTAATTTTAAAAAACCTGCAGTATTTCATATTTCTACCTTTTAAAATAAAATTAATTGCTTCCTGAACACCATTGGAATAAATAGAACAAATTTTGACAAGAATGACTTTTCCATTATTGTATATAACATTTCAACTTACTTAAGAAAAATAGACATTTTGCCAATTTTTTAAAAAAGGAATTCTTTTAGCTAATTATGAAGAGACCTTTGCAGAGCTTAAACGCTTAGAAGATGAATCAGAGCAATCATCTCACACAGAAGATGAAGATACCTCAACTGAAAATATTAATAAAAACAAACATAGAGAGTCTTATTTTTTATATTATGCAGAAAACATCGATTTTGGTGATGATGAGGAAGATCTCCCTATTCCACCAAAGATTCCCGCCCAAGTTATACCAAAAACATTTGCTACTTTAAAACCTGTTTTACTTGGTCAAGAGAAGCAGAGAATAAACCAACCAACCAATAACAAAATATCATTGCTCAAGAGTAAAGATCAACCCAAGTCACACACATCGAGACTATGGAATTACCACAATATTGTCAGGGTGCATGTCAAAGTGAAAAATGTTTAAGTGAGTCCTCCAATCAGTCATTCAAATAAATATATTTTAAAAATAGTTTCAAAAATTCTTTATCAATTCTCATATTTTTCAGAAATTCTAGAGCGAGTACTCCGTGATGTACAGATACTCAAAGCAGATGTTAAAAATTTACTACAAATGGCGAATAATGACAAGTTGGCAGACTACCAGACTCTGGACTGCCAACTCTCATTTTCAACTTATGAAGAGCTTCAAATCTTTAATCAGAAGTTGTCTGATCAAGATTATTTCAATAAAATGGTGATTCTTGTGGAAATATTTTATAAAAAAATTATGTATATAGATTCCAAATTAAAGTTCTTAAAAATATTCACTTTAAGATTGTAGAAAACTTCTAATTTTTAACTATCTGTTACAGAATAAACAAATTCGAAAGTTTTAATGAACAATACCAGTGAATACTTAGTTTTAGAAATGTTAATGCTTATATCAAAATTAATAATGGTAAAAATCTTTTGTTAGAAAAAAGTTAATCAAATGATTTTGAAGGTAAATTTTCAGAAATATAATTGGTTATTATATTTTGCTCCCCTTCTGTTAATGTTATTTAGTATAACTATTTTGTCTACTTTTCAAGTTGTTTATTTGGCTTTTGCAGCTGCATTCAATATGTCTCATAGGTGGAAGGGAACCACAAAACACGAGCAGAAAGATTTTAACCCTCTTGGTTAACCATAACCTGGCACTAAAGATAAATTGGGTAGGAGCCAATGACAAGGGTAGTGTTCAGAACTGGACAATGTACTGAAACTTATTTATAGTAAGATAATAATTATTCTTTAGCTTGATAATGATAAACAACTAGGCACATCTCAAATTGTTGTACAACCAATTTGGTTGTTTGTGTTCACAATTTCAAACTGCTGAACTTTTTAATAATTAAAGGATTATTCTAGGTGCAATGCGCAGAAATCCCATTTGTTCCAATGCGACAAATTCCGAAATTGACACTGTCATAAAAAATTGGATAAAAAATGCCCCTGATAAAGAAGGTGGTCGGGCAAACAGGAAAAAAAAACTCTCCTAAAAGTTGGAATTTAAAAAATATCATTTTTTATTTAATGATAATAAAATGTGTTGTTGCTATTCTGTTTTTGAAAGTGGCCAATTATGTTTTTTTCCGGGAATTTGTAACGTCCCATATAAAGTAGTATACAGATACATTCAAACACAAACGGAACATAGGAATTTAGTGTATTCTCCGATCTAAATAGTCCACCAACAAAACATTTCTATAAGTTCACTTCAATGAATATCAAGTATTGATCTGGACCGCTGGATTCAGAACCACTGTAAGAAAGCCCGCCCTTCTCCTTCCAAAATTTGTTAGTTATGTGCGAGGTGTGTGCGAACTGCGATTTAGTATTGAATAATTATTTGATTGGGGTAGTAAACGTCGCTACATATTGAAATAATATGCTTACGTTTTATGTTGTTAAAATCGAAAATTAATTGTTAAATTCTCTTTAACAATTAATGTTTCGAGTTAAGATAATATGTTTTGATTTCTTTTGGCCATAACGGCTTTCAAAATAAAAATAAATTCGTAAATAAAACAAAATGGGATTCTTTAAATTGAAACAAAGTTATGGGCTTGAAGACTCTCACCTATAGACTGTGTCTGACGCTAATTAAGGTCCGTCCACAGTTGAGAATACGGAGTGGTGGGAATTGTACTATATGTTATAGGTGTCCAAATAAACGACTGTAATAATCGTGTTTTTAATCTGTTGAAGCTGGATGTTGGTCGACTAGTTCAAAATCAGTTCTGATACAATGCTTAAAATCCCTATGTTCCATTTGTGTTTGAATGTATCTGTATATTATGAATCTAATAAGTTACTGCTATATTTATAATTTGTGGATTGTTTTAATGTTTTTATGCTACCAATCTATTTTTATTCAACCTGATCTAAATAATCTTAGAATAATACATGCATATCTTTTGGATTTAGAAAAACAAAATTTGAAAAATAAATAAAAATTATTTTTGAACAATTGAATTTATTTTTATAAATCAATCAAAAATATTTCAAATTTTATATTGTTTTTTGAGTTTTACCAATGTTAAAATGTATTACTTTTTTTACAATATTTCACCAATAATCCCACCCAAAAATTTGTGTGTTACTTAATTTTATCTGCTACATAATTTATTTGACTTTATATACTGTTTTTAGTCCTGGAAAATGAATATATATGATTGAATTGTGGTATTCAGCATTGAAATATACACATATATTTTATGATTAATGTATCATAAATATTTCAAGTTAATATTTAAAAATGTTTTGAGATATTAACACATGAAAATTAACCTTCTTTGACTTTTACTTTTTATTTTGCCAAGAAACATAATGACCAACATTATGTCCTCTAAAAAAGTGCAGAATACAATACCATTCAATCCTAACAATTTTAGAATTATATATGTCCATTCGTTCCGTTCGATGTTGCCTGATTTTTTTCTTACCCTATATTGGGAAAATATAATACCCTGTATTATTATGTTTATGTACCTTATATTAACATATCAAAATGTAATATTTTTATGTTGTACCATTTTAGAGTGAATATATTTTTATTTCAGTTTTTTGTTTAATTTATGCTGTTGAATTGTGCCTCATAATCGTAAACATGATTAGGTACCTTCCTTTTGAGAGGTTTTCATTAAGAGACACCCTGTATTATGCTAGCGGTACAGAAACCGTCTAGCCGTATCAGGACCGCTAGTATACTCTGATTATAACCTAGGGGACCGCATGCGGCTAGCAAGACTAGAAGTAGAATGTAAAAAGTACCACTTTCATACCGCCCCACAACCGAGTCGGCAATCCACCAGCGGGTGACCAGCGAAAACACTCTACCACAGTATACCTAACAAACAGTAGTGCATCTTAGACACGCGGCAAAAGTCGGACAGATTTGACTGCGCATACTAGACGCCATGTTCTGAGGATAAAATATTTAGACCAATCAAGAAGAAGGAGTGTGGTGCAGTCTCCTGTCACTGTCTGGTCTGAATCCAACCAATGGAATGTGTACATTCGAGCTTTTTGACAGTTCTGACATTACTCAGGACGATGAACGGAGGAAGAAGAAAACGTCACGAACGGCATTTTAAATCAACCTAATCTAACGCATCCTTTATCTATGGGCATTTTCATCTGTGATTTTAATTATTTTATTTTATGTTAATTGCATTTTTTGGATCTTGTGTGAACAGGTGTTTTGTAAATTGTTTTTTGAGTGAGATTAGTGAGAACATTTAAAAAGTAAAGCCCTATTTTACTGAATATAGACATTTGTGACTTTTTTAATAATCTTTTGC
Source organism: Lochmaea crataegi (assembly GCA_947563755.1). Taxonomy (NCBI): domain Eukaryota; kingdom Metazoa; phylum Arthropoda; class Insecta; order Coleoptera; family Chrysomelidae; genus Lochmaea; species Lochmaea crataegi. The sequence continues at coordinate 80,203,644 of OX387422.1, read as the reverse complement.
AATGGCAGGACATGTATGTGCAGTGAAAGGCTGTTTTAATAGCAGAGCGAAGACAAACGATAGCTTCTTTTCATTTCCTAAGGATTTACAAAGGTATGTTTCTCTTTGGTGAAAAGTGATGAACAAAATTTATTGATTTTTAAAATTTCAAAATGAAGCAATAACGAATAATTATTTTAATCTTTCCAGGGCAATCCTTTGGCTACATGCAATTGGAAGAGATGATCTTGAGGGAAAAACTGATACTTTATACAAAAGTCATCGTATTTGTGGAGCACATTTTGAAGACAAATGTTTTTTAAATGATTTACGTAATCGACTACAACCAACCGCCATTCCAACCTTATTGCCCCAGTTACAAGGCTATGTTTTTACTGAACACAATTATGCAGTTTTAGGTAGGTATATTGACATATTGCAGGTAATGTTTGTAGTAAATGACAGGATGCCCTATACAATAATAATATTTTATGTGATAGCACAGTACTTATACCTAAAAAAAATTAAATAATCAGCTGTGACTTGAATATTGCAAAGTAACAATAGTTCTTTCAACAATCAACGTTATTTAACAGTGTGTAAACAAATATGCATAAATTTGGTAATTTGTTATGTAGTTTTATTTATTTTTCTATGGGTTTAACCCAACATAAAAATATCAGTACAAAGTAAAAAATTATAAATAATTTATGTAATTAGTAGACAACATATTGTCATATAAATTTGTTGGATAACTTAATTAAAACCAATTTATAAGCAATCTTTTTTCAGCTGCAGAACATGCAATTGTTGAGGGAGAAAATGAACAGCTCCAAGTTACAGAGGAAAAAGAAAATGTAAACACAGGAAAAGTTAACATACTGCAGGATATAGTTATAGCTTCAGGTTGGTTGATTATAAATGTTCATTTTATAAATATCTGTTATCTCTGAGGTAAATTTCAGTTTAGTGGCACCAAACATTTTAATTATTTATTTTTTGATTCGCCTTCACTTTACTCTCCTGAAGCAGAATTCATGAATTTTTTTTCATTTGTAGGTTCGACCGAGCAAAGTATGGTAATCCCAGATGTTACAACATCACCATCATGGACTCAAACACCACAAACATTCAGTGCTCATAGTCCTAGAAAGGACATGTTACGACAGAAAATGAAGTCTCTCCGTAATGAAAACTATAGACTTGAAGGGGAAGTGAAGCGTTTAGAAAATAAATTGTGTGTAATGGAGCAGAAATCATTAGATGATATAACATTAGAAGAATATAAACAGCTAACATATAAATTTTGTGATTCATCCCAATTAGCAGCATTTATTAATGTACAGATTAGTCAGTCCAAAAAAAAAAACCGAAAGGAAGGCGATTTTCTTCAGAATTTAAAAACGAATGTTTGCAAATGTATTTTACTGGACCGAAACTATACAAAAATAAACTGCAGAAATTATTTGCCTTACCAAATCCTCGCACTCTACTCAAGCATATTCAAGGTATAATAATAAAACCTTCTTTAAATAGTAGTGTATTAAATATTGTACAAATGAAGGTAAATAGTTTTACAGAAATGGATAAATATTGTATTATTTGTTTTGATGAAATGGCAATTAAGTCTCATTTATATCACAATGTTGGTACAGATGAAGTAATTGGTCTAGAGGATTTTGGGGAAGAAAAAGCATTGTTACCGGCTCGTAATGCCACAGTTTTTATGGTTAGAGGGATTTTGAATAATTGTAAACAACCTTTATGTTACTTTTTACATCATTCTTCTTGCCCTACTGAAAAATTAGCATATACGTTATTTGAAACAATTAGGGCTGTTACAAAGTGTGGTTTACATGTATGTGCTGTTGTCAGTGACTTAGGGTCTAACAATTGGAAATTAAAAGTCGAATTAAATGTAACACCAGATTCACCCTATTTTATAGTAAAAGGTACAGATGGCGAACCAGACCCAACAGTTGTTTACATGTTTGATACCCCTCATTTAATCAAATTGGCAAGGAATAATTTATTAAATAATCATTATGTTTTTGGTGATAAGAAAACTTCTTGGGAACATATAAAAACATTTTATGAACATGATTGTCAATTTAGCACAAGAGCAGCACCCAAATTAACTGATGCTCATATTAAACCAACCGGATTTCAAAAAATGAAGGTAAAATTAGCCACCCAAGTACTTAGCAGTACTGTTGCAGCAAGTTTAAATCTTTGCATAAGGTTTAATGTTGTACCGGCTGCACCCTACGGAACATCGGAAGTTATTCAGATGTTTGACAATTTATTTGACATTTTAAATTCTTCATTCCCCAATGCTTCAAAAAACTATAATAGGGCATTTAAAAACTTGGATTATCAACAGGACTTTCTAAAAAAATGTGATGAATTTTGTGCAACTACTAGGGTATTAAATAAAAAGGGCAAAGATGTCACAGCAAACGTTAAGTGTGGATGGAGAATAACAATAAGTGGTTTGAATCTAGTATGGGAAAAATTAAAGAAGGCAGGTTTTGAATATTTATTTACCAGGCGTATTAATCAAGATTGCTTGGAAAAATTTTTTGGATCAGTTAGACAACAACATGGCAATACTGTTAATCCAACTTCCGTGCAGTTTAGATCCGCATTTAGAAAGTTACTATGCACAGACCTATTAAACTCAGGTTCTGAAAATTGTCAGGGCGATACTGATGAAATTTTAATTAAAATTGTAGATTTCAAAGATACTCCAAGCACGTCTGTCCTACAAACAATATCAGATAGGCTGCCTAATATTGATTCAGATTACCACTCTATTGATATTGTCCACCAAAACAGTATTCGTTATGTCTGTGGATACTATATTAATAAATGTTTTCAAGTTCATACATGCGACATATGTGAACATTTTTCAAGTAGCGTTCATACCTTAGATGACTCTGCATGTTATTGTTTTTTTAGAGCTTATGAAAATAAAAATATGGATACATATGGAAATCTAAAGATGCCCGATAATAGTTTTATTACATATGTATTTGCATTAGAGCAGATTTTTCATGCTAATTTTGAAAAAATCATTGTTGGTAAAAAAGTTTTACATAATTTTATTGATTTATATGATGAAGTAGAATTTACCCATCCTTGCCAAAACTTCCCCTATAAATATTTTTTAAAGTTATATAGTAGAGTCAGACTATTTTTTACGCTTAAATTTATAAACAGGAATTTTAAAAACCAAAAGTCTGTTGCCAATAAATCAATAAAAAACAAGTTGATTATTTGGAAGCATGAATAAGTCATTGTTTAAAGTCATTAAATCAACGACTTTTATTTACATGTGGATGGCAAATCTATTAAAAGTTATACTACTACAAAATGTTTGGGTATAGGCATAGATTCTAAACTTACGTGGGAAACAAGAGCATTTATAGTTCAAAAGAAAGTCTTAAGAAATGGCATTCCATGTTCAGCTACTTGCAAACCACTATTTAAGAAATCAAATATCCTAACACTTCCTAGTATTTTAATTTTCCAATTAATACTGTACATTGAGGATAATAAGCACAGGTTTGAGAGAAATGAGGACATGCACTTACACGATACAAGAGGTAAATCAAATTTACGACAACCTTTCTCTGGATTAGAAGTATCTAAACATGCGCGTGCTTTTATTGGGATAAAATGTTATAATAAAATTTTAAACACAATCTCAATAAACAATCTTTCGAGTAGATGTTTCCGCCAAACCGTCTATAATATTTAAATTTGTAGGGATTTTGTAACAACTGTTAGATGTTTCCAATTAGATTATTTTTTATAATTTATATATATATATGTTAATGTTATATTTGAATTTGCCATTTGTGATGTATACATATAATGTGACTAGTCCGATAAGTTTTATAAATTTTTTTGGTTCTTAAAATTTGTGTAAATTTTGTGGATGAATAAATTTCTTTCTTTCTTCCTTTCATAAATTGGTCACTGGTATTTCCTTTTGCAAATTTAAACGTTTGTGTGAAAGATACATAGACAGTTAAGTATGTTAGCGAATTTGTTTTATTCTTTTATGTCGCATAATTTTATTATTATATGTAATTTGTTTATATGTTTAATCATTGTACTTATTATATTTTAATATAATGGTGCTGATCCCGTAAATAAATAAATAAATATAATGGTTTTCTCTATTTCTGACAATAGTTATAAATTCGCCAGCCAGTTTATGTGAAACATTCAGTTTCTTAAATTTGTTTCATTATAACAGTGTTAAATAGTCGAGGTGTTCTTGACTTAATTTTTTCTAATTTGGAAGATGTTAAAATCAGTCCAGCTATTGACCTACTACATCATAACAATGTTGATCATACTGCTTGTACTTTCAATATTCTTTTAAATCATAACAGTGTAAATGTTGCAGTACAAAAAATTTATGATGTGCTATTATTATGCAATGCACACATTTATACCTACAAAAGTCATACGAAACTCTAACTTTCCAAACTGGTATATTGCTGATCTTAAGAGATGTAAGTATAGTTGAGAAAAAGAAAGTACACAATTTATACTTTCAATCTGGAAGTGACAATGACTACTTAAACTTCTCTTATTTACGTGCTACATGCCAAACACTAAAAGTGGATGTTACTAACAGTAAACAATAGAAGAATCCAAGCAGATATAATTATGCTTTCTGTGGTATTCTCTCTTCAGAATTGGTCTAATGGCAAATTTTGGAACCAGATCTAAGGGTAATAAATATTATTATTATTGACATGCTGTTTCATTTACTTTCATACCAAACCCCATTTTTTAAATATCTACGAGAGAGGAACACACGAAAGTCATATGATGCAGAGTGTTTAAAAATGTATAGTCTATAACATCTTTTTTCTATAAGTATAGACTTAAATAAGTAAAGTCATAATATATCAACATTTAACAAACGAAAATTAGGAAAATATCCTCATTTGTCGGATTGTTAAAATAAAGAAATTTTTAAGTACGATTCTGTCGTTCCCATTAAGAGCTGGCTCCTGACCTGACATTTATCCAGAAAACATGGCCGACAGTTACTTTTAAACTTCAAAGGTACCGCCCTGGAGATGCACTACTGTTTGTTAGTTATACTGTGACTCTACAATGCCGAAACACAAATAGTACGTATTGCCGGCCGTTGGCTGTAAGACGGCCGGGCGGACATGCCCTACCTGCATGCAGAGCCGGCACGCGTATATCAATCCGAACGAGGCATTTCGGCAATGCACCTTCTAACTAGAGGTGTGGCGTGACAGAATTTTTGAGGAACTGTAGCTCACAGTGACTGCTCCGGAAAAATCACAGTGACAAATCACAGCATTTCGGAGCAGTGACAGCATTTTTATTTGTCTAAAAGTGACTGTCTTTGTCGTGATATTAATATAGAATAGCTCCAGTTCTTGTCACGTTACTGTGTCCTTGTTTTGTGACCGCGGGCTGGGCAGCAAAGTTTTGCAAAACACGGCGCGCGCATGTAATGATTGCGTGAGCGTGACATGGTTAATGTCAGTTGTTACGAGTCTGGAGCTGGAGTCTGCTTGTGTGAAGTGTGAATCCCTCAAAGTTAGAAGTGTTAGGTTAGAACGTTAGTAAAATAATAAACTGTACCTAACATATAATGAATAGGAAAAGGTCAGTGTTATGGTCATATTTTCAACCTACAACAGACTAAGACCAAAAAGCAACATGTAATATGTGTAGGCAAATGGTAAGTTATAAAACTTCCATAAGTAATTTAAAACGGCACCTCCAAAGAAAGCATCCTTTAATAAAAATTGCTTCTGAGTCTGAGACGTCCAGTAACGAATCTAAAAATGATTCTGGCAATTTAGCATCAAATAATAATGATAAAATCCATGAAGAAAATTCAGTATCCCTGCCGTCAAATAATACAGCTCAATCAACAAATAGCATTGAACATCAGCCGTCAATTACCACTTCCATTGCCGGTTCGTCAAAATCTGTAGTCCAAAGTAAATTGCATTTTTTGCCAAAGAAAATTAGTCTCCAACAAAAAAATAAACTTGATAGAAGTTTAATGGGTTTATTTACCAAAGATTTTCAACCCTTTACTGTACTTGAAGATGAGGGTTTCAGAAACTTCACAAAGTGTTTAAACCCTTCCTATGAATTACCTAATAGGAAAACAGTCACACAATCTCGTTTGCCAGCCCTATATGAGGAAACTTTAAAAAATGTACAAATGAAAATGACTACCGTGAAGTCCGTTACCCTTACAACAGATTGTTGGACGTCTCTTACAACAGAAAGCTATATGGCAATCACAGTTCATTTTTTAAGTGAAGATTTCCATGCTAAATCCATTTTGTTGGACTGCGTTAGTATGCCTCAAGCTCATACTAGTGAGAATCTGACACAAGAGCTAAAGAAAATAGTTGTTTCATGGGGGCTAGAAAGTAAAATTTTATTAGCCATCTCAGACAACGCTTCAAATATAAAAAAAGCGTTAAATGATCTTTTGAAGTGGAAGCACTTTGGTTGTTATGCCCACATTTTAAATTTAATAGTGGAGGATAGCCTTAGTGTTGTAGATGAGCTTTTACAAAAAATTAGAAAACTTGCATCTCATTTTAAGCGAAGTTCCACAGCCACTGCAAAACTCGCTGAAGTTCAAAATCAGCAGGGAAAAATTCCCAAAAAATTATTGCAAGACGTAAAAACTAGGTGGAATTCCACTTTCTATATGTTGGACAGAATTTTAGAAATTGAAGAAGCCGTACGAACGACAATGGCTTTATTAAATACGGATTCTTTACCCATTGTAAGTGTAGAAGAGTGGCAGCTTCTTGCTGAACTTAAAACAGTTTTGGAACCCATGGAACAATTAACCAAAATAATGAGTGGGCAAAATTATACAACATTGTCCAGTGTAATTGTGCTTACTAAAGGGTTGGAAGATAATTACAATAATATAAATAAAAATAAAGAAAAGTTTTGTACTTTTGCTTTAACCCAGACAGTAGTACAGAAAATTTTATGGGGCATCCAAAAACGTTTAGGAGATCTTGAGAATAGCAAAACATTGCTTATCTCCACGTTTTTGGACCCAAGATTCAAAAACATTGGATTTTCAAATGATGAAATTGCTGATAAGGCTAAAAAGCTAGTAATAAATTTAGTTTCTGAGGTAATAAACAACGAAACAAAACGAACCGAAAGGAAGGAGAACACAACTGACAGTGACGAAAACATGAACACAGACGTACATCAACCAGAGAAAAAATCTAAAATTGAGTTTTCGCTTTGGTCGAATTTTGATAAAAAGGCAGCAACTTTCAAGCCTAGCGGCACTTCGGCATCAAGAGCTATTATCGAAGTCCAAAGATATGTCCAAGATGATCAGCTAGACAGGCATGAAGATCCGCTGTCATGGTGGCGTCAACGTTCATATAATTATCCATATCTGTCGAAAGTGTGCATCGAAAAATTTGGAACTGTTTCAACCTCAGTGCCTTGTGAGCGGCTATTTTCCAAAACAGGACAATTAATTAGTGAACGCAGATCGAGGCTAACCCCTCAGAAAGTTAGACAAATTATGTTTTTAAACGTTAACCAAAGCGAATATAAGTACCTACATATTTAATTTCTTGACAGATTTTTTTTATGTTAACCCAGGCGAATCTGGCGAATTAGTATTTTATTTCTTGACAGAATGTTTTTATTTATTTTTAAAAAATAATTTTCAGTAGGTATGTAAGCGTTATCCATGTGAAAATTTTATTTTTTTATATACATTTTATTACTGAGTTTTTTAATGTTTTATGTTTGTTTTATGTTTATTCAGTTACTTTTATTACTTAGAAAATTTTTTAATAAATAAATAGTGAAAAACTTGAATTTTTATTTCAACCAGTTCCGAAAAATCACTGTTTGGTTTTTAAAACTTCAGTGACAATACATAATACATCAAAGAGGTACAAGCTCTTTGCAATAAATTAACCAGTTCAGAAGAATCACTGATCCAAAAAATCACTGTGATTTTCTGGCGCAAAGAACTATCTGCTCCGGTTCCGACAAAGGAACGGTGACAAAATCACCGACAGTGAAATCACGCCACACCTCTACTTCTAACCGCGTTCGGAACGGACATCTTGTGTTTACTGGGGTCCCATTACTTAAATATTTCATTGTAACTACACTAGGTTCTAAAATCGTATTTTAATATTATGTTAGTGCTAATTATGGTTCGTAAATATGTACGAAAAACACAGCGACAAGCCTGGTCAGATGAAAACATGAAGGCTGCCATAAACGCTTTAGCGAATAAGGAAATGAGTGCTCCAAAAGCTGCAAATCAGTTTAGTGTTCCGCAGACAACCCTTGAAAGAAGGTTTAAGGCTTTCGGGGAAAATTAAAATACAACTGCTGCTGAATCATCTACGAAATATTTAGGCGCTCCAAGACTGTCTTCAACTTCGAGCAGAAACAAGAAACGGTTGCTTACATTTTACGAGTCCTTATTACATGGCTTAAGAGGGAAAGAGGTAAGAAGCATTGCATTTCAATTAGCTGAGAAAAATAAAATTCAGCATAAGTTTAATAACAAGGAAAAACTAGCTGGAGTAGATTGGCTCAAACCCTCAATACCGCGATAAAAGTGTAAAAAGAAAAGTTACATTAGGAAAAGCTCTAAGAATACATCGAAGGCAGCAAAAAAGGTGAAGAAATGCATTGATGATTCTGAAAGTGATAGTTCCAATTCATCAGATCCCGATGCGAACTATTTAAATTGCAATGGACTGTAATCCCAATCGGCCGGAGGTTGAACTCATGCGGAAACTGGGCCCATGACGGTTGTGCTAGTGTCAAACTAAACTGAATAATTTTACCAATTGATCTGACAACGACTTGAAGTTTTGCCAACCCGTAGACTGTAAATTGCCCTTTCCATTAACTATACATTCTATTTACTTTTGGTAAATTTATATTTATTCAGTTATAGTTCATTTAAAAACCAGGAGTAACTTGAAATTAGGTTGGCAATTCTGTAGGTCTCTGTTTGGTCAGATTGCACCCAGTTTCAACCAGCACTTTTTAGCATTGACATCTCGTGATAATTGACAGTTCTGACTTCTGACATATATGATATATTTGTTTTTATCATCGCCTTCTTTCCCTTGTTATTTATCATTTTTACTTAGTTTTCCACATTTCGTTAAAACAGTTCTTTTCAGAATTGTTTGTTTGTTGAATTTCTGCGATTATGGATCCTTCTACCCCCAGTACCAGTTATTCGCGTAGTCCGCCAAAACCACGAAAACGGCTAAGTTTGGGCCATTTAGGAATGTCAGAAAAACAATACATAATAAATATGTATAAACAAATATTGGATGAAAAGCCAAATACTAAAATTATTGTTGTTATATCCAAAATTTCTCAAGCAGCCGGTAAGTTATCATTATAACTTTCAAATTAACAATAGTATTCAATGCTCAACATTTTTCTTACTGGAATAGCAAAGTCAAGGAATACCGTAGTAGTGGAACAATTACCAGCTCAAAAAATACTGGTGGAAGACCGGGACTTCTCAAAAATTGTGATGAAGAATATCGCATGATTTTTTTTTTCAAAAATGAGTTACCTACAGTGGATAAAATTTTACTAGCTTTGAAGAAACGTTCAGATTTGCTACAATTGTCCCGGTCATCTTTATATACTTACTTGAAACAAATTAACTTCAATTAAGTGTGTAACTTTGAAGAGTCAAATATACTGTTTATTTATTATATAATAATATATTTTTAGATATTTGAAGAAAAATCGTAAAAGTATATTAATAGAACGTGACGATATCTGTCGATTGAGGTTGAACTATTTAAGATCCATAAAACAATATAGAAAAGAAAACAGGTTAATCTTTTACTTAGATGAAACTTGGACTAACGAAGGTCATAGTAGGGGAAAAACATGGGTGGACCGGAACCAGTAGTCATCAGACGTTTACCGAAGGTTTATCCACTGACCTGAAAACTCCTACAGGAAATGGGAGACGTCTTATAATTCTACATGCTGGTTCTGAAAGTTTTGTAAAAAATGTATTGTTAGTTTCTGAAGGCAAAAAAATGGAAGATTACCATGAAGAAATGAACTCAGAAGTATTTGAGAATTGGTTCATTATTTTTTTGACAAACTTACCTGATAATGCTGTGATTGTGATGGATAATGCATCATATTATAGTCGAAAGTTGAAAAAATTCCTTCCTTATCATAAAGAAAAGCTGAAATGCAGGAATGGTTAAAAACTAAAAATATACCATTTGATATAATTATGAAGAGGTGTGAACTCTTATACCTAATCCGAAAACATAAAGATAACCATAATTTGTATATTGTCGATGAAATGGCCAAAGCATCCAATAAAGTTGTGGTGGTACGGCTGCCACCATACCATTGTGAGTTAAATACCATAGAATTGATATGGGCACAAATAACGAATGGGGTGGCAGCTAAAAACACAACTTATAAGTTGGCAGACGTCAAAGGCCTATTATTGAGAGCAATTGAAAATGTTACTCCTACAAATTTTTAAAAAATTAAAAATTCAAAGTATTTTAATACGTCTGTAATTTTAATATTATGTTAGTTAAGTATGAAAAAACCTAAAATTAATTTGCCAGACACTAATTAAGTTGTTAAACCATGAATCAGAACGATAAAGTCCGGAAAAGTATTGCAGTATGATACTATCGGTCAGAGAGATAGTTTAGAGTGCTCAGTTGCTCGTTAGTGCGCATGAGTAATAGACAGTGACGGTGGCGTAAACGGGAAATATGGATCATGTGGACGCATCATTGAAAATTTGGATGAACATGGACGTAGAAAACCATCGGCGATACATTAACGTTAATGAATTATACCGAATCCTTGGTGAATTTTTATCTTAAACTTTACCATGCTTTCACGCAATCACAGGGTGTAATTACACGCCAGCATTCTTTTGAAAAGGTGAAGTGAGGCGTTTTAAATTGTTGGAGAAATCTAAGTACTAATTAGCTTTTGAAAACATTATTACGGATGACGAAGAAGTACTTGAAACTACATTTGTGACTTGAGAAATTTATTTGTCAAATGTATGGGGTTCGTCAAAAAAATCCGATGATAACTTATGAAAAAAAATTCGAAACTTCGACTCATCAAGTTTGCCACCCTGCAAAGCGGAATCGCAGCAGCATTTATTGAAGGTTCCCTACGTGACAAAACTTTGGAGAGATGCTCACTTAAAACATCCAACATCTTTATCTCCTGTTGCTTCCGGTTGGACCATCAAAGATGATAGGTAAGATTTTGTCTGGTTTGTAGAAGAGCAATTGCCATAAGTAATCAGTTGAAGATATTATTATTTAAAGTAAGTAAGTATGAAATAGAATATCTACTAATAATAACTATGATATTATATAAAGAATGAAAAAAATCACACTAATGTTAATTTTTTTGTTACAAATGATAAAATATTGGAAGACAACAACGATGCCCAAGATGATATCAATAATTCCGATAATGAGAGTGACGACGATGACGATGATTATGAAGATGCATCCTTTTTTTGTGAGACTATTATAGACTGAAAAAAATTTAATTGTTTGTAGTAATCCGCTTGAGGCGACTAGAATAAAAATAACTTTTGAACCTTCAATAATGCATTTTTTATTTCCTGCTTTTTAATTCAGTCTTATTCTAATTTTATTTTTTATGTTAAAATTTTATCATTGAAACTTGTAGGTACAGAAATATAATATCTTTACTAAGAATTCTAAGGTTATCTATAATGTACTTGTAATCTTTTATATCCATATATTTTAGTTTCTGTCTAACCATTGTTATGAATACATGTACCTACTTATACTTAATATTAATTAAATTGTTTTTAAAAAGGCCGTTTCATTTCTGAAACACTTATCTCTGACTAACTTTTTATGCACGTTTTATATAATGCCTAGTCAGCTTATTATTTGTGCCGTATTTCATATATAGCAGAGCAGTTCCGGCAATATATATACCGGCTAGACAGTATATATAATGCCCAATTTCATATATTGACTGTAACATATATATTTTGTTGCAGACAGTTTACACCTATAAGAGTATACCTGCAGGCAGAAACAAATTCTATACTCATATCTTCCTACAAAAAAACCGCGAATAAAGATAGCGGGTACTCTGTACATTTATACCGATCTATTAACCGATCCGATCTTTTGTTTATATTTTGTTGCTGATAATTTATGTCTATTAGAGTATACCTGCAGGTAGCAACAAATTCTATACTCGTATCTTCCTACAAAAAAACCACGAATAGCGGGTACCCTGTACATTTATACCGATCTATAAACCGATCCGATCTTTTGTTTATATTTTATTGCTGATAATTTATGTCTATTAGAGTATACCTGCAGGTAGCAACAAATTTTATATTCGTGTTAACCCAGGAAAAATGCGAATAAAGATAGCGGGATCACTGTCAAACTCTAATTTTTATAAAAAAACCATAATAACTTTTTTTTGTTATATTCTTTGGTGACACCTTGCAGCAACAAATTAGCAACAAATGTTGTCGTATTTATTTTTACGATAGTCGCATATTTTCGTCTTGTCCTCGCTAGCTTGATATAAAGCTAGCATTGTCATCGATTTTTCGAGATCGGTTTGAGCAACAAAATCGTTTTTTTTTGGCAACTAATTAGCAACAAATTCAGACGTTTTTTTTTTCGATCTCGCTGATTTTCCACGGCTACCTTTATGGACCTCTAATAGCATCATACTGCATTATTTTTCAGGACTTTATTGTTCTGATTCATGGTTTAACAACTAAATGAGTGTCTGGCAAATTAATTTTAGGTTTTTTCATCCTTAAATAACATAATATTAAAATTACAGACATACTGAAATACTGTCAATTTTTAAAAAATAAAAATTCGCCTCTGGCACATTATTAATAATGATAAAAATGTCTGGAAATAAGAAATGTATGTTTGTTAAAACTATCCAAAGTTAAAGTATTAAAAATTAACCTTCTTAAAAATATTTTAAGTTAGTATCATTAGAATGCACACAGGTAAACGCAACCACTGCTGCCAGCCAGATAGTCCAGACCCTAACCGAAAGAGAAAAGAGACGACATTAAAAAATCAGCTGACCTGAAATTCTTGTTTTCCCTACGTTGCTAGCTCCCGTAGTGGCCAGTTGGTTGTGAAAACCAGTACCAATAAAACACACACATCTTAATAAATTATAAAGAAAATATGTGCACCTACAATTAGAAGCGACTGTTATAATAATCAATATTTTGTCATATAATATTTCAATGTTACTAACAATCATACAACTAGTGTTATTACAGCCTCTATTACATTATTATTATTATTAAGAAGTGAGGTGTAAGGGGTCGTTGCACCAGCATACTAGTTACGAGGTTTAACTAATCCAGGTTTATAATCCTAAATGAGTTTGTGTTGTGTGGGTAAACTACCATTAAACTGGTTCAATAATACTGTGAAACACAAAATTTACATTTAAACCAGGTTTAGCTTAAAACTGGTTTAATAGAGGTCCTATAAAAGCTCAGTTTATATATAGATGAGTAAGTATATGCTAAACATACTCTGTTGAAGCAAGTGAAGTAGGTCAAACTAATTAATTTTTGATCCATGCTCAATAGCAAAAGGAAATAAGAAATATTGGATGTTGATATGAAAACATGTCTCAAAGAAGCTATAAATGTCATAATCTAAAAATGCAAAGATGAGAAGTAAAACAACTAAAAATAGTATCTACCATTAGGAATACAAGCCCTGTTAATAAGATGCCAAAGTTCATGATGAAATTCCGTTTAAATATTAGTATTTCTTACTTCAGTATCTTTTTTAACGATCTTATTAGCTGCTTCTGAGTGTTCTCTTAAGGTGATAGATAAATGTAGCATCCTTCTTTGTATGTTTTCTTTGTGCTCTATGACTTTATAAATGTTCCCTGAACTGGTTACTTCTATCTTATGAAATATCCTTTGTCTTAAGCCTAAAATAATTGTATTAGATATACTGAATCATTTAAGTATATGTAAAATTTACCCAATAGTTTATTTCTCATACTTTCTGGAACATAACCATCTTCATATTTGTTCATGGTTATTCCTAAGACTGCTCTGATATAAATAATTCGTCTGCTATAGGCTTGTATACTCTCAATAGATCTTAAATAAAGTTAATTAAAATATTTACGGTAAATAAAAATGCTGAACTTACTTTTTAATTCTTGTAACATATCTTCTAAAATATCTACATATTTTTCAATTCTAACAACTTCCTTTTCAGTTTTACACATCAATTCACATTTCGCTAACAACCTTCTCAATTTCACTTCTTGTTTAGATATTCCCATATCCAAAGAATACAATGATAACACAGAATTTGTTTTCTTTTAATGGTTATCTTTGCTAACACGAATTTGTTTTCTTTTGGGAATTCTGAACACCGCGTCATGTCATGCGATCTAATGTAGGCCTCTTGCATATGGTCTTTACAGACCCAAATTAGAATAGATTTTGCTTGTAGGATATATTATATATTGTCAACGAAAAGTGCAGAAATATATATTAAAACACAACTTTATTTTAACATACTTTTTCTCAGTGTGATTCGAGATTCGAGTCAAGCTCGGCTACGTTCATAAACTTACTCGGAGTAAGGATAGTTTACTCCGAAGCGTTCATAAATTTACTCTACCAGTATAGAGTATGCTTTTATAAATGTTCAGAAACCTACCCGGAGTAAACTCTGCATACTCCGCTTTTTAATGGAGTATTATATACTCTGACAGTTATGACAGTTTGGCTTATACAGTAGTTCAGTTCAGATTACTGCCAGGTTATTTTTATTGATAAATTGATATTATTTGATTATTAATATTCAACTCATCCATGTTTAATTAATTTCTATTTTCGAAATGAACAATATAACCCCAAATTCATACACAACACAATGACATTTGATTTGCCTTCGGCCGGTGAAGCCTCTGAACGGTTACTCCGAGTAACCATCAAACATACTTTTCTAATCACGTGATCATACTCTTCTCTACTCACTGGAGTAAGTTTATGAACGCAGCCTAAGAATTTATTATGGTTCTCAGCATAGAGAGATAATTGTCTATGGTTCTCAGTATATGCCAGAGTTAGCTGTCAGGTTCAAGGTTATTAATTTTTGCTGAGGGAGTGAAGCTTCTCGAGAGAACGGATATTTTGTCTTTGTCACTGCAGTGGCAGAGTAACCAAGCAAAATAAAGAATACGTTACACCATTGTCTAAAAAAGGTTACACCATACAGTTCGAAAACTACGTTCTCTCATCGCTCGAGCGTCGCTTTTTCCAACCAAGTATTTTCGAAAGTTAACATTCACCCGACAAGCGCAGTGTTTTGTTCTGGGATTTTGTAATGTTTATGTTTGTTCAATAAAGATTATTAATCAAGCTTTGCTTAACTCCAACTTTATCATGAATATCATTTATCTGAATATTGTACCCTCTTCTTCTTTTTGTCTGCGTCTACTTGTCTCGCAATATGGAACACAGATCTAGTATATTTATGAACGCTACAGCTTTGTTGTTATGTTTTTATACTTTATTGTTACTTATACGTTTTGTGTGATTGCAAATTTGCCAAACACGCAACCTCTTTACGCTTCCGATTCTTGGATACTTGGATTAATTGTGTTTTGTTTACTTTGCGTTATTTAATTGTCACATTAACAGTTCGGAAAGGAATCAAACGAATCGCACAAATGTTACACCATGGAATGATCTATCGGAGTGTACTTTTCGAACTCAGACCAGGGCGCGTATTCTTGAAAGAACGAGAAAGGAGTGTTCCCAGGGAGGCTCCCTCATTTGAACTCCCCAATAAAAAAACGTTATATTCTTGAAAAATGAAAAGTGCCGGAGAGCAGCGATGAGGGAGCAAAATTGGGGAACAGCGTTGCCAGTTGCCTTAACCAATGAACTTGCAGACATTTTGACAGACAAGGTAACCGAATTAATAATTTAGTTCGTCCATAACCTCACTATTTTGTCTTGGTTGATATAATTTAAAAAATATAATATGGATGTTAAAAGTAAACAGTTGAGTCCTAAACAAAAAGAATCTTTAGTAGATTTTGTTTACGCGCGACCCGAAATGTACAAAGGCAAATTAACCGCCACTTATACAAAGGCAATAAGCATACTAATGTGGAAAGAAGTGACCTGCCTTTTGAATGCTATGCCTGAAGGAGCAACTAAGGACTGGAAACAGTGGAGAAAGGTAAGGTTTCTACATCTACTCATTGTTTTGAAATTTTTGTTTTCCTCTTATTTGTAAGCTCTTTTTTTAGACATGGACGGATATTAAAAAAAATGTTAAATGCAGAATGAGCAGAGAGAAAAAACACAGTCAAGGAACAGGAGGGGGTCCTCCTATGTCCCCTCCAAATGACACAGAGAAAACAATTGAAGAAAAAATGTTTGAAATTATAACTCCAGTTGCCATCCAGGGAAATGAAGAGGTAACTGAATCAGAATGTATATTTGAGTTTGAAGACCTCAAAAGTACCAATGAAATAGAGGTGAGAAGTGATAAAATAATGCTAAGATATTTGAAAAGCCTCTGTAACAAAACAAATAAAAACATAGCCTTTAGTCATCTTGTATTCATTCATTTATGACATTTTAAAATAAAATATATGTCTTTTTTAGTGAAAGGGTCAATTTGTTTTGGCAAATCAGAGTTAATATATTTTCCATTTGGATTTACTTTAAAACATTTTATACAATCTTGCACTACTTTGCAAACTAAGAATATTCCTGAACTTATTCTCTTATTGCCATTAGAGTATTCATGATTGCTATTTTCTTTTTCTGGTACGTTTTAGGAAGTTGAATATCCTGTGCAAGATTGGAATGTAGACCATATTCAAAATGAGGAAATGGAAGGTATAGAAGTAGGAATCGACCACACATATTATACCGTGCCTTCACCTAAAACAACTCCATCTGGCAAAGCCAAAAAGGAGGCTATTAAAGAGAATAGGGCACCTAGAAAAAGGTATACAAAAACCACAAGGTTGATGGATTCCATAAGGAATAACAAGCAGTTCCTTGAAATCAGCCAAAAAGGCATACTTTCTACAGATAGTTACAGAGAAAAAAAACTACAATTAATTACAACACAAAATAATTTGAAGAAAGACTATTACAAAACAAAATTGGAAGGTAAACAAAAATATTATAAAAAAAAAATTGAAATTCTTAATGAAGTTTCAAATTCATTAAATAGAATTGCAGCTGTATGCGAGTCTGTGAAACAGTCCGTTCCCGAGAAAGCATTGGGTTTAGTGTAGTAGTTGTATATATTTATTATTGTTATTCTTATGTTACTAGAAAATTAGTTGTTTTGTTTGTTATTTATTAAGCTTAGTTTAGATAACATCTAGGCTCTCTAATCCTTTATGTAACTCCATTCCCAAGAAAACATTATGTTTAGTATAGAGTATAGTAGCTGTATATATATATATTTATTTTGTTGTATGTTACTGGAAAATTAGTTGTTTTGTTAGTTATTTATTTATTCATGATTATTTTTATTAAGCTTACTTTAAAATAACTTTACGCTCCATAAGCCTTTTCGTTACTGTTGGTGAATAAAATATTTGCAATACTTATTTAAAAATGTTTTAATATCCTCACAAAATGAAATCTTAACCTAATTAATAATTAAAATGATTAGCAATAATGTTTTGCTGCAAATTCCTTCCAGCAACCAAATCGGGATTAATTAGTTGCGGCATGTTATCAATAAAATTTTGATTATTATACATGCCATACTCAGGCTCTTCTAAATGAGGTTCATCTGGTTCTGGAATATTTCGCTCCAAACACAGATTATGGAGAACACAGCAAGCATTTACAATTTTTCCAGCTGTAGTTGGGTGGTAATGTAGAGTGCGATATCTCAACAAACACCTAAATCGGTTTTTCAGAACACCATTACATCGCTCAATAATGGATCTTATGGAACATAATCTTTCATTATAAAGCTGTTGCCCATCATTTTGAGGATTCACAATTGGGGTTAATAACCAAGGACGAGTAGGATAGCCTAAAATAATATCACAGAAATCTTTTAGCGAATCATTTACAAAAAAGTTAAAAAAAACAAGAAAATTTCATTTCTTTCTACATCTATAATCCTTACCTGAATCACCCAATAAGAAAAAAATATTGGCTGGATTCCTCCTGTATACTTGTTCCAATAAATTGGATACTGCAGATTCTCTCCAAATGTGTGCATCATGAGTGGACCCTGGAAACTTAGAGTTTACATTTAATATTTTCATATTATTATCGCAAATCTGAAAAAAATGTATGTATGAAGTGTTATCTTTGCATAGGTTTTTTTTTAAATTGACTTACTAGTTGTACATTAAGTGAATGATAATTCTTTCTGTTCACATAAACATGCTCAGGAAAATTCTCATCATTAACCAGAGGAGCCACAATGCTTACGTGGGTACAGTCAATGCATCCTATTATTCCAGGAAACTGGTGATTTTCATAAAACCTAAAAAAATTATCCACTCAGTGCTACTAGAGCCATACAAAAAATAAAATTATACAGACTAAACATTTTAATAATTTTTCTTTCTGTTAATATCAACTTACCTGGTGCGAAGAGTTTCCAACTCTACAGTATTTTGAGGAAACCTTATCAAATTATTGAAAATTTCGGGTTGGTTCAATGCATTTGTCACTTCATTAATAGCTCTACTGGTTGAAGGTTGGCTAATGGCTACAAAACTGTTGGAGCCAGTAATTTCCTGGTAGCTGCCTGAAGCATAAAATCTCAGGGCAGCAAGTACCTAAAAACCATGCAAATTATTTTTGAGAAATAGGTATCAGTACCTACTTATATACATAAGCATGCCTTGACTAACTACTATAATATATTTGCTTACCTTGGTTTGTATGGATAGAGCAGAGGTTCTTGTGGGTTGTGGTAGAAAAGGGGTGACCATGTCAATTATGTTATGACAGAGGTCTTTATCGACTCTAAATAACTGCACAAATTTTCTCTCTGATAGCTGGAACGGATTTGTCTGGGGCAAAACATCCCTACCAATACCCACTTCTTCTAACGCCTCCTCAACATTCTCGTTAATTATATGATTCCACAGCATTAAATTGAAATCTTCCACATTCATTTTAGTATACAAATTAAAATATCTTCCAAATTTTGAACCACAGTAAATCAAAACAATTAGAGGTTAGGTCAATACTCCCTTTTGCAATTCTCTCATTAGCTAGTAGGGGAACTTCGAGTTCTCTTGGGAGGTGCTCCCTCCCTCAAATTTATTTCAAGAATACCTGTTCTATCTTTTTAAGAGAACCACGCCTACTTCTCTCGCAAAGTTCTACTCCCTGAAATTCAAGAATAGGCACCCTGTTGTCAACTGCTTAAAATAATCATAAAAATCGGGTGCTGCCATTCTAATTTAAAAAACCAATACATATATCTTTCTTTTTCGCGTTAAACGATAAAGACAGCTGCTTAAAATAATCTGACAGATGTTGCTAGCTTAGTATCTAGATACCTAGCCTAAGCTTGACCAAGTTTTAAATTATATTAAAACCAGAACTTTAGAAATAATTCCATAAATTAGCAGCCAGAAGTTCCGGCGCACAAGTAACTTACATCGATATATGAAATATGAATGTATTTTCTCACTTAAATGATTTACTTTGTAGATTCCTATGGAGAATACTAACTTAAGAGAAGATACGCTACTTGAAGACATAGGAACGATCAATATGGACCTAACGACAGAGACACCATATTATGATGTAGCTAATAGCACAGATAACGCATTTAATTATTATAATGGGTTCGCGTCACCGACATGCCAATGTGAAAAAAAATAATTCCATTTACCATGGACATACTATGAAATTTTCAAAGAGGGTCAACTTATTTGTGTTTTTATGACTGCTTTTTTTGTTTCCGAGTTAAAGGGCGTTAAAGTTGACTTTTCTCTTAATCCTTCCAGCTAACAGCGCTAAATATATATATATATATATATTTAACCGTTTTAAAGGGTTGAAAGGATTAAAAAACGATAAAAAAGAACTTTTAGGATGACTGTGTATAGTTGCAATTTTTCGGTGTTTTTTCTTAAATCGCGAAGAAAATATGTTATCACCTTACAGTGTATCGGACATAAGCGAGAACGATAAAGAGATTTCTTGCATTTGTAAATTGCAAGCTCCCGACGACGTGGAAATTATTGAGTACGACTCGTGCAAGCAACCATTCCACGGAGTGTGTTTCGGTCATTTTTCCGGAGATCCCAAATCTATATTCATGTGTAACGATTGCAATACGAAAGATGAACCGCGAAAGAAGAGACCCATGCACATTACCGCTAAGTTACGGTAAGTTTATAATGATAACGATTTTTTTTTTGGCGACTCTGTATACGATCAATTTTTATTTCCAGGTTGATTTTGTTTTGCGTAATGGAAAACGGGCGAATACCGAAAGAAATTATAAAGTCCATAAGCGAAATCGATGATAAGGAAATTTGCGAACGAATGAAAGCTTTGAAGTTGTTGGAACGCGAATCGACATCGTTATCAAAATGGTAGGTTTTTGACTTCTTTTATCATAGGCGTACCATAAATTTTTTGTATTAGTCGCAAAAATTGTCTATGAGCGTACGGTGAAATTTTTAAAGGAGTTTCGTTTATTTGCAAAAATTCCCGTTTGCCATTGGCGTGAGATGAAGTTTTTGAAGGGGGTTTATTTATTTGCAGACATTCCCATATATGTCATGGGAGTACGAAAAACATTTTAAGCGGGATTTATTCATTTGTCTGGTCGTACGATAAAACTTTCAAAAAGGGTTTATTCAGTTGTGAAAATGTCGATCTACAATGGGAGTGCGATAAAATAATCAAAGGGGGTTGAATTATCAGCTAAAAAATGTCCATGTGCGTACGCTGAATTTTTAAAGGAGTTTCGTTTACTTGCAAACATCCCATATGCTATGGGAGTTCGAAAAAACATTTTAAGCGGGATTTATTTATTCCTAAAAATTTCTATATCATGGGAGTACGATCAAATTTTCAAAGGGGTTTGAATTATCAGCTAAAATTTCCATTTACCATGGGCGTTCGATACAATTTTTCAAAGGTGTTTAATTATTTTTAAAAAATTTTATATCTTTGGGTGCACGAATTTTTCTCAAAATGATGAATTATTCCGAAAAATTATTATATCATGGGCAAACGTTAAAATTTTTAAAGAGTGTGAATTTATTTGTAAAAATTTCCATTTACCATGGGGGTACGATACAATTGCTTAAAAGGGTTCATTTTTTTGGAAAAACTTTCATCTAACATGGCCGTACGAATTTTGTTTCTTCGTGCATACCTAACAAAATCCTTTTCAGCAAAATTAGATGGTCTGAAATTGCCGGCTATTTAGACATGTTTGAAAACAATGAGGAAGATTCACAATATCTATTTAGCTCAAACTGAACGTTCAACTCCTTTTCAGATTAAAATTAAGTTGAAAATTTCGTTTTGTTTTATGTTAATTTTGTTAGTTTCATGGTTCTCGTGTTTGTGAGTTGAAATAAACGTTAAAATTTTTTTTATTTTTCTTTATTTCCCGAAGTGATGAGCCAGTCCGGACCTATATTTATCGAGAGAACCGTAATTAAATCAAAACACTTTTAATACGAAAACATATATCTATATTTAAATAAAATCTACTACTAAATAAGTAAATATTGCTAGAAATAGGTACGATTTCATTATAAACTATGGTGGTATTCAGGCTGAGAGCTCAGTGCGGTCAGCATATTTTAAATGACACTACACCACGCTACGTTAGCGCTGGTGCCGTACTTGTTTCTCTGTCCACTGCTTGCGACACGTACTTCATTTTACTATATCGTAGTTAGGTACAAACTTTTTTTACATAAATATGTATACACAAATAGACATTTTATACAAGTATGTCAGGAGGTAACAGTTTTATGCTTTAAACAAACGTAAACCAAAAATACATGCCTAAAATTACCGAATTTGAAAACCGCAATACGCGTAGAAACTTTTGACAAGTAGTGTACTATCATAATATAAAGTTTACCGGTAACGGCGTTTCTTAAGTCACTTCCTACTGCGCATGCTATTTTACCTTTAGATTACTTTCAATCACTCTTTTAAAAAAGACTATGTGGACAAAAAAACAGGTTTAACAAAGCTATAAATCGTAAAATATGACAGATAGAACAATAAATGACATGTCTCTAGGCAGCGATAACCTCTACGTTTAAAACTCGCGCCTGCTGAAGCAACTTGTCATGCGCACGCCCACGTCTGTAATCAAAATAGCGACTATGCAGCAGAAAGCATTTTCTGTGTTAACGATGTTTATCTGTTGTTACAGTGCATCGTGCATTCCGACGGGAATACGAAATTGATCCTCCAGGTTATCATCATAGTATCAACAATTCAAGACCACAGGTGTAGATACTTGATAAACGTAAAAGTACCGGAACACCAGTGTCAGACGCAATAGTGGATGCGGTTAGACAATGTTTTGTGCATTCGCCACAACAATCCACCAGTCAAGCAGGCCGTGCACTTGGTATTCCGCAACAAACTATGCGGAAAGTTTTGCGGAAGCGATTGCGATTCAAACCGTACCGTACACGGATGGTGCAAAAGTAACGACAAGATGACTGTGTCAAGCGAACCCAGTTTTGTAATGCCATGCAGGAAAAAATGGAGAATGGCGGATAACCGTCTGGTGTTCAGCGACGAAGCGACATTTCATTTAAGTGGCTAGGTGAACCGTCACAATATTCGGAAGTGGCACGGAAAATCGTCATAAAAGGGATTCTCAAAAATTGAATGTTTTTTGTGCTGTATCCAGCACAAAAGTGTATGGACCGTTTTTCTTTCATGAATAAGCTATGACCGGTAAGTCCTACCTCGATATGTGTGCAACTGTGGTTATTTCCGCAACTGACGGCTGATACCTAAAACTATATACCAACAAGATCGCAGGTAGCAAAGTGACCTAAGATGACGTCATATTGACGTTAATTTTTCGTCATATTTGGTCCACGACGTCTCGGACCAATATATGACCTATAAAGTACGTCACAATATGACTTATATAAGACATCATGATAAAATTGTTATTTCCTATATTTCAAATGATATCTACTGCTTCGACATTTTTCCAAAAACTATACTATGCAAAAAGTACACTTTATGAAAAAGCTCAACTGATCGTACCATGATGAGAAACATCACTTTTCATATAATTTAATGACACATTAGAAGAAGAAAGTAAATATACAATGTCGATGAAATAAAAAAGGATACATATATTAATGTTGAAATCATCAATTTTTATTTCATAAATCGTCCTATGTATGATGCCATTTATAATTAAAGGATAAAACTTCAGCTTCAGACTTATATAGCTGCGATTTCAGATGTTTAGTCCCAATAAAAGCGCGCCGCAAACATATTAATATTGTTATATAGATTCGTCATGAGGTGTTCTCAACTTTACGTCCCATGATTGTTTGCCATTTCTTGTCTGTGTTCTGTGTTCTCTGTCACGCGCTATGCGTCATGACTCACGACTTTCCCGCCAAGCGTGTGAATTTGTGGTTAGGAAACACGCGAGAACCACGCAGGTGTATAAACCTTAAAACTTACACAAAACTTGTAACTTATCTAGTAATTTTTTGGTTCAAAGCGATGTCATCTAGATACTACAATGTATGATTTCAAATTTAACTGTTTTGCTGCTAAATCATAGTTGTAACAAGATAGATGGATTGTAGAGCAAATAGGACAGTGAGGAGCACTGGAGAAGTCCTTAAATATTTGGTATAAGACTGTAATTCCCTTTTACTTGTGGTGTTCTATCACTAAGGTAGTTTTAAAGATTAATAGCAAGTATTTAGAACACATCATTTCATATAGTTTGTAGAACCATTGTCTAAAAAAGAAATAGTCTAACAACCATACGGACTAATAATTTAACAGTTTTTCGTAATTTTGGACTAAACGTATAGATGGCGTATTGTGAAAGCTGGACAAAACGTTCAGAGGGCGCTGAATGGAATATTTCACTTCGAATTAGAAAAGATATCTGTATGTTTTGAGTGATTATGTTACTAAACGCTAGATGTGACGACACTTCGTATCCTTATTCTATTTTCCAAATAAATCTACCTGCAAAGCACAAGAATGTTTTTGAAGGTCATCCGTATTAACTTAAATAGTAGGTGAAGGGTGAAAAGGTTTTAGCATTGCATTTTGCTTGGATTTATAAAGTACTTCTTGTCGTAGTTGCGTGGATCGTTTTCATAATTTTTTTGAATTTTGATACCGGTCAACCAAATATTGTGAAATATACTTTAGTAAGGCTTATTTAAATCGGTGAATAAACATCGAATACCTATTCATTTCAAAAATGACGAAAAACATAATAAAATACCTAACAAACAAAAGAGATTAAAAGAGCATTCATCCGAATTTCGAATACCTACTTCTTTTAAATTAAGTGATAGATACCTAATTGATTTTAATGAAAGTTTTGGTAAATGTAGAAATAATTATTGTATTTGAATTTTCATTATTGTCACAAAGACAGCTTTCTTGTATTCTCCCCTATTCCATTAAGTTACATCACATGAAGGCAATTGGGTATAATGCTTAATTGTTTTACATAAAAGTAAAATTTTGTTTGGTTGGTTAGGTAGGTACATAGATAAGTTGAAATCTATTTTCTTGTTGTTTATTTTGAGGTTATCATGGTGCCACCTATCGGTCAGTTAGCATCTCGGCTACGCAAGTATTCGAAAGTCCCAAATTTCACCGCAATTTAACTCAAACCGCCACCTCTCAGTATATATGCATCTCTCTTTTTAGGGTCTCTGTTATACCATTGTCTAAAAAAGAAATAGTCTGTCAACCTAATGAGTATAACCATTGTCTAAAAAAGAAATAGTCTAACAACCATACGGACTAATAATTTAACAGTTTTTCATAATTTTGGACTAAACGTATAGATGGCGTATTGTGAAAGCTGGACAAAACGTTCAGAGGGCGCTGAATGGAATATTTCACTTCGAATTAGAAAAGATATCTGTATGTTTTGAGTGATTATGTTACTAAACGCTAGATGTGACGACACTTCGTATCCTTATTCTATTTTCCAAATAAATCTACCTGCAAAGCACAAGAATGTTTTTGATGGTCATCCGTAATAACTTAAATAGTCGGTGAAGGGTGAAAAGGTTTTAGCATTGCATTTTGCTTGCATTTATAAAGTACCAAATATTTATCTATGTAAAGTACTTCTTGTCGTAGTTGCGTGGATCGTTTTCATAATTTTTTTGAATTTTGGATAATTTTGCTGTTATTCTACCTACTTATTATAAATAGTGGTTGTTTTAAAACGAACACCGTGTTGAAATTATTGTTTTTATTCTTGTTCAAGGACACTAAGTGCCATTAACCAGTGTTTTAAGTTTATTCAATGTAAGTATACATACACAAATAATAATATTATATATTTATAATTATAATAGATGCCATACATTTTGCATAAATTATTTAATTTGATAAATACACAACATTAACCCTGGTGATGAATTCTAAAGGAATTAAGCAACATATTAAATTATCAAATTAATTGTTTCAATCCTTACTAAGTGAATTTTTTCCATAATTATTGTTGAAATTTCATGATAACAAAATCTTCAACTGGGTACAAATGTTCCTGTGCTTTGTGCTAATGCTAAGAAATGAGTGCGGGTTTGTCGTAGCATGAATAATATTAATACTTTTATAGACTTTTACTTGATGAAGATCCATACTAAACGATGAAATAAAACAATTTATTTTGCTTAAATCTCCAATATAATTTGAACTGATGTTCAATTTAAAAATAGTGACGCGTTTCGCTAACACAGTAGCTTTATCAAACTAGTGAGGATATAATGAAATTTTTTTAATACAGTGCATTAATAGGGAATTCTAAGGATATTGACAAAAGTATTATAATATGTTTAAATGGAAATAAAGTACCGGGTGACCATATTTATTTTCCCTCATTTTAACTGCCCATAACTTCTAAACGGTTTGAGATAGAAACATGCGGTTTTCACTAAAATGTTTCATTTTAGCACGTTTTCTTCAAAAAAGTTAATTTTTTTTATTCGTTTTGCCTTTGCAATTACAGCTTTATAGCAATATATCTAGTGAATAATATATTAATTTTATTTAAACATTATTCCATTATGCAAGTTAGGTTAGGTCTCAACATGTCATACTTTCTACTATCGTTAAGATTACATTAGCTTAGCCACAATCAAAAGCTTAAGAGATTTAAACTGTTAACTATTATTTCTATGATTCGAAGAAAATAATTATCTACCTCGTTGATGACGGATTAACATTTCCAGTAAATATATGGCTTATGATCAATAAGACCAACCCTCTGTAACTTCTGTAACCACTCAAAATAACGTTTTTTTTATATTAAAATATAGCGTAAGAAAATATGATGACATTTTTCAAATCTCAAATAATATATCGGCAACATTGCTGTAAAATTTGACCTGCGCCTTTGACCATGATAGGCGATTATTAATGAACAGACCTTTTTGGATTACGGATGCTATTCGACGGTCGCCTTTTTTCGTTCAGGTAAAATTTTACTTTTTGGGATGCAACTCGCCGGTCGCCGACATCGGCGACCCAGTACAAAAAGTGCCTAAATAAGGAATTCTACGAATATTAACAAAGATATTGAAAAAGTTTTCCTAGAAATTCATTCACAACCATCACACTTGAATTTTTTTCTAGGTAAATAGGTTTAATAAATGAGAATGATTGCTATTTGGTCGTTAATAAGTAGATTACCTGAATATTTGTTTTTATTAATCTCAGGCGATTCTAAAAGATTAAATTTAAAGGATTTGGGTTGTAAAATCCTTTAAATTTAATCTTTAATATTCGTAGAATTCCGAATTTAGGCACCTTTTGTACCTACTTTATTTCCATTTAAACATATTATAATTCTTTTGTCAATATCCTTAGAATTTCATATTAATGCAATTAAAAATTATTCATTATATCTTCACTAGTTTGATAAAGCTACTGTGTAGCGAAACGCGTCACTAATTTTAAATTGAACAGCAGTTCAAAATAAAATGGAGATTTAAGCAAATTAAATTGTTTTATTTCATCGTTCCTTATAGACTTGTTCATCTAACTAAAATAATCACATGCGTTGACTTTGGTTAGCAACGCCATATATGTACATAGTATTTGTTTTTGTAAACACTTGTCAAAATGACTTTTCATATAACTTTTAGATTTCATTTAATCTTTTTGCTTATGGACTGAATATACAGATGCCGTTAATCACTCACATATAATCTTAAACATAGCTGTAGCATAATTGCAACATATGAAATGCTCAAATATAAAAAAAATGTTACTTTCAAAAAAATAAAATTCACGTTTTTTCTTCGTTTCTGCGTCTTCTCATATTAACCACTAAAAAATCTGTTGAAGTTAGTAATTACGCTTACAAGTTAGATGTTCTATTCTTCCATATCCTCCAAGTTGAGGTCTTATTACATATATTTGTACCTATCCAAACAAAGCTTTCAAAGGTATAAAGGTCGCTAACAATTTTTCATGGTGAGTAAGGACCATGACCATATGTCACAATTACGCTATCACTATGTTTAAGATTATGTGTGAATAATTTACGGCATCTGTATCTTCAGTCCATATAGGCAATAAGATTAAATGAAATGTACAGGAACGATATTGTACATAAATATAAAAATGAAAACCCAAACCAAAGTACTACAATATATTATATGAAAAGTCAATTATCAAATAAAATAACAAATTCCACAACAGAAATGTAATTCGTGAAACTAGTCGGGTAATATATATTATATTTCTGTTTTGGAATTTGTTATTATTTTATTTGATAATTCAACATACCTATTTAGTCTTGAAATACCTTTTAAGGTAAGAAATCAAAGAATCCCAAAAAACCAGTAAAAATAAAAGACATGAATAGAAAACTCCAAAAATAGGTAATACATATACGTATATAAAAAAAATGTGAACACCAAACAGATGAATAAGTTACTTGTTGAATACAATTATGTGCATATTATGATCCTAATAACAATGTTAACACTACTTTGTAGTAATATATTTAGTTATTGTATATGATATATTCCTAATTAATAATTATTGTTTTGTGTTGCAGATGTCAGGTAACAAATGTGCCTATTATCATTGTGGAAAATCCAGTAGAAATAACCCTGGATTGAGAAAATTCACATTTCCTGTTCATGATGAAAAAAGATGCATTGAGTGGATTCACAATTCAGGTAATTTACCTAATCAAAAAAAGAACAATAAACATTACTACAGATTATATTAAGTATGTACAGAGAATAAACAGATTACTTTTGAGTTGCCAAGGCGCCACTAAAAAAACAGGGAATTTTGGCCGTTACATAAAGGTGGCCGTAATTGGCAGGTTTTGTGTCTTCAAATAAGATAAATGTTATTAATTTTTCTTTGTATTTTATTAATTGAAAAGGAAGTAAAACAAGAATATAATTATTTAAGAATCTTCGAATCATTTGCATAACCCTAACTTTTATACCTAACTAATCAAATGATAATAATCCTGATAGTAGTTCATTCACATTACAACAATCACATTTTATTTTCCCTGTTCTTTAGTCACAAAAGTGTATCTTTACATAAAGCAATTAGGTTTTGTAAATCCTTTTATTTCTTGGAAATGGGACAACCTGTAAAATAGTGGACAT
Organism: Lochmaea crataegi; assembly: GCA_947563755.1. Classification (NCBI taxonomy): domain Eukaryota; kingdom Metazoa; phylum Arthropoda; class Insecta; order Coleoptera; family Chrysomelidae; genus Lochmaea; species Lochmaea crataegi. The sequence goes on along the minus strand of OX387422.1, from coordinate 80,174,673 downwards.
ATTTATTAGACTTATTACTTGGATAGGTAGGCACTTACATTGTGCTAAGAATTTGTCATTTTGAATGTTTATAAAATTGTAGCTTTTTTTAAAAACTTTGCAAGATTGTATGTAGTACTTACCATTGTTTAAGAAAGTAACCATAAAATATTTAATTGAGCTGATTAATCTAAACTGCAAATTTTAACAAGAAACAATTATATTTTTAGGTAACTCTGGACTGTCGAATTTGAGCCCAAAATCTCTGAAGAAGGAATTCCTTTGTGGATCACATTTTGATGAAAAATATATTTTAAAGAAGGGTATATCCTTGACAGCTGTTCCTGTACCATATAATGTTATTGAAAATGTTAAGGTAGTGGATAGTGGTAAATCCTACACAGGTCCTTCCACTTCAGCAAATTATGATGAATACAACGTTGCTTCTACAAGTGGTGATTGCCATATGCGACCATTTGATGAGGTATGTTTTGTTACACCTACAAAAAGAAAACGGGAAATATCACCATCCAGCACTACATCACATATAAGTGATGGGGATGAGATCTGTACCCTGGAAGATAGTCCTGCTAACAGTAATGCAAAGGAGACACCAACAAAAATTAAATTAAAAAGGAAACTCAGTTTCTTATACAAAAATCATCGCAGCCAATCGTCTCTGTTATCTCAGTTTAAATCCAGGAAACAAAAAACTGTTAGCAGCCTTACACCAAGAGACTTTAAAACATTATCGCCATTTTCGCAAGCGTTAGTACGCATGCAGCTTTTTCATAAAGCACGAACACCCTTTTTAAAAGATGAAAAGAAACTTGCTATAAGTATGTACTATAAATCACCAGGATTGTACCATTTTTTGCGAAAAAACAAAGTTATTCTACCTTCAGTAAGTAGTGTAAAAAAGTGGATTTCTGATTTTGATGTTTTACCTGGGTTTCAAAAGAATCTTTTTAATAGAATCAAGTTGAAAGTTCAAACTATGACAGAAGAGGAAAAAAGATGTATTGTAATGTTTGATGAAATGGATATTAAACAATTCTTAGATTATTCTAAAAAATATGATGTCATTGAAGGTTTTGAAAATTTGGGTAAATTTGGTAAAAGTCAAGGTTTAGCTAAGAAAGTCTTAGTAATATTGGTTAGGGGTGTTTATTCTCATTGGAAACTTCCAATAGGCTATTTCTTTTCAGAAACTGCTGTAACTGCTTCAAAATTAAAAGAAATTGTCACAACAGCATTAAACAAACTTGAAGCTATTTCTTTGAATCCTTTTGCTACTGTTTGTGATGGATCTACAACCAATCAAAAACTTTACAAATTATTAAATATTTCAATTACAAACCCATATTTTATTTTAAATGATAAAAAATATTACGCACTCTTTGATGTTCCTCACCTAATAAAATGTGTTAGGAATAATTTGTTAAATGGAGATTTTTTGTTTGAAAATAATGTTATTTCAATGAAGGTCATTCGAGATGTTGCAAATTTGGATAGGGCCAGTTCTACAGGAAAATCTTTATTAAAAATAACAGAGAAACATTTAAAACCAAATCCCTTTGAGAAACTATCTGTAAAATTTGCTACACAATTATTTAGTAATAGTATGTCTGCAGCTATAAGAACTGCAGTTAAGACAAAAGAAGTTCACGAATCAGCTATATACACTGCAGAATTTGTTGAAAAAGTTGATAAACAACTTTATGCTGTAAAACCATGGAATGCAGCATTAAGTTTAGCAAATAAATATGCTTATGATGCCATAATGGATGGTTATAAATTATTTTTTTCGTTAGTCAAACAGAGTCACAAAGATGATATACTGACAAAGCCACCCTGTTTCCAAAATATTTTACAGACAATAAATGCGATAAACTTACTTTTTTTGGACAGTCTTAAAGAAGGATTTACATTTATTTTTACTCGTCGATTAAACCAAGATCCTATCGAAAACTTGTTCTCTGTATATCGTCAAAGTGGGGGTTATAACAGAAACCCAACAGCAAAAGCTTTTAGAGCAGCTTTTAAAATAAATTTGACAATCAACCTATTGAAGCCACCCCAATCAAATTGTGAAGAAGATGAAGATGTAATGTTACAACATGATGAATTATCCTCAAATCAGGAGGAAGAATTAAATGTGTCATCATCTTTGTCAACTTCTTCAACAAATTCTGAAGTTTCTTCATATGAAAGCGAGTGTGAATTTACTCTTAAAAATAGTTCAGAAGTTTATTTTGCAGGATATTTGTGTAAAAAGGTATTAGATAAATACAAGTGTAATTTATGCAAAGAATTTTTAGAAGATGATCTGAATCAAGCTCAGGATAAAAATGAATATCTTATATTTTTAAAGAATTTTAATATAGGAGACTTTTCAATTTGCCACTTAAAAGTGCCTTCGCCTATTTTAAAATCATTTACAAAAATAAGTATGCATTATTTTTCAAAATATTTTGTGGGATTGATGGGAAAGTCGAAATTATCTAAGAAGATGAAAAATCAAATTGCCAATAAATTGCGAAAGCACTTGTCTAATTGGTTTGTCGAAAATGAATGTAAAGTACATAAATCTTATTTATTAGAATTATTGATAAGAACTTTAATTTTTAAGGATCTCAAATATAGATCGTTGAAAGCTGCTGCTGCAAAAAAAGACTGAAAAAAAATCAGATAAACTGACAATTTTGAAAAACAAGTGACAGTTGTACATCTATATTTTAGATTCTTATGTACTTTACGTTTCATTTTCAAATATTTCTAGGTTAGCTCACTTTTGAGTTAAATCAAAGTTTAATGTACCTATCTTTGAATTTTTTTGTTTTTATTGTTATTTTATTTTCAATTGAATAGAATAAAAGAAAAATTAATAAAAAATTGTTATTGTTAATGATTTTTTTTTACAAAATCCATAAATACTTTCACCCAAAACCCGATTGTTATAGGTACAAGAAGTTCTTACCGATTCTATTAGGAATTCATCTCTGTGATAAAGATTACCTATCTATATATATCTATTTCTCCAATTTGTCTCTATTTGTCTATTTGTCCAAAAAAAGAAAGTTTCTTTTAAATATATATTTTTTTATGAAAATCTTACGCATTAACATCATTTGTGGAAAATAATTTCGGTAGATATAGAGGTATCGAACAGATGTAAAATACGATTAACTAAAAGAAAATAAATTTAACTCTTATCTCATTTAAAATTCGAAATTACGTTCACACTATTTAAACTCCATTACAAGATATTTCGGTTTAACTTAACACCAATATGATTGATTCAAGAGAAAAACCCACAGCAGGTAGACGTTAATCCGATAACAATAACACACAGTATCGTATATATTTTTTATTTGAAAAATTTTTTGATAATGTTACGCGAGCTACTGCATTAATATGCTCACTTAGTGCCCCCAGTGAAATCCCCATATGAGACGACTATGGCTCCTCCGCCCAATTTTCGAGAAACATCGAGAATACCCACCGCACCCGGTGAATCCGCCAGAACGTCGAGAAATTTCGAGAATTACGGCGCGCGAGTATAAATAGGCCACAGGCATCGCTGCAGGCAATTAGTCAATCAGTCAGTGTTGATACCGAAGGAAAGTAATCGCGCCTCGATAAAGTGTTTATTAAGTGACTCTCATATAAATTATAATTAGTGTGTTTAGTGTATTACATAAATTATTAAATAAGGACTGAATTACATATAAATCTGTAAATATAAATTAGAATAAACGTTACATTGGTGTCAGAAGTGGGATTAAAAAAAATAATAATAAATAAATAAATATACAGGAAGATGGCGAAGAAACTTTGTGAACTAAAAGTTTCAGAGCTTCGAAGAGAGTTGGAGGATTACGAACTGGACACAAGTGGGGTCAAGTCAGTGTTAGTGAAACGACTAAAAAAAGCTATGATTAACAATGGATTGGACCCGGAAACATTTGAATTCACCGACGAAGCGTCCGCCTCTATAACCTCTTCCATAAAAAAACTTTCGGCGGACATGGAAAATAAAATTTCGACGGATATAAAAAACGAAATTTCATCCATGGAGAACAAAATGTCGGACATGGAAAATAAAATTTCGACGGATATAAAAAACGAAATTTCATCCAAGGAAAACAAAATGTCGGACATGGAAAATAAAATTTCGACGGATATAAAATACGAAATTTCATCCATGGAAAGTAAACTTTCGGCGGGCATGGAAAACAAAATGTCGGACATGGAAAATAAAATTTCGACGGATATAAAAAACGAAATTTCATCCATGGAAAGTAAACTTTCGGCGGACATGGAAAACAAAATGTCGGACATGGAAAATAAAATTTCGACGGACATGAAAAATGAAATGACATCCATGAAGACTGATATTTCTGCCGTGGAAGAAAAGATTAAAAGTATGGAGCAAGAAATGAAACAAAAAATCAAAGAAATCGAAAGGAAGACTAGTAATAAACCGGATATTACAACTAGGCAAGCCTCGAATAACGACGAACTGGCAGAGAAAGTAGAGTTGAAACCGAAAATGGAAAACGATATTAACAGCCGAGTGAAACTGCCAACATTCGATGGTAAAACGTCATGGCCGAACTATCTTAAGCAATTCGAGGCGGCATCAAAGGCAAACAACTGGAGTGAGAAGGAAAAAGCGTTAAATTTAACTCTTGCCCTTAGAGGAGACGCTATGGATATCCTCCAGACCATTCCAGTGGAAGAGGCCGAAGATTTTGAACAACTCAAAAAGCGATTGAATATGAGATATGGCCTGGAACACCTGGAGCATCTGTACCAGTCGCAGCTGAAAAACCGCAAACAAAAACGCGACGAAACTCTGCAAGAATTCGAAGCAGACATTGCGAGGTTGGTGCGGTTTGCCTATCCATCGGCACCGGAGAATGTCATGGAATGTTTAGGGGTACAGACATTCATCGACGGAGTTCGTGACCATGAAATGCAGAGAACTCTACGCTTGGCTCGGCATAAGACACTGGTCGACGTACTCTCTGCAGCCTTGGAGTACGAAGCAGCTACACAGGCTTCCGGAGTATACGGCAAGGTGAGGGCTGTAGCAGACGAAGAAGTTGAGAACAAGCTCGACCAGATTGTCAACATGATGAAAAGCATCTCAAATGGAAAACTGAAAGCTGTGAGATGCTGGAATTGTGGAGAAATGGGACATGTACGCAGTTCGTGCAAGCGACCGAGAGCTGCTACAAACAAAGATGCCCAGCAGGAAAAACTAGGAAAGGTCGACCTTCAGAGGGCAGCTTCGACCCGAAGACCTTCCAAAGACCCTCTCATCCTAATAGCCTCTCTGAAATGTCGCGACGATAGTGTATACGTGGATGGTGAAGTTAATGGAAGGAAGTATACACTATTGGTGGACACTGGAGCAACGAGGACTATTATTCGCCCCGAGACTGTCAACACCCGGAAAAGACTTTTACCGACGAGACTGCGACTCAGGACTGCCACAGGTGAAAGCGCCAATGTCCATGGAGAACTACCGGTGCAATTGGGAATTGGCGCAGAGAAGTTCACCCACACTGTCGTTGTCGCTGATATCGAAGAGGACATAATACTCGGAATGGACGTTATGAACCTACATGGCTTCCAGCTAGATTTCAAGAACCGAGTGAATAGAGTAGGTTCTGAGGAGGTATTCCTTCACCCACACGAGGATAAGACTGTTCAGGTAGCCGTACAGGAGGATACAGTTGTACCCGCAAGGAGTGAATTTTTCACTGTGGCAAGGCTACAAGGAACCGTCGAAGAAGGAACACCGGTCATGATGGAACCGTGGAATCACGATGAAGGGGTTGGTCGAGGAATCCTGGTTGGAAAAGGGATAGTCATGACTGCCGAAGAAATACTTGTACGCATTATAAATGTAAATGACCATCCAATAACTATGAAGAAAGATACCAAAATTGGAACTTGCGTACCAGTGGCGTCAATAATTCATCAAACAACAACCTCCAGTGATGCCAACAATAAATTTGAACAAATGATAGCAGTGGCTGGATAATCCTGTAGCCTTCAAGAGAACAAAAAAATTAGAGAACTCTTGCTACAATACCGATCTCTTTTTGTACCAAAAGGAGGAAAGGCAGGAAGAACATCTGCTGTCAAACACAAAATTGACACCGGCGACGCTAAACCGATAAGACAATCGGCTCGACGGCTACCACAGGCCAAAAGAGAGGAAGCGGAGAGAATTGTTCGCGAGATGGAAAAGGACAAGGTAATAGAACCTTCTACCAGCCCTTGGGTCTCTCCGGTAGTTCTGGTAAAGAAGAAGGATGGAACCACGAGGTTTTGCGTGGACTACCGGCAGTTGAACAATGTTACAAAGAAAGATAGCTATCCCCTGCCGAGAATCGACGACACTCTGGATACGCTGGCCGGTAGCAAATTGTTTTCTACCTTGGACCTGAAGTCTGGATATTGGCAGGTAGAAATGGATCCAGCCGATAAAGAAAAGACAGCGTTTACCACCGGATCTGGACTATGGCATTTCACCGTTATGCCATTTGGGCTGTGCAATGCCCCCGCAACGTTCGAAAGACTGATGGAAAACGTATTGCGAGGGTTGTCCTGGAAGACATGCTTAGTGTACCTTGATGACATCATAGTCTTGGGAAGGACATTCGAAGAACATCAAAAGAATTTGGAAGGTGTCTTCAAAAGGTTGCAAGCTGCCCAACTGATGCTCAACCCCAAGAAATGTCAACTATTTCAAAACAAAGTCAATTACCTAGGCCATGTAGTCAGCAAGGATGGTGTAGCTGTAGACGAAGAAAAAGCTGCTGCCGTACGAAAGTGGCCAAGACCCACCGACAAGCACCAAGTTAGAAGCTTCCTTGGACTCTGTACATACTACAGGCGATTTATAAAGAAGTTTGCAGATATCGCTAAGCCCTTGACACGACTTACAGAGGAAGCAAGGGAGTTTCGCTGGGACGAAGATTGCCAAACTTAGTTCGAAACCTTGAAGAAGCACTTGACTACTGCACCTATACTCGGCTATCCACTACCAGAGGGAGAATTCATACTAGATACTGATGCTAGCAATGTTGGAATTGGAGGAGTGCTATCACAGGTTCAAGGAGGACAAGAGAAAGTTCTGGGATATTTTAGCAAAGTCCTTTCTAAACCAGAACAAAACTACTGCGTCACAAGAAGAGAGCTCCTAGCAGTAGTGAAGTCCGTGGAGCATTTCTATCAGTATCTGTATGGGAAGAAATTTGTGATCAGAACCGATCATGCAGCACTTAAGTGGCTTATGCAATTCAAGAAACCTGAAGGTCAAATCGCTAGATGGATCGAGCGGCTCCAAGAATATAATTTCACTATTGAGCATAGAGCCGGAATAAGCCACAGAAATACAGACTCCCTCTCTAGAAGACCATGCCCTGCAGAGTGCTCTCACTGCAGCAAAACAGAAGCTAAGGAAGCTGCGATTCGAAGAACCACGGTGACCACCGAGGAATGGACACCAGAAAAGTTGGAAGAGGAACAAGAGAACGATCCCGACTTGAAGAAAATCCGACATTGGAAAAAGGAGAACTGTCGACCTACTTGGCAGGAGATTTCAAGGTACTCGCCAACGATGAAATCGTATTGGGCCCAGTGGGACTCGCTGGTTTTGGAAAACGGTTTGCTACAGCGAGTAATCGAGAACGATGAGGGTTCCGAAAGTAGAAGACAGTTGGTGATTCCAAGAACAAGGATAGCAGCAGTACTGTGGAAATTACACGACAGTCCGTCAGGAGGACATCTAGGTGTGAAGAAGACCCTTCAGAAAGTGCGAGAACGGTTTTATTGGATGCACAGTTCCGAAGATGTGAAGGACTGGTGTAAGAAGTGCACTACCTGTGCTACGACCAATGGACCGCACGGGAGAAGAAAGGCTCCTATGAAGCAGTACAATGTCGGAAGCCCTTTTGAACGCATTGCCCTGGACATTGCCGGACCGTTTCCACCGACAGCAAATGGCATCAGGTACATTTTGGTGGTGATGGACTACTTCACAAGAAAACGAGAACTACGGCTTTGCACCCACAGTCGGACGGGATGGTAGAGCGAATGAACAGAACCCTTGGCAAATACCTGTCTAAAGTAGTATCTAACCATCAGCGAGATTGGGACCAATATCTCTCGCTATTCGCGATGGCCTACAGATCCGCCATCAATGAGTCTACCGGCCAAACACCAGCAAGAGTTCTGTTCGGACGCGAAATGAGATTACCCTGCGACCTTGAATTTGGATGCCGACCCGGAGAAGACATAGCTGGTGAAGATTACGTGACCCAGCTGAGAAAAAGAATGGACGACGTACACGAGCTGGTTCGATCGAATCTTCAGATCGCTAGCGATAGGATGAAGAAAAGGTACGATACGCAAGCTACGGAAGGAGGTTTCCACGAAGGAGACAAAGTCTGGCTGCATAACCCAAGAAGACAAAAGGGTTTTTCTCCAAAGTTGCAGAAAGCTTGGGATGGTCCGTACCTCGTAAAGAAAAGAATCAACGATGTCACCTATCATATCAGCAAGATCCCAAATGGAAAGCCAAAGGTGGTACACCGTAACCGATTAGCGCCATTCGAGGGTGACCACGATGAGGAAGTAAACCAGCTTCAGGAAGTAGCCGATCCTGCTTTTGTAGAGTTCATGGGTGCTTATGGTGGTACCGGAAAAGCCAGATTCAGCGTCACCACTGAGAGACGACAAGACCTGCTTACCGTTCCGGAGGAATACTCACTGGCAATAAACATCCCTGCCAGCGTAACCGATGCGCGCGGACTGGCATCTCTGTTTATAAAGAAGAGTGGCGCACGACCTTTGGTAAACCAGTTACCAGTACCAGGTAAAGCTTTGAAGCTGCAAAATGGCTCCCGCTACAATTTCCACCTAGTGACGAGGAACACCTTCGACGAAAGACCAACGTACGAGGATGTCTGGGAAGCATTACGAAGCCTGAGGGAGCATGTGCTTGAATTGAACGTGTATAGGCTAGCCATGCCCAAGATTGAATGTAGGCATTTAGATTGGCGAATAATCCGTAACATGGTAGAAGTAATCTTCCGAGATACCGAAGTGCAGGTACTGGTTTGCGGCCATGCTCGGGAGACACAGCCAACAGAGAAGACGGTCGCATGTTACTTCCATACAACTGGAAAATGCAACAAGGGGACCAGTTGCCGATACAGTCATCTCGTTCCAGTTTCCTAGCTAGTTCCAGGAGGAACTGTCTCTTAAGGAGGGGGCAATGTTACGCGAGCTACTGCATTAATATGCTCACTTAGTGCCCCCAGTGAAATCCCCATATGAGACGACTATGGCTCCTCCGCCCAATTTTCGAGAAACATCGAGAATACCCACCGCACCCGGTGAATCCGCCAGAACGTCGAGAAATTTCGAGAATTACGGCGCGCGAGTATAAATAGGCCACAAGCATCGCTGCAGGCAATTAGTCAATCAGTCAGTGTTGATACCGAAGGAAAGTAATCGCGCCTCGATAAAGTGTTTATTAAGTGACTCTTATATAAATTATAATTAGTGTGTTAAGTGTATTACATAAATTATTAAATAAGGACTGAATTACATATAAATTAATTGTAAATATAAATTAGAATAAACGTTACAATAACATATATCTACCGATTAGATGAAATAAACTAAAGCGTATACGGTGAGCCACCCTGTATGTTTCAACAGTTTAATTTATTCATTTCCAATTAATAAATAAAAGTTGAATTTGTTTTTAAGGAATTCAGTGATTTTTTTCACAAAATAAATTTAATTTATGTTTTAGTATCCAAATTTTACCGACTACGGATCTGTTACTGTTAGGTACTTTACAATGCGGGATTGATGATCTTTTATTATTAATCCGACCAGATACCGAGTCAACGAAATATTGTGAAATATACTTTGCTAAGGCTTATTTAAATCGGCTACATCATACCTAAATAATATATATGGTGTATAAACATCGAATATTCATTTCAAAAATGACGAAAACCATAATACCTGACAAACAAAAGAAATATTAAAAGAGCATTCATCCGAATTTCGAATACTTCTTTTAAATTGAGTGATAGATACCTAATTGATTTTAATGAAACTTTTGGTAAATGTAGAAATAATTGGGTATTGTATTTGAATTTTCATTACTGTCACAAAGACAGCTTTCTTATATTCTCGCCTATTCCATTAAGTTACATTACATGAAGGCAATGGGTGGAATGCTCTCACTGTTTTACATAAAGGTAAAATTTTGTTTCGTTGGATAGGTAGGTACATAGAGAAATTCGGATTTAACCTTGATGAGTAGAAATGTATTTTCTTGTTGTTTATTTTAAGATTATCATGGTGCCACCTATCGGTCAGTAGTAGCTCGGCTACGCAAATATTTGAAAGTCCCAAATCTCACCGCAATTTAACTTAAACCGCCACCTCTCAGTATATATGCATCTCTCTTTTTAGGGTCTCTGTTATACTCATTAGGTTGACAGACTATTTCTTTTTTAGACAATGGTATAACAGAGACCCTAAAAAGAGAGATGCATATATACTGAGAGGTGGCGGTTTAAGTTAAATTGCGGTGAAATTTGGGACTTTCGAATACTTGCGTAGCCGAGATGCTAATGACCGATAGGTGGCACCATGATAACCTCAAAATAAACAACAAGAAAATAGATTTCAACTTATCTATGTACCTACCTAACCAACCAAACAAAATTTTACCTTTTTTATGTAAAACAATGAAGCATTATACCCAATTGCCTTCATGTGATGTAACTTAATGGAATAGGGGAGAATACAAGAAAGCTGTCTTTGTGACAATAATGAAAATTCAAATACAATAATTATTTCTACATTTACCAAAACTTTCATTAAATTCAATTAGGTATCTATCACTTAATTTAAAAGAAGTAGGTATTCGAATGCTCTTTTAATATCTCTATTGTTTGTTAGGTATTTTATTATGTTTTTCGTCATTTTTGAAATGAATAGGTATTCGATGTTTATTCACCGATTTAAATAAGCCTTACTAAAGTATATTTCACAATATTTGGTTGACCGGTATCTGGTCGGATTAATAATAAAAGTTCACCAATCACTCATTGTAAAGTACCTAACAGTAACAGATCCGTAGTAGGTAAAATTTAGATACTAAAACATAAATTACATTTATTTTGTGAAAAAAATCACTGAATTTCTTAAAAACATATTTAACTTTTATTTATTAATTGGAAATGAATAAATTAAACTGTTGAAACATACAGGGTGGCCCACCGTATACGCTTTAGTTTATTTCATCTATAATCCGGTAGATATGTTATCAAAAAATGTTTCAAATAAAAAATATATACATGCTTTGTTATTGTTATCGGATTAACGTCTACCTGCTGTGGGTTTTTATCTTGAATCAATCATATTGGTGTTAAGTTAAACCTCTTAAACCGAAATATCTTGTAATGGAGTTTATATATAGTGTGAAAGTAATTTCGAATTTTAAATGAGATAAGAATTATATTTATTTCTTTTAGTTAATCGTATTACATTCCGTTCGATACCTCTATATCTTTCCACAAATGATGTTAATGCGTAAGTTTTTCATAAAAAAAATATTCAAAAGAAACTTTCTTTTGTTGGACAAATAGATGAACACATTTATATAAATCTCTATCACAGAGATGAATTCCTAATAGAATCGGTAGGAACTTTGGGTTTTGGGTGAAAGTATTGTTATGGATTTTGTAAAAAAAAAATTATTAACGCAATAACAATTTTTTATTAATTTTCCTTTTATTCCACTAAACATAAAATAGCAATAAAAACAAAAAAATTCAAAGATAGGTACATTAAACTTTGATTTAACTCAAAAGAGAGCTAACCTAGAAATATTTGAAATTGAAACGTAAAGTACATAAGAATCTAAAATATAGATGTACAACTGTCACTTATTGCAAAATTGTCATTTTTTTGCAGCAGCAGCTTTCAACGATCTATATTTGAGATCCTTAAAAATTAAAGTTTTCTTATCAATAATTCTAGTAAAAAAGATCTATGTACTTTACATTCATTTTCGACAAACCAATCAGACAAGTGCTTTCGCAATTTATTGGTAATTTGATTTTTCATTTTCTTAGATAATTTCGACTTTCCCATCAATCCCACAAAATATTTTGAAAAATAATGCATACTTATTTTTGTAAATTATTTTAAAATAGGTGAAGGCACTCTCCAGTGTCAAATTGAAAAGTCTCCTATATTAAAATTCTTTAAAACACTTTAACTGCCACCTGTAGTACAACGCGTCATTTCCCGCTGGGCCATGTGATACGCGGGTAACCCACAATATATTATACGTAGGGCGCCGTGTGATCCGCATGTAACCCACAATTCAATACAATTTTAATGCAGTATACCTTTGAATGGCGTGGTGTAAGAGATACAGTTTTAGCACAGTTGGCTTGGCAATATAATGAGACATTTCACCAAAAAAAATTTTTATTCCATTATCTTAAAAATAAGGCATGATATTCCACTTTCAAAATATAAAAAATATAAACTAAATATGAACATAACATTAGGTAAAATACCATCCCAAAGCTGAAATAAGAAGAAATTACAGTTTCATATGGACAGTAGAAAAACAACTAATACATACACTTGGCTGGTTTTCACATCCTGAACATATCGTAATCACTTTTTTAACCTCATTTCGTGCTTGTACAGAGGCTTTTCCTTCTTTTCTCAATTTCGCATAACAATGAATACACCTACGCCTAACTTTCCTATTTCTGTCATCTGTGTTAGCAGTTTGAGTCAACTCGTGACTGACATTTTGTTCGTTGGTTTTGGGATTTTCATAATTTATTTGAAACAGACTCACATACTTTGTCTCTGAACTCAACGATGCTTGTATTCCTGCGAAGAACCGTTTTGTAGATAATGTAGGCATTTACCATCGCAGTTCCAAGTAAAAGTTCTGTAGCAACCTTATGATACCATCTTATTGACTTACGTACGGGTATAGAGTATGCAGAAAGTTGGTCCGACAATTCGATACCACCTTTTCCTTTGTTGTAGTCAAGGATTAGTCGGGGTTCAAGTATTTCTTAATTTTTCCTATTTTTTTTCCACCATCGTCTATTTCGAGTGTATGATATGTACTTAGTGCGAGAACGTCTCGTTGGTCTTTCCACTTCATAACAACAATTCCATTATCATCCTCTTTTCCGACAATCTCGCCTTTTTTTAATTTCGCAGAAATTACCTCTTTGGGAAGGTTTTTCCTATTTTTTCTTAAAGTTCCGATTAAGTGAGTATTTCTCTGAAGCAATTCATTTGCTAGGTCTATGCTTGTGTAGTAATTGTCAGTGATCAGAGTTCGCCCTTGATCTAAGTAATTAGCGGAAATATCAAGTACTACCTTTTTTGATAAACTGTCTATTTTATTTTCGGACTTTCCTTGATATATCGAAAATTCTATAAGTGTAAGTCTCTGGATCACAAACTTTGAATAATTTAATTACATATTTGTGTCTTTTCTTTGGGATGTATTGCCTGAAGCCTAGTCTACATCTAAATGGAATCATGGTCTCATCAATAGCCAGTTTTTCGGCAGGTTGTTTCAAATTACTGAAAATATCATTCAAACTGTCGACAAGTCTTCTTATTTTGAAAATTTGGTCGCCATCATTATTTTGTGCGTCATCATCGAAATGCCAGAAACGCATTGCAACTCAAATCGGTTTCTCGACATAACACGCCCTGCAACATCGTTCTTGTAAAGCATTTTGGTACTCCAATAGGAGCTAATATTTGGAAGTTTCTTTAGACCCATCCAAATGAGCAGACCTAAGAATTTTTTCATCTCGGCATTTGTTGTGATTGTCCATGCGTTTGTATGACTTTTCCTTGTAAATGTCTTAGACGAAAGTACCCTAACAGCATTCTTGTTGGTCTCTTCTGTCATTAAAGTTATAATTTTATTGGTAACAATTAACGAATAACAAAATTATTCCGTGATGTGATGTAAAGGAATTGGATCAATCTTAATGGCAGGTACACCAGTGAATGGAAACATTTTTTGCTTAGTTCCAGTAACCGAATTCCATTTGTTATACGTGAGATTTAAATCATTCACCGAATTATTTAAAGTATTATCATCTGTCAAACTTGATGAACTCGAAAAACTGATACTTTCTGATGGTAAATAACTATCATCATCATCATCTGATGAAAAAGGGTGGTACATTTCGTTTTCAGATTCATCCACTTATCTTTTACAGCTTGTTGACGGTTTCTCCATATTTTCTAACGGGTAACTGTAAACATTTTTATGTTGAAGGGTCAAAAAAAAAATTGAAGTAAATAACTTACCGTAAATACGATCTCCAGCAATGTCAGTATAAGTGGATAGAGTATAAAAAAATATTATCTTACAAAACACTTAATCTGCATGCCACGTGGTCAGCCGGTAACCCACGATGCGAAATACACGGATGGCTTGTCAGGACTAAACTTGTGTTAAACTAATGGCCTGTGGAGGAGGAGTTGGTGTGGGTCGCTTGCTGACCACGTGGCGCTTAAAGTGTTAAAAATATAAGACATTCATTTTTTTCCTGAGCTTGATTCAGATCATCTTCTAAAAATTCTTTGCATAAATTACACTTGTATTTATCTAATACCTTTTTACACAAATATCCTGCAAAATAAACTTCTGAACTATTTTTAAGAGTAAATTCACAATCGCTTTCATATGAAGAACTTCAGAGATTTTGGGCTCAAATTCGACAGTCCAGAGTTACCTAAAAATATAATTGTTTCTTGTTAAAATGTGCGGTTTATTGCATTAATAAAAAACAATGATTATTCTAATCAATCTTGAGATACATATTTAAAGAACAGAAAACAGTTTGGTGTCATCTTCAGTACAAATAATTTTACCAATACTTTTAAATCTATATAATGCATAGTTGGTGAAACACTGTTTGCTAAAGATTAATCAACTCAATGAAATATTTTATGGTTACTTTCTTAAACAATGGTACTACATACAATCTTGCAAAGTGTTTAAAAAAAGCTACAATTTTATAAAAATTCAAAATGACAAATTCTTAGCACAATTTAAGTACCTATATCTAAGTAATAAGTCTAATAAATATGTCCACTATTTTACAGGTTGTCCCATTTACAAGAAATAAACAGATTTACAAAACCTAATTGCTTTATGTGAAGCTACTCTTTTGCGACTAAAGAACAGGGAAAATAAAATGTGATTGTTGTAATGTGAACTTCTATCAGGATTATTCTCATTTGATTAGTTAGGTATAGAAGTTAGCATTATGCAAATGATTCGAAGATTCTTAAATAATTATATTCTTGTTTTACTTCCTTTTCAATTAATAAAATACAAAGAAAAATTAATAACATTTATCATATTTGAAGACACAAAACCTGCCAATTACGGCCACCTTTATATAACAGCCAAAATTCCCTGTTTTTTTAGTGGCGCGTTTGGCGTTGGCAACTTGAAAGTAATCTGTTTATTCTCTGTACATACTTAATATTATAACCTGTAGTAATGTTTATTTTTCTTGTAATTTTCATAAATTCAGAAACACTAAATAAATGTAATAGTTTTCCCTTCGAATTGATGAATTGTAGAGCTCATTACTTCATGAATATTTCAATTTTCAAGTAGTAAAGATTTTTCTATTTATGATTAAGTAAATTACCTGAGTTGTGAATCCACTCAATGCATCTTTTTATCATGAACAGGAAATGTAAATTTTCTCAATCCAGGATTATTTCTACTCGATTTTCCACAATGATAATAGGCACATTTGTTACCTGACATCTGTAACACAAAACGATAATTATTAATTAGGAATATGTTATACAATAACTAAATATATTACTAAAAAGTAGTGCTAACATTGTTATTAGGATCATAATATGCACATAATTGTATTCAACAAGTTCCTTATTCATCTGTTTGGTGTTCACATTTTTTTTATATATGTATGTATTATTTTTGGAATTTTCTATTCATATCTTTTATTTTTACTAGTTTTTTGGGATTCTTTGATTTCTTACCTTAATAGGTATTTCAAGACTAAATAGGTATGTTGAATTATCAAATAAAATAATAACAAATTCCAAAACAGAAATAAAACATTTATTACTCCACTGGTTTCACAAATTATATTTCTGTTGTGGAATTTGTTATTTTATTTGATAATTGACTTTTGATAAAATATATAATAGTCGAGATTATAGTACTTTGGTTTAAGTTTTCATTTTTATATATTTATGTACAATATTGTTCCTGTACATTTCATTTAATATTATTGCCTATATGGACTGAAGATACAGATGCCGTAAATGATTCACACAAAATCTTAAACATAGTGGTAGCATAATTGTAACATATGGTCCTTACTCACCATGAAAAATTGTTAGCGACCTTTATACCTTTGAAAGCTTTGTTTGGATACAAAGATATGTAATAAGACCTCAATTTGGAGGATATGGAAGAATAGAACATCTAACTTGTAAGCGGAATTACTAACTTCAACAGATTTTTTAGTGGTTAATATTAGAAGACGCAGAAACGAAGAAAAAACGTGAATTTTATTTTTTTGAAAGTAACATTTTTTTTTATATTTGAGCATTTCATATGTGGCAATTATGCTACAGCTATGTTTAAGATTATATGTGAGTGATTAACACATTCGTCTCCGGTTTAATTTTCAAATAATATCTAAATGCCAGTACGATTTTTGCAAAACATTGTGATATTCTATTGTTTAATGTTAAACTGTATCTAGATAAACAGATTATGAATTTTTTTTCGTATAAAATGAAAATAAAAAATGACCGCGCCTGACGCGGCGCTGGCTTATGGTTTGAAATTTTGTTCCATGTGCCGCCACCGCACTGGGCGCGTTTTGATTTTCGATAATAATTTTTACATTTATTTTATTTTTGTGCAAAACGTAACAATTGTTTTTAAAAAAGAACAAAAACTCGAAATATATTTCGACTGGCAGACTAAATAACGGATTAGTCTCTCCAGAAAGAAATCCTGCTTGATTCTGTTTCACTTTTTGAAAGTATTTCAATAGTAATTTGTGTTTGAAATAACAAGTTCATTAAAATCATTATTGGCTATCAGGTTGAAGTAATCTATAGGACCATTTCCATTTGGATTTTTCCTGAAACCAGGTTGACCTGTAAATGGTATTCTATCGGGTTGAATTACCCGTGCAGACCAAGTAAAGTCATTTGCTTATGGAAGCTGTTGTTTATTTTCATTTTGATATTGATTATCTCTTTGAAGAAATTGCTGGATTACAGATAAATCCTCACCTTCAGAATTACCAGTACTACCACTATCTTCACTTTCATTTTGCCAGTTAGAATCATGTATATAATCCACTTCATCATAACTAGAATCATCTAATATGAGCAGATCTAAGTTGATATCAATCAGTATTATAGGAATATCTAGTGATGATGATGAGGATTATACAGGGTGTTAATTAATGTTATGTACTTATTTTAGTGGATGATTCTTATACTTAAATGATAAGGTGATAAAACGTTTACAACCCTGTATATCGAAAACCAATCTTCTGAGGACATCTTTATATAAACTTTTCGACTCAAAATTTGCCCAAGAATCTTCCATTAAAATAAGTACATAACATTAATTAACGCCATGTATTAGTATAATAAATATGCTACTGAGTGCCTATTTTCGTTTTAGGAAAGTCGGAATAAATAAATTGGGAACGCGCCAGGCGCGTTACTGGCATATGGTAATATTTACATTCACGCGCAATCGGCATTGTCGTAGACGAAACCAAGTATTCCCTGAAAAGAATTACACCTTATTTTATGTACCATCATATTTTCAATACTCTACATAACATGGTACCATCAATTTAGGCAAATATGAAAAAATAGGTCGGGACCGCGTCAGGCGCGTTAGTGGCTCACGGTAAAATTTACAACAACGCGCGACGAGCGTTGCCGGAGACGAATGTGTTAACGGCATCTTTATATTCAGTCCATAGACAAAAAGATTAAATGAAATCTAAAAGTTATATGAAAAGTCATTTTGACAAGTGTTTACAAAAACAAATACTATGTACATATATGGCGTTGCTAACCAAAGCCAACGCATGTGATTATTTTAGTTAGATAAACAAGTCTATAAGGAACGATGAAATAAGACAATTTAATTTGCTTAAATCTCCATTTTATTTTGAACTGCTGTTCAATTTAAAATTAGTGACGCGTTTCGCTACACAGTAGCTTTATCAAACTAGTGAAGATATAATGAATAATTTTTAATTTATACAGTGCATTAATATGAAATTCTAAGGATATTGACAAAAGAATTATAATATGTTTAAATGGAAATAAAGTACAAAAGGTGCCTAAATACGGAATTCTATGAATATTAAAGATTAAATTTAAAGGATTTTACAACCCAAATCCTTTAAATTTAATCTTTTAGAATCGCCTGAGATTAATAAAAACAAATATTCAGGTAATCTACTTAACGACCAAATAGCAATCATTCTCATTTATTAAACCTATTTACCTAGAAAAAAATTCAAGTGTGATGGTTGTGAATAAATTTCTAGGAAATCTTTCTAATATCTTTGTTAATATTCGTAGAATTCCGTATTTAGGCACTTTTTGTACTGGGTCGCCGGTGTCGGCGACCGGCGAGTTGCATCCCAAAAAGTAAAATTTTACCTGAACGAAAAAAGGCGACCGTCGAATAGCATCCGTAATCCAAAAAGGTCTGTTCATTAATAATCGCCTATCATGGTCAAAGGCGCAGATCAAATTTTACAGCAATGTTGCCGATATATTATTTGAGATTTGAAAAATGTCATCATATTTTCTTACGCTATATTTTAATAAAAAAAACGGCATTTTGAGTGGTTACAGAAGTTACAGAGGGTTGGTCTTATTGATCATAAGCCATATATTTACTGGAAATGTTAATCCGTCATCAACGAGGTAGATAATTATTTTCTTCGAATCATAGAAATAATAGTTAATAGTTTAAATCTCTTAAGCTTTTGATTGTGGTTAAGCTAATGTAATCTTAACGATAGTAGAAAGTATGACGTGTTGAGACCTAACCTAACCTACATAATGGAATAATGTTTAAATAAAATTAATATATTATTCACTAGATATATTGCTATAAAACTGTAATTGCAAAGGCAAAACGAATAAAAAAAATTACCTTTTTTAAAGAAAACGTGCTAAAATGAAACATTTTAGTGAAAACCGCATGTTTCTATCTCAAACCGTTTAGAAGTTATGGGCAGTTAAAATGAGGGAAAACCACTGTATTAAAAAAATTTCATTATATCCTCACTAGTTTGATAAAGCTACTGTGTTGGCGAAACGCGTTTTAAATTGAACATCAGTTCAAATTATATTGGAGATTTAAGCAAATTAAATTGTTTTATTTCATCGTTTAGATGGATCTTCATCAAGTAAAAGTCTATAAAGGCATAAAATTATTCATGCTACGACAAACCACTCATTTCTTAGCATTAGCACAAAGCACAGGAACATTTGTACCCAGTTGAAGATTTTGTTATTATGGAAAAAATTCACTTAGTAAGGATTGAAACAATTAATTTGATAATTAATATGTTGCTTAATTCCTTTAGAATTCATCACCAGGGTTAATGTTCTGTATTTATCAAATTAAATAATTTATGCAAAATGTATGTCATCTATTATCATTATAAATATATAATATTATTATTTGTGTATGTATACTTACATTGAATAAACTTAAAACACTGGTTAATGGCACTTAGTGTCCTTGAACAAGAATAAAAACAATAATTTCAACACGGTGTTCGTTTTAAAACAACCACTATTTATAATAAGTAGGTAGAATAACATTAAAATTATTCAAAATTCAAAAAAATTATGAAAACGATCCACGCAACTACGACAAGAAGTACTTTATAAATCCAAGCAAAATGCAATGCTAAAACCTTTTCACCCTTCACCTACTATTTAAGTTAATACGGATGACCTTCAAAAACATTCTTGTGCTTTGCAGGTAGATTTATTTGGAAAATAGAATAAGGATACGAAGTGTCGTCACATCTAGCGTTTAGTAACATAATCACTCAAAACATACAGATATCTTTTCTAATTCGAAGTGAAATATTCCATTCAGCGCCCTCTGAACGTTTTGTCCAGCTTTCACAATACGCCATCTATACGTTTAGTCCAAAATTACGAAAAACTGTTAAATTATTAGTCCGTATGGTTGTTAGACTATTTCTTTTTTAGACAATGGTTATACTCATTAGGTTGACAGACTATTTCTTTTTTAGACAATGGTAGAACATACCACAGTTCCAAACACCATCAAACGCTTCATCAGTAATGCCTAGAAAAATAGCAGCACTATGTTTTCATCATAGACTGGAGGTTTGTATATTTGATGTCATGTTCGATATAGTGTATGCATAGTTGAGCATTTTCTCTAAAACCAATCTGGTATCAAGATATAGATGTATTTTCTGATATCGTTGTGTAAGACGCAGTCGCGGTTAATGGTAACATATAATACCGATCCGAACATCGATAAGTACGAGCCTCCGTAGCGCAGAGTGTTAGCGTATGGGATTGCAACTGAGGGTTCCCGGGTTCGATCCCCTGTGGTTCCGCTTTTCCAATTTTCGGAATATGTGCTTATATATCAGAAGTGGGATATGATCTACGAAATGTCCACATGAGGCCATAATGTGATGTGATAGTGAGAGGGGGTGACTGGAATGGGCGTGCAGGCGTCAGGCTCGCCAGGAGAGCGAGATAGGCGTAGACAGGCAAGGCATCAGGCTCACGAACGCGTAGGTGAGATAGGTGTACACACAAAAACGTTAGGTCCAGCACTCTAGGTACCTCGAGAACGAGGAGCGGAGCAAGATGGCCGAATGTAAGACCATTGTCTAAAAAAGAAATAGTCTGTCAACCTAATGAGTATAACAGAGACCCTAAAAAGAGAGATGCATATATACTGAGAGGTGGCGGTTTAAGTTAAATTGCGGTGAAATTTGGGACTTTCAAATACTTGCGTAGCCGAAATACTACTGGCCGATAGGTGGCACCATGATATCCTTAAAATAAACAAACTACATTTCAACTCATCAAGGTTAAATACAAAATGTATCTACCTACCTAATCAACCAAACAAAATTTTACCTTTTTTATGTAAAACAGTGAGAGCATTATATCCATTGTCTTCATGTAATGTAACTTATTGGAATAGGCGAGAATATAAGAAAGCTGTCTTAATGAAAATTCAAATACAATAATTATTTCTACATATTTACCAAAACTTTCATTAAAATAAATTAGGTATCTATCACTTAATTTAAAAGAAGTAGGTATTCGAAATTCAGATGAATTCTCTTTTAATATTTCTTTTGTTTGTTAGGTATTATAATATTATGGTTTTCATTTTTGAAATGAATATTCGATGTTTATACACCGATTTAAATAAGCCTTACTAAAGTATATTTCACAATATTTCGTTGACCGGTATCTGGTCGGATTAATAATAAAAGTTCATCAATCACTCATTGTAAAGTAGGTACCTAACATTAACAGATCCGTAGTCGGTAAAATTTAGATACTAAAACATAAATTAAATTTATTTTGTGAAAAAAATCACTGAATTTCTTAAAAACATATTTAACTTTTATTTATTAATTGGAATTGAATAAATTAAATTGTTGAAACATACAGGGTGGCCCACCGTATACGCTTTAGTTTATTTCATCTATAATCCGGTTATGTTACCAAAAAATGTTTCAAATAAAAAATATATACGATATTGTGTGTTATTGTTATCGGATTAACGTCTACCTGCTGTGGGTTTTTCTCTTGAATCAATCATATTGGTGTTAAGTTAAACCTCTTAAACCGAAATATCTTGTAATGGAGTTTATATAGTGTGAACGTAATTTCGAATATTAAATGAGATAAGAATTAAATTTATTTCTTTTAGTTAATCGTATTTTACATTCCGTTCGATACCTCTATATCTACGGAAATTATTTTCCACAAATGATGTTAATGCGCAAGTTTTTCATAAAAAAAAATATTTAAAAGAAACTTTCTTTTGTTGGACAAATAGATGAACACATTTATATATAGATAGGTAATCTTTATCACAGAGATGAATTCCTAATAGAATCCGTAAGAACTTCTTGTATAACAATCGGGTTTTGGGTGAAAGCATTGTTATGGATTTTGTAAAAAAATTATCAACAATAACAATTTTTTATTAATTTTCCTTTTATTCTACTATATATAAACTGAACATAAAATAACAATAAAAACAAAAAAATTCAAAAATAGGTACATTAAACTTTGATTTAACTCAAAAGTGAGCTAACCTAGAAATATTTAAAAATGAAACGTAACATAAGAATCTAAAATATAGATGTACAACTGTCACTTATTTTGCAAAATTGTCAGTTTGTCAGATTTTTTTCTGTTTTTTTTGCAGCAGCAGCTTTCAACGATCTATATTTGAGATCCTTAAAAACTTCTTATCAATAATTCTAATAAAAAAGATCTATGTACTTTACATTCATTTTCGACAAACCAATTAGACAAGTGCTTTCACAATTTATTGGTAATTTGATTTTTCATCTTCTTAGATAATTTCGACTTTCCCATCAATCCCACAAAATATTTTGAAAAATAATGCATACTTATTTTTGTAAATGATTTTAAAATAGGCGAAGGCACGTTCAAGTGGCAAATTGAAAAGTCTCCTATATTAGAATTCTTTAAAAATATAAGACATTCATTTTTATCCTGAGCTTGATTCAGATCATCTTCTAAAAATTCTTTGCATAAATTACACTTGTATTTATCTAATACCTCTTTACACGTGCAAATATCCTGCAAAAAAAACTTGAACTATTTTTAAGAGTAAATTCACAATCGCTTTCATATGAAGAACTTCAGAGATTTTGGGCTCAAATTCGACAGTCCAGAGTTACCTAAAAATATAATTGTTTCTTGTTAAAATGTGCGGTTTATTGCATTAATAAAAAACAATGATTATTCTAATCAATCTTAAGATACATATTTAAAGAACAGAAAACAGTTTGCTGTCATCTTCAGTACAAATAATTTTACCAATACTTTTAAATCTATATAATGCATAATTGGTGAAACACTATGTTTGCTTAAGATTAGCTCAAAGCTCAATGAAATAGTTTATGGTTACTTTCTTAAACAATGGTACTACATACAATCTTGCAAAGTGTTTAAAAAAAGCTACAATTTTATAAACATTCAAAATGACAAATTCTTAGCACAATGTAAGTGCCTACCTATCCAAGTAATAAGTCTAATAAATATGTCCACTATTTTACAGGTTGTCCCATTTACAAGAAATAAACAGATTTACAAAACCTAATTGCTTTATGTAAAGCTACACTTTTGCGATTAGAGAACAGGGAAAATAAAATGTGATTGTTGTAATGTGAACTACTATCAGGATTATTCTCATTTGATTAGTTAGGTATAGAAGTTAGCATTATGCAAATGATTCGAAGATTCTTAAATAATTATATTCTTGTTTTACTTGCTTTTCAATTAATAAAATACAAAGAAAAATTAATAACATTTATCATATTTGAAGACACAAAACCTGCCAATTACGGCCACCTTTATATAACGGCCAAAATTCCCTGTTTTTTTAGTGGCGCGTTTGGCGTTGGCAACTTAAAAGTAATCTGTTTATTCTCTGTACATACTTAATATAACCTGTAGTAATGTTTATTGTTCTTGTCATTTTTATAAATTCAGAAACACTAAATAAATGTAATAGTTTTCCCTTCGAATTGATGAATTGTAGAGCTCATTAAATCATGAATATTTCAATTTTCAAGAAAAGATTTTTCTATTTTTGATTAAGTAAATTACCTGAATTGTGAATCCACTCAATGCATCTTTTTTCATCATGAACAGGAAATGTAAATTTTCTCAATCCTGGGTTATTTCTACTGGATTTTCCACAATGATAATAGGCACATTTGTTACCTGACATCTGTAACACAAAACGATAATTATTAATTAGGAATATGTTATACAATAACTAAATATATTACTAAAAAGTAGTGCTAACATTGTTATTAGGATCATAATATGCACATAATTGTATTCAACAAGTTCCTTATTCATCTATTTGGTGTTCACATTTTTTTTATATACATATGTATTACCTATTTTTGGAGTTTTCTATTCATGTCTTTTATTTTTACTAGTTTTTGGGATTCTTTGATTTCTTACCTTAATAAGTTTTTCAAGACTAAATAGGTATGTTGAATTATCAAATAAAATAATAACAAATTCCAAAACAGAAATATAATATATATTACCCGACTAGTTTCACGAATTACATTTCTGTTGTGGAATTTGTTATTTTATTTGATAATTGACTTTTCATATAATATATTGTAGTACTTTGGTTTGGTTTTTCATTTTTATATTTATGTACAATATCGTTCCTGAACATTTCATTTAATCTTATTGCCTATATGGACTGAAGATACAGATGCCGTTAATTATTCACACATAATCTTAAACATAGTGATTGCGTAATTGTGACATATGGTCATGGTCCTTACTCACCATGAAAAATTGTTAGCGACCTTTATACCTTTGAAAGCTTTGTTTGGATACAAAGATATGTAATAAGACCTCAACTTGGAGGATATGGAAGAATAGAACATCTAACTTGTAAGCGGAATTACTAACTTCAACAGATTTTTTAGTGGTTAATATTAGAAGACGCAGAAACGAAGAAAAAACGTGAATTTTATTTTTTTGAAAGTAACATTTTTTTTATATTTGAGCATTTCATATATCGCAATTATGCTACAGCTATGTTTAAGATTATATGTGAGTGATTAACGGCATCTGTATATTCAGTCCATAGGCAGAAAGATTAAATGAAATCTAAAAGTTATATGAAAAGTCATTTTGACAAAAACAAATACTATGTACATATATGGCGTTGCTAACCAAAGTCAACGCATGTGATTATTTTAGTTAGATAAACAAGTCTATAAGGAACGATGAAATAAAACAATTTAATTTGCTTAAATCTCCATTTTATTTTGAACTGCTGTTCAATTTAAAATTAGTGACGCGTTTCGCTACACAGTAGCTTTATCAAACTAGTGAAGATATATGAATAATTTTTAATTTATACAGTGCATTAATATGAAATTCTAAGGATATTGACAAAAGAATTATAATATGTTTAAATGGAAATAAAGTACAAAAGGTGCCAAAATACGGATGAATATTAAAGATTAAATTTAAAGGATTTTACAACCCAAATCCTTTAAATTTAATCTTTTAGAATCGCCTGAGATTAATAAAAATAAATATTCAGGTAATCTACTTAACGACCAAATAGCAATCATTCTCATTTATTAAACCTATTTACCTAGAAAAAAATTCAAGTGTGATGGTTGTGAATAAATTTCTAGGAAAACTTTTTCAATATCTTTATTAATGTTTGTAGAATTCCGTATTTAGGCACTTTTTGTACTGGGTCGCCGGTGTCGGCGACCGGCGAGTTGCATCCCAAAAAGTAAAATTTTACCTGAACGAAAAAAGGCGACCATCGAATAGCATCCGTAATCCAAAAAGGTCTGTTCATTAATAATCGCCTATCATGGTCAAAGGCGCAGGTCAAATTTTACAGCAATATTGTCGATATATTATTTGAGATTTGAAAAATGTCATCATATTTTCTTACGCTATATTTTAATTAAAAAAAAACGGCATTTTGAGTGGTTACAGAAGTTATCATAAGCCATATATTTACTGGAAATGTTAATCCGTCATCAACGAGGTAGATAATTATTTTCTTCGAATCATAGAAATAATAGTTAATAGTTTAAATATCTTAAGCTTTTGATTGTGGCTAAGCTAATGTAATCTTAACGATAGTAGAAAGTATGACGTGTTGAGACCTAACCTCCACATAATGGAATAATGTTTAAATAAAATTAATATATTATTCACTAGATATATTGCTATAAAACTGTAATTGCAAAGGCAAAACGAATAAAAAAAATTAACTTTTTTAAAGAAAACGTGCTAAAATGAAACATTTTAGTGAAAACCGCATGTTTCTATCTCAAACCGTTTAGAAGTTATGGGCAGTTAAGATGAGGGAAAATAAATATGGTCACCCGGTACTTTATTTCCATTTAAACATATTATAATACTTTTGTCAATATCCTTAGAATTCCCTATTACTGCACTGTATTAAAAAAATTTCATTATATCCTCACTAGTTTGATAAAGCTACTGTGTTAGCGAAACGCGTCACTATTTTTTTATTGAACATCAGTTCAAATTATATTGGAGATTTAAGCAAATTAAATTGTTTTATCTCATCGTTTAGTATGGATCTTCATCAAGTATAAGTCTATAAAGGTATAAATATTATTCATGCTACGACAAACCACTCATTTCTTAGCATTAGCACAAAGCACAGGAAAATTTGTACCCAGTTGAAGATTTTGTTATCATGAAATTTCAACAATAATTATGGAAAAAATTCACTTAGTAAGGATTGAAACAATTAATTTCATAATTAATATGTTGCTTAATTCCTTTAGAATTCATCACCAGGGTTAATGATCTGTATTTATCAAATTAAATAATTTATGCAAAATGTGTGACATCTATTATAATGTAACGTTTATTCTAATTTATATTTACAGTTAATTTATATTTACAGATTTATATGTAATTCAGTCCTTATTTAATAATTTATGTAATACACTAAACACACTAATTATAATTTATATGAGAGTCACTTAATAAACACTTTATCGATGCGCGATTACTTTCCTTCGGTATCAACACTGACTGATTGACTAATTGCCTGCGGCGATGCTTGTGGCCTATTTATACTCACGCGCCGTAATTCTAGAAATCTTTCGGCGTTCTGGCGGGTTCACTGGATATTCTCGATGTTTCGTATTCTGGATGCTTCTCGAAAATTGGGCGGAGGAGCCATAGTCGTCTCATACGGGGATTTCACTGGGGGCACTAAGTGAGAATATTATTGCAGTAGCTCGCGTAACATTGCCCCCTCCTTAAGAGACAGTTCCTCCTGGAACTAGCTAGGAAACTGGAACGAGATGACTGTATCGGCAACTGGTCCCCTTGTTGCATTTTCCATTTGTATGGAAGTAACATGCGACCGTCTTCTCTGTTGGCTGTGTCTCCCGAGCATAGCCGCAAACCAGTACCTGCACTTCGGTGTCTCGGAAGATTACTTCTACCATGTTACGGATTATTCGCCAATCTAAATGCCTACATTCAATCTTGGGCATGGCTAGCCTATGCACGTTCAATTCAAGCACATGCTCCCTCAGGCTTCGTAATGCTTCCCAGACATCCTCGTACGTTGGTCTTTCGTCGAAAGTGTTCCTCGTCACTAGGTGGAAATTGTAGCGGGAGCCATTTTGCAGCTTCAAAGCTTTACCTGGTACTGGTAACTGGTTTACCAAAGGTCGTGCACCACTCTTCTTTATAAACAAAGATGCCAGTCCGCGCGCATCGGTTACGCTGGCAGGGATGTTTATTGCCAGTGAGTATTCCTCCGGAACGGTAAGCAGGTCTTGTCGTCTCTCAGTGGTGACGCCGAATCTTGCTTTTCCGGTACCACCATAAGCACCCATGAACTCTACAAAAGCAGGATCGGCTACTTCCTGAAGCTGGTTTACTTCCTCATCGTGGTCACCCTCGAATGGCGCTAATCGGTTACGGTGTACCACCTTTGGCTTTCCATTTGGGATCTTGCTGATACGATAGATGACATCGTTGATTCTTTTCTTTACGAGGTACGGACCGTCCCAAGCTCTCTGCAACTTTGGAGAAAAACCCTTTTGTCTTCTTGGGTTATGCAGCCAGACTTTGTCTCCTTCGTGGAAACCTCCTTCCGTAGCTTGCGTATCGTACCTTTTCTTCATCCTATCGCTAGCGATCTGAAGATTCGATCGAACCAGCTCGTGTACGTCGTCCATTCTTTTTCTCAGCTGGGTCACGTAATCTTCACCAGCTATGTCTTCTCCGGGACGGCATCCAAATTCGAGGTCGCAGGGTAATCTCATTTCGCGTCCGAACAGAACTCTTGCTGGTGTTTGGCCGGTAGACTCATTGATGGCGGATCTGTAGGCCATCGCGAATAGCGAGAGATATTGGTCCCAATCTCGCTGATGGTTAGATACTACTTTAGACAGGTATTTGCCAAGAGTTCTGTTCATTCGCTCTACCATCCCGTCCGACTGTGGGTGCAAAGCCGTAGTTCTCGTTTTCTTCATGCCGAGCTTTTCACAAACTTCCTGGAACAGCTGGCTTTCGAAGTTTCTGCCCTGGTCGCTGTGTATTTCCAGGGGCACTCCATATCGGCGAATGAACTCATTCACAAGCACATCGGCAACCGTTGCGGCTTCTTGGTTTGGAATGGCAAACGCTTCTACCCATTTTGTGAAGTAGTCCATCACCACCAAAATGTACCTGCTGCCATTTGCTGTCGGTGGAAACGGTCCGGCAATGTCCAGGGCAATGCGTTCAAAAGGGCTTCCGACATTGTACTGCTTCATAGGGGCCTTTCTTCTCCCGTGCGGTCCATTGGTCGTAGCACAGGTAGTGCACTTCTTACACCAGTCCTTCACATCTTCGGAACTGTGCATCCAATAAAACCGTTCTCGCACTTTCTGGAGGGTCTTCTTCACACCTAGATGTCCTCCTGACGGACTGTCGTGTAATTTCTGCAGTACTGATGCTATCCTTGTTCTTGGAATCACCAACTGTCTTCTACTTTCGGAACCCTCATCGTTCTCGATTACTCGCTGTAGCAAACCGTTTTCCAAAACCAGCGAGTCCCACTGGGCCCAATACGATTTCATCGTTGGCGAGTACCTTGAAATCTCCTGCCAAGTAGGTCGACAGTTCTCCTTTTTCCAATGTCGGATTTTCTTCAAGTCGGGATCGTTCTCTTGTTCCTCTTCCAACTTTTCTGGTGTCCATTCGTCGGTGGTCACCGTGGCTCTTCGAATCGCAGCTTCCTTAGCTTCTTTTTTGCTACAGTGAGAGCACTCTGCAGGGCATGGTCTTCTAGAGAGGGAGTCTGCATTTCTGTGGCTTATTCCGGCTCTATGCTCAATAGTGAAATTATATTCTTGGAGCCGCTCGATCCATCTAGCGATTTGACCTTCAGGGTTCTTGAATTGCATAAGCCACTTAAGTGCTGCATGATCGGTTCTGATCACAAATTTCTTCCCATACAGATACTGATAGAAGTGCTCCACGGACTTCACTACTGCTAGGAGCTCTCTTCTTGTGACGCAGTAGTTTTGTTCTGGTTTGGAAAGGACTTTACTAAAATATCCCAGAACTTTCTCTTGTCCTCCTTGAACCTGTGATAGCACTCCTCCAATTCCAACATTGCTAGCATCAGTATCTAATATGAATTCTCCCTCTGGTAGTGGATAGCCGAGTATAGGTGCAGTAGTCAAGTGCTTCTTCAAGGTTTCGAACGAAGTTTGGCAATCTTCGTCCCAGCGAAACTCCCTTGCTTCCTCTGTAAGTCGTGTCAAGGGCTTAGCGATGTCTGCAAACTTCTTTATAAATCGCCTGTAGTATGTACAGAGTCCAAGGAAGCTTCTAGCTTGGTGCTTGTCGGTGGGTCTTGGCCACTTTCGTACGGCAGCAGCTTTTTCTTCGTCTACAGCTACACAATCCTTGCTGACTACATGGCCTAGGTAATTGACTTTGTTTTGAAATAGTTGACATTTCTTGGGGTTGAGCATCAGTTGGGCAGCTTGCAACCTTTTGAAGACACCTTCCAAATTCTCTCGATGTTCTTCGAATGTCCTTCCCACGACTATGATGTCATCAAGGTACACTAAGCATGTCTTCCAGGACAACCCTCGCAATACGTTTTCCATCAGTCTTTCGAACGTTGCGGGGGCATTGCACAGCCCAAAGGGCATAACGGTGAAATGCCATAGACCAGATCCGGTGGTAAACGCTGTCTTTTCTCTATCGGCTGGATCCATTTCTACCTGCCAATATCCAGACTTCAGGTCCAAGGTAGAAAACAATTTGCTACCGGCCAGCGTATCCAGAGTGTCGTCGATTCTCGGCAGAGGATAGCTATCTTTCTTTGTAACATTGTTCAACTGCCGGTAGTCCACGCAAAACCTCGTGGTACCATCCTTCTTCTTTACCAGGACTACCGGAGAGACCCAAGGGCTGGTAGAAGGTTCTATTACCTTGTCCTTTTCCATCTCGCGAACAATTCTCTCCGCCTCCTCTCTTTTGGCCTGTGGTAGCCGTCGAGCCGATTGTCTTATCGGTTTAGCGTCGCCGGTGTCAATTTTGTGTTTGACAGCAGATGTTCTTCCTGTCTTTCCTCCTTTTGGTACAAAAAGAGATCGGTATTGTAACAAGAGTTCTCTGATCTTTCTCTTCTCTTGCAGGCTAAGGGATTGTCCAGCCACTGCTATCATTTGTTCAAATTTATTGTTGGCATCATTGGAGGTTGTTGTTTGATGAATTATCGACGCCACTGGTGCGCAAGTTCCAATTTTGGTATCCTTCTTCATAGTTATTGGATGGTCATTTACATTTATAATGCGTACAGGTATTTCTT
Source organism: Lochmaea crataegi (assembly GCA_947563755.1). NCBI lineage: Eukaryota > Metazoa > Arthropoda > Insecta > Coleoptera > Chrysomelidae > Lochmaea > Lochmaea crataegi. The sequence continues at coordinate 80,143,865 of OX387422.1, read as the reverse complement.
CGGCAGCCATGACTAACCCTTTTCCAACCAGGATTCCTCGACCAACCTCTTCATCGTGATTCCATGGTTCCATCATGACCGGTGTTCCTTCTTCGACGGTTCCTTGTAGCCTTGCCACAGTGAAAAATTCACTCCTTGCGGGTACAACTGTATCCTCCTGTACGGCTACCTGAACAGTCTTATACTCGTGTGGGTGAAGGAATACCTCCTCAGAACCTACTCTAATCACTCGGTTCTTGAAATCTAGCTGGAAGCCATGTAGGTTCATAACGTCCATTCCGAGTATTATGTCCTCTTCGATATCAGCGACAACGACAGTGTGGGTGAACTTCTCTGCGCCAATTCCCAATTGCACCGGTAGTTCTCCATGGACATTGGCGCTTTCACCTGTGGCAGTCCTGAGTCGCAGTCTCGTCGGTAAAAGTCTTTTCCGGGTGTTGACGGTCTCGGGGCGAATAATAGTCCTCGTTGCTCCAGTGTCCACCAATAGTGTATACTTCCTTCCATTAACTTCACCATCCACGTATACACTATCATCGCGGCATTTCAGAGAGGCTATTAGGATGAGAGGGTCTTTGGAAGGTCTTCGGGTCGAAGCTGCCCTCTGAAGGTCGACCCTTCCTAGTTTTCCTGCTGGGCATCTTTGTTTGTAGCAGTTCTCGGTCGCTTGCACGAACTGCGTACATGTCCCATTTCTCCACAATTCCAGCATCTCACAGCTTTCAGTTTTCCATTTGAGATGCTTTTCATCATGTTGACAATCTGGTCGAGCTTGTTCTCAACTTCTTCGTCTGCTACAGCCCTCACCTTGCCGTATACTCCGGAAGCCTGTGTAGCTGCTTCGTACTCCAAGGCTGCAGACAGTACGTCGACCAGTGTCTTATGCCGAGCCAAGCGTAGAGTTCTCTGCATTTCATGGTCACGAACTCCGTCGATGAATGTCTGTACCCCTAAACATTCCATGATATTCTCCGGTGCCGATGGATAGGCAAACCGCACCAACCTCGCAATGTCTGCTTCGAATTCTTGCAGAGTTTCGTCGCGTTTTTGTTTGCGGTTTTTCAGCTGCGACTGGTACAGATGCTCCAGGTGTTCCAGGCCATATCTCATATTCAATCGCTTTTTGAGTTGTTCAAAATCTTCGGCCTCTTCCACTGGAATGGTCTGGAGGATATCCATAGCGTCTCCTCTAAGGGCAAGAGTTAAATTTAACGCTTTTTCCTTCTCACTCCAGTTGTTTGCCTTTGATGCCGCCTCGAATTGCTTAAGATAGTTTGGCCATGACGTTTTACCATCGAATGTTGGCAGTTTCACTCGGCTGTTAATATCGTTTTCCATTTTCGGTTTCAACTCTTCTTTCTCTGCCAGTTCGTCGTTATTCGGGGCTTGTCTAGTTGTAATATCCGGTTTATTACTAGTCTTCCTTTCGATTTCTTTGATTTTTTGTTTCATTTCTTGCTCCATTCTTTTAATCTTTTCTTCCACGGCAGAAATATCAGTCTTCATGGATGTCATTTCATTTTTCATGTCCGTCGAAATTTTATTCTCCATGTCCGACATTTTGTTTTCCATGTCCGCCGAAAGTTTACTTTCCATGGATGAAATTTTATTTTCCACGTCCGACAATTTGTTTTCCATGTCCGCCGAGAGTTTACTTTCCATGGCTGAAATTTCGTTTTTTATATCCGTCGAAATTTTATTTTCCATGGATGAAATTTTATTTTCCACTTCCGACAATTTGTTTTCCATGGATGAAATTTCATTTTTTATATCCGTCGAAATTTTATTTTCCATGGATGAAATTTCGTTTTTTATGGAAGAGGTTATAGAGGCGGACGCTTCGTCGGTGAATTCAAACGTTTCCGGGTCCAATCCATTGTTAATCATAGCTATTTTTAGTCGTTCCACTAACTCTGACTTGACCCCGCTTGTGTCCAGTTCGTAATCCTCCAACTCTCTTCGAAGCTCTGAAACTTTAAATTCACAAAGTTTCTTCGCCATCTTCCTGTATATTTATTTATTTTAATCCCACTTCTGACACCAATGTAACGTTTATTCTAATTTATATTTACAGTTAATTTATATTTACAGATTTATATGTAATTCAGTCCTTATTTAATAATTTATGTAATGCACTAAACACACTAATTATAATTTATATGAGAGTCACTTAATAAACACTTTATCGACAGGAACATTTGTACCCAGTTGAAGATTTTGTTATCATGAAATTTCAACAATAATTATGGAAAAAATTCACTTAGTAAGGATTGAAACAATTAATTTCATAATTAATATGTTGCTTAATTCCTTTAGAATTCATCACCAGGGTTAATGATCTGTATTTATCAAATTAAATAATTTATGCAAAATGTGTGGCATCTATTATAATGTAACGTTTATTCTAATTTATATTTACAGTTAATTTATATTTACAGATTTATATGTAATTCAGTCCTTATTTAATAATTTATGTAATACACTAAACACACTAATTATAATTTATATGAGAGTCACTTAATAAACACTTTATCGATGCGCGATTACTTTCCTTCGGTATCAACACTGACTGATTGACTAATTGCCTGCGGCGATGCTTGTGGCCTATTTATACTCACGCGCCGTAATTCTAGAAATCTTTCGGCGTTCTGGCGGGTTCACTGGATATTCTCGATGTTTCGTATTCTGGATGCTTCTCGAAAATTGGGCGGAGGAGCCATAGTCGTCTCATACGGGGATTTCACTGGGGGCACTAAGTGAGAATATTATTGCAGTAGCTCGCGTAACAATAATTATAAATATATAATATTATTATTTGTGTATGTATACTTACATTGAATAAACTTAAAACACTGGTTAATGGCACTTAGTGTCCTTGAACAAGAATAAAAACAATAATTTCAACACGGTGTTCGTTTTAAAACAACCACTATTTATAATAAGTAGGTAGAATAACAGCAAAATTATCCAAAATTCAAAAAAATTATGAAAACGATCCACGCAACTACGACAAGAAGAACTTTATAAATGCAAGCAAAATGCAATGCTAAAACCTTTTCACCCTTCACCTACTATTTAAGTTAATACGGATGACCTTCAAAAACATTCTTGTGCTTTGCAGGTAGATTTATTTGGAAAATAGAATAAGGATACGAAGTGTCGTCACATCTAGCGTTTAGTAACATAATCACTCAAAACATACAGATATCTTTTCTAATTCGAAGTGAAATATTCCATTCAGCGCCCTCTGAACGTTTTGTCCAGCTTTCACAATACGCCATCTATACGTTTAGTCCAAAATTACGAAAAACTGTTAAATTATTAGTCCGTATGGTTGTTAGACTATTTCTTTTTTAGACAATGGTAAGACGCAGTCGCGGTTAATGGTAACATATAATACCGATCCGAATATCGATAAGTACGGGCCTCCGTAGCGCAGAGTGTTAGCGTATGGGATTGCAACTGAGGGTTCCCGGGTTCGATCCCCGGTGGATCCGCTTTTTCAATTTTCGGAATATGTTCTTATAGTTGATTGAAATCCTACGAGTTGTGTTTGATATGAAATTAATTACGAAACCTTTCTGATTGACAGCAGCAGAAGATTGGCATAATACAAGCGAACGTCTCTTTTTCGACACTTTGGTGACGTGAAACGGTTCTTATACTGTATATATTAACTATATACTATGATTAACAGCTTCAGAAATTGAAGAAATTTCAAGTGGTATAGATTGTCAGTTGTCAGATATAATGATGTTAACAATAACAACTGCGTTTTTTCATGTGCCACTGGTGACTCTAACATGTCGGTGCAGCGGAGACTGACGTCAGTCAACCAATGGTAAGTCAATGATGTTAAAAAAAAAGAATGATATTCTTTCATTCTCCCCCCTCTCGAAGGGAGCGGGCCGCTATAGGCTTTCTGGAACCTCTTCAGCCAACATTGGAAGGAATAAGGATTGTTTGGTTCCGGGGGATGGGAGTGGAGGGAACGGTGGTAGGTGCCTGAGATGTGTACCGACCCAGCATTCGTCTATTGCTACGAGAAAACCCCTGAAAAAACTCATAGCAGGTCAGGCGGACCTGGGATTTGAACCCCGGTCTTTCCGAATGTAAGCCGAGAGCGTAACCCCTCCACCAGTTGCTCGGTAATGATGGTAAATTTTTTTTTTTTCGAAAATGATTTCCTCGGGTTTTGAGGTGGTGGTTTGCCTTTTGGGGCATTTAGGGTCGAAGGTAGCGTGGTTGCCACCACAGTTCCTGCAACAAGGCTTTTTTGTCACATTTATCGGATCTGTGTTCGTGACTTCCACAGTTCGGGCAGGTGTACAGTTTTGCTTTACATTCAGTGGCGGAATGGCCCAGTTGAGTGCAGCGACTGTAATATTTTGGGACGGGAGCTAGTTGGGTGGAGTTAGATGTCTCGCATCTGTGGTTTAGGCCGTAAAAGGAGATCCCTTTGGAAAGTGCCTGGTGAAGCTGAATTTCAGAGTTTGTTACAACTCTGATTAGGGTGGTTGGAGTCGTGTTGGTGGATTTGGAGATGATCCTCCAGCATTTGGTGAAATTGACTTGAAGTTCTTTGAGAAGTTCAAAGATTTCTTCATCGGAGAGGGTAATGTCAACTTTTGTGATGACAAAGGAGAAGTTTGGAGCGCGGGCAGTGGTCGAAGTTTCTTTCCTGGAGACGGAGGATTGAGAATGGAGGGAAAGGCATACTACTTTGTTGTCTCCAATGGCATTTTGGATTTGGGATTGGAGTTTTTTTGGGCAGATGTTTCTAGGGATTTTTAGAAGAGCGGTGCAGTTGGGGTTTGCCTTGAGGTAAGAGATTTTGTCTCTTAGAATTTCATTCCTGTTCAGAAGGATGAACAGTTCCTTCTGAGAGCAGTATTTGGGTGGTAGGTTTCGGAGATTTAGTGTTTGAAGCGGAGTAGTATGTGTTGGAGAGGTGTGAGAAGTGGGTTTTGACGAGGTAGTCCGATCTGAACTGCGAACGGAGGCTACTTCGTGGATTGGGCTGAGGTTTTTTGCTTCATGTGTTGATGAGGCTTGTGAAGAGCGGGAAGAATAGATAGAAGGTGGAGGGGATTTTGCCACATGAGCATAGGATGGTGGTGAGTCTGAAATTGGAGTTGGTCGTGGAATCGGAGATTCCATTAGAGGACGAGGAGAAGATACGGTTTTTGCCAATATTGATTCGATTTCATCCTTTTGTGCTTGGAGTTTTTGAACTTGGAGAATAAGTTGTTGTCTTTCGAATTCTAGCGGGTCGGATGACGTCTCAGACTCAGCTGGAGGGCTTGGTTTGGTTTTTTGAGGCTTGCTGGAAGGTGTTTCGGAGAAGTTAAAGTGAAAATTTTCAAGTTGTTTTAGAGCTTTTAGGACGAATTCCTCAGTTAGGACGTGATCGGAGGGACTTGAAACGGGTTGTGGAATCGAGGATTCCATTGGAGGGCGAGATTTAGATTTTTTGGAGCTACTAGAGGGTGTTTCGGAGGGTTTTTGGGCTGAAGTTTTGAGATAAGATGATTTAGAAGTGGCTGAAAGTGGAGGAAATTTTTCGGAGGTGTCGTCATGTTTGTGCTTGGATTTAGGCATGGTGGGATGGTTTTTTGGGTTCACTGACACTGTTTTCTTCAGTTTGCACCGGTGTGCTTACTTGTAGAGTGGTTTCTGAAAAGAAACCACCCAGCAAACACAGAACAATGGCACATTGCAAAAAAAATGCTAAGCAGCCAACTCAAAAGCAATGGCAAAGTGCTGACAAAACATAAATGGCAAAGCGCAAAAAACGCGCCGGGGCAAAGCGCTTTTAAAGCGTTGGCCAATCATGCATCATTAACAGCGTTATTTTAGCGTGTTTTTGGTGTTATTAATCCATCACCAGCATTGCGCAGAAAGTACGCCATAAAAGATGATGGTTTTACAACGTTTTTAAGGCCAGGCTTTGCCTCGCCTCTACCAAAAATTGGAAATCAAATTTTTTTTCATTTTTTTGCACAATATTTAAGAAAGCCAATTATCTAATGGTGTGCAGCAACTGAAGTTAATGATGTGAAACAGTCTGAGCGACACGTCATTTAATAATTTCTTTCTCAAATATGTAGAAAAATTATTATATATTTTCATATTTTACCTAATAATTGCGTCCATAAACATTAAAGAAATAAGGTATGTAGTCAACAGGTTTGTAGTCTTCAGCCTTTTTTATTTTAAAATAATAATAAACGTAACATATATTCACAAAACAATAAACAAAAAATAAATATACTTCATAAATAAAAACTAATAACTAGAGAGGGTCATTCATTATAAATTACCACCCTTTATCATCGTTATTACTGTATATACAAAAAAAGCTTTAGATAAAATTTGTGTGGCTAAACTGAATTTTGCTGTGCAGTGGTGTGCAGACTTCTCAGAGTACAACAAAAAATAGTATTTTTTTTTTAATATAGGATACCTTGTATATTGTAAAATTTTTGGAATCGTCTTTTTTCCTGATTTAAAAAATATACCATACTTTACTTGTTTACCTCATTAAACGTCAACTGTATTAGTTAAAGACAGAAAATGAAAACTTTTATGTTTGATAGGATTTATATTTAACTAAAGAATAAATGCCATTTATCAAACATACAGTACTTGTCATTTTCACAGCTTACCTCAATAATGATAACTTTCCCATATTTATAGCTAACTAGCTTAACTAACATATATTCAGCATACAATAGGTCGAAAATGGTATACAGTACAGGTATCATATGGTACATTTTTGAAATCAGGAAAAAAATCATTACAAAAATTTAATAATAATATAGAGTATCCCATTTAAAAACATTTTTGTCTATGCGATAATAATGATGATAAAGGGTAGGTGATTTATAATTAATAACCATGTACTTTGTGCCAAAAAAAAAACAGAAAATCTTATTTTCTTCTTTTGGACCTTCCCGCATGACTGTCTATAGAACCTCTTAACCATAACTGTATTTGCTTTTCAATGTCTCTCTGAGTGAAGCCACTGCAGAAGGGATTTTTCCAAACACACTCTAAAATTTGAATATGCATAAACCAAAGAAGGTGAAATAAAAAATAAATATCATACCTAATATTAATTTCACCACATTTTCAAACTTTTCCAAAGCTGGTTTTTCATTTCTTCCTGTCCAATTGAGTTTTTTAGCCAAGACATGGCTGAACATTTTCACCAAAATTCTCCTCCTCTTATGTAGAGGTAAATCATCTACGTTAAACTGTAAATAATAATCGGACTGATTTAACTTGTCATTTCTAATTATATTTAAAATAGTGTTAGATAAAACAAAATAATAAAAATGCCCAGAATCCATATCAGTTAGGCTTACTGATATAGGAGTACCTAACAAAGTTCTAGCTCTTTTGGTAAATCTCTTAAAAGAGGTCCTGTCTTATACCATTTTAACAACTGGTTTACAGCAACTTGCGAAATATTATTTGAAATGATCCATTTTTTAAGGAAGTTTATATTGCTTTCTAAACTTTTTTGTGTAGAATCCTGATTATGTCTACTTGTACTTTCAACTATATATAATCTGTTGATAGAAGTATCAGATTCAATAATTGTATTGAATGTGTTAGATGTAAGTAAGCTACTATCAGTGATTTCTGTTGAATATGATTGTTACATCAGATTCATTTAATACTGCTACTGGTATATGAGAATCACTACCGGCAAGTGTACTTAATTTTGATACATTTGTTTCACAGCAGGGACGTTTACATGGCTAACACTTTGTTTATTAGCTTCAGAGTTCGTTTGTAATATTTGCTGCACTCGTTTTCAAACACGTCTATTTTCACTTTTACTTTTTCTTTTAAATATATACATTTTCCACAATCCACAAAAAAGTGATAAAATACAATCAAGGAAACTGTTTAAAAAGGTGGGAATGTTAGAAAGTTAGGTTAAATCGGCTTGTAGGAATTACAATAATGAAATACTTCTAAAGGGGTACTTACTTATTGCTATTTTCCATATTTCATTTATGTTCGTGATAAATTCACGAAAATAAAACGTCCACTTTTGTCTTTAAATTCCAACCTCACATACTTCTTCTTCTTCTTCTTCTTTCTCCTTTATTGGGTAATATCCCAGAGGATAATTTGCCCAGAATACACAGGGGAGATATTCTTGTCTTGCTCTAGGCAATCGAATATCTCCAATTCCAACTAGTGTCACTCGAACTAAAACTTAACTATCAAATAGGTTAGTTTACACCGTGTGGAGCAATTAGGTCCGTGGACCAAATCGTGGACTTATTTAGCTTAGAACATAAGTGTTTATACTGACTGTTTTGCTGGATTAAAATAGTCCAGGTTTAAAGCCTGGGACCAAAATTGACATTTTTATATTAAAATGACATAACCTTAAATGGATACAAAAATAGTTGCAGTGGTAATAGAGTTTCTGAAAAAGAAAAAAAATATTCAAATACTTGAAAGTTTTAAATTAGAGTTATCGAAGTCTCCATATTTAAAAAGCAATTTAGCTTATTTGCTTTCAAGTAGCAGTAATTTTGTGGGATTGTTAAACAATCAAAGATAATAACATTTTTAGGATCCATTTGTTAGTTTTATTTGGTATTATTTTTTTAGTATTTATCACAGTCAGTTTTTTTAGGTTATTTTGACTCGATCTTACGTGACATCTGACGTATTTTTACTCTGTGCTTTTAGCAAACCGTCACTTTGGTCCACGAATACTAATGTGACGTGTTTACACCGTTAAAAATTGAATTTGAACTACCCTAGATGAGATGGATCAAATTCAAGTACCAAATTTTACTCCTTGGGTGTTTACACCAAAAGTAAAGTACACGTGACGTCATTTAGACCTCGGACTAAAAATTTGGTACGCCCGGTGTAAACGTACTTAAATGATTAAATCGAATTGTCTAGACAAAACGTGGACAAAACTTCTTCTCGGGCGAGGGTATTAGTAGGGTTTCGACAACACAACACAGGATGTATAACTCTTCTCGCTTGGGGGTAGCAGCCAAGCTTACACAAACCACAAATGCTACCACAGGTGATAGTCATAGAACCCAGGTCTAAAAAAGATGAGTTTATTGATGTTATTGTCAAACAAATGGGTGTGATGAAAATGATTGGGTTATATATTAATTTTAGCTATAGAGAGAAATTTAAGTAACAAATTTAGCCTATGAGGGTTAAGGTTTGATAGGAGTAAGCAGATTTCTATAGGAGTTTGTAGGTTAGTTTTAGCCAGTTCTTTATATACATCAAAATTTGGTGACATGTTAATTGGGCACTCAAAGATGATATGATTCAGAGACCCAACTTGTCCACATTCACAATATGGATTGTCTAGTACACCTATGCGAAATAGATGAACTGGAGTCGCACAATGGCCTGTTCTCATCCGAATTATGGTTGTAATATGTCTTCGGTCCTTGTATGGTAATTGATTAAACCATGGAGTTTTATTTAGATTGTTCACTATTTTGCTATAGAATGATGAGCTTGATTTATTGTGATTCCAGTCTTGAATCCATCGATGCCAAATATTTTTTTTGATGCTTGGTAGATAGTTAGAAAAGTGTAACTTAACTTTTGCTGGGATATTTAGCAGTCTTCCTGCATTAGCTAATTTAACAGCCATCCAGTTACCTTTAATGTCTGAGTGGCCAGGAATCCATGCCAAATTGATATCAAAGTTTTGCAGTTTTGCTTCAATAATTCCTCTTTTGGTCATGAAGGAGGTGTGTTCAGTATCCATTGCATAGGTTGATTTACAGATTTTTTGTATAGAGCTTTTAGAGTCTGATAAAATTATTGCTTTTTTAATATTTTTTTTCAAGATAAATTGTAAAGCATGATTAATTGCAATAGTTTCAGCAGTGCATATTTGGGTATGTTGCGGCAACTTACTGGAGAAGGAGTATTTAAACTCTGGGCAAAAGACCCCAAAACCTGCAGTCCCACCATCATCAACTGACCCATCCGTAAATAACTGAGTGTGAAGAGGTTTGTCATGAGAAATTCTTTGAATTTGAACGAGTGCATGTTCATCATTTCTATTATATTTTAAGTTGATAGGTTGAATAATTGAAGACAATTGGTAATCTAACTCAAAGTTGTGACATGGGTATAGATCACTGGAAAATAGATTTGAGTGCTTGCTCAAACTATTTATTAGTTTCACCATCAGGGGGATATTTTTATTTTTCCAGCTATTTTTATTCATTTGGATCGTAGTATTTAATTGATTGAGTGCAGCTATTATGGGATTATTAATAAGCATCAAGTTTTTTAGGATGAATTTGGAGCTAAGCCACTCCCATCTATACCTAAGGGGAATTTGGCCACATTCACTCAACAAGGCATAAATTGGGGTAGATCTCATACACCCTGTAATGATACGCAAACTTTTGTAGTGTAGACAATCTAATTTCTTAAGGAGATATAGTGGGCAATCAGAAATTATTTGACATCCATAGTCTAGGTGACTCTGAACTAAACCATTATGCAAAATTTGAAGGGTTTTGGGGTCACTACCCCAATATGTTCCACATAAAGCACGCATCACATTCAGACTACGATTTACTTTTGTAACTATTAAATCAACATAGGAATTCCATTTAAGATTTTGTTGAAGTATTATCCCTAGATATTTAACTGAATCGACCCACTTAATTACGTGATTACCAAATTGTATTTTCGGTAAGTTTAATTTGTTTTTACCTGCTGTAAATATAATAGCTGAAGATTTATTATGTGATAGTTCCAGATTATGGTCCAATAGCCATGATCCCATGCTCCTCATCAAAGAATTCAACGTGTTAGTCATTTTATACCCATCATCACCTCTAATCAAGATTACCAGATCATCAGCATATTGGATCAGATCACATGATTTTGGGATTATATCGAATAGGGAGAGAGAGTATAAGTTGAATAGTATTGGGCTTAATGGAGAGCCTTGAGGCAGTCCTTGGCTCGATTTTCTTGGACCATGTATTTTTCCCCATTTATCCTTGACAAAAATATCTCTATCATTTAAAAGGGAAAAAATGAGTTTTGCTATTTGAGTAGGGATCTTATAATTTAATAATTTTGAATGTAAAAGCGAAATATTAACACTATCATATGCTGAGGATATGTCTAGAAACAGACCAATGCTGTATTGTTTCTTAGCGAATCCCATTTGAATTTTTGAGTTAAGAAATGAAAGGCATTCAGTGCACCCTCTACCTCTTCTAAATCCTAGTTGTAGCGGGTTTAAAATAGAATTATGTTCTAGAGACCATTCTATTCTATTTTTTATTAGGGTTTCTAGCATTTTACCTATACATGAAGAGAGGGCGATGGGTCTATAATTTGAAGGTTCACTATTATCTTTTCCATGTTTAATAATAGGTAGAATGATTGACTGTTTCCACTGCTGAGGGATGGAGCCCTTAATAAGGCTTTCATTAAAGAATTTAATCAATAATAGTGATGCAGGGAGAGGAAGATTTTTCAACATTGAATATGATATCTGATCAATACCAGGAGCTGAGTCAGTTTTAATATAGAGAGTGTTATAATATTCATCTAATGTAAATAAAGTTTCTGATGATAAAGGAGTTTGGATTGCTAATTGTGGGGCTTCTAAAGTAGGGGAAAGGAGTGATAAGATCTCCTGGGCCATGTCTGTTGAGGGAAGGTGGGAGTTCAGTGATCTTTTAATGCCTGAAACCTTATTGATTTTTTCCCAGATAGCCTTTAGAGGGGTATTTCTATTAATTTTACTGCAAAATTCTCTAAAGCTAGTTTTACGTTTCAATTTCAATATCCTTCTGGATTTAGCTATTTGTTTCTTGGCTTCCACATAATTCTCAATATTGGGTAATTCTTTGAACTTATTAATAGCAGTTATTCTCTTAGCAACTAACTGAGCACATGACTCATCCCACCATGGAATATAGTATTTGTTACTATTATGTGTAGAACACCAGGGAATAGTTGAGTCTGCCACTGATGATATTAATTTAGTGAAACTTTCGTAGTCTTGAATGGGGGATGATAATAGAGAGGCTTCCAGTTTATTTTGGTAAGAAGTCCAGTCTGCCTTTCTGATGTTTCTCCTTTTATTTACTTGGGGGTAGATTTGAGGGAAAATGCCTAGCTGACACAGAATCGGGAAATGATCACTAGATCCACTATCAGAGATAGTGACCCACCTACTTACTTTGGAGGCTAGATCTAAGGATGCCAGGGTTAAATCCACCACTGATTGGCTGCCTCCTGGGGCAACCAATCTTGTTGGTGAACCATCATTGAGAAAGATTAACTGGAGATCTTCTATAGTTTGAAAAATATTTTTCCCATTGATACTGTTTCTGGAGCTGCCCCAAACTCTATGATTAGAGTTTAAGTCTCCCATAATTAGTAGAGGTTTATCGAGAGATTTCACTAGAGAAGACCAATTGGCTTTGGAGATTAAGTTATCTTGAGGACAATATATATTTAGAATATTTAGTTTGTATAGAGGCAGATGAGTAAGTTGCATTTGTACTTCAGGATTAAAACCGGGGTTATTGATAGGAGAATCATGAAAGTCTATATTGTTTTTAATAAGGGTCACTAAGCCACCGTAGCCATCCCATCTATCCCTTCTAATGACTTGATATCCCCTGCATCTTATTGAGAACTCTTGTGATAGCCAAGATTCACAAATCAGAATGATATCTGGGTTATGAGTTTTGATCAAGATTTTTAGATTATCTACGTTGGTATTATATGATCGTATATTCCATTGTAGAATAGTTAATGGGGTGTGGGGATTGAATAGGGTGAATGGATAATGCCAACCTAAGGCCAGTGATGATATCAGCAGTCTGAGTCCTCAGACCCAGACACATCCATCATCCCCCGTCCCTGGCTGGCTTTCGAATACTTATGTGTTACACTGTTATCTAGGTTTATTTCTGTATTATCAGGAGTATCATAGCATTTATTGATTAAATTACCAATAAGAGTCATAACTAGTTCCCTGTGGGAGTGATTAAGCATTGACATAGCTTGGTTCATATCTAATTGTACCTGTGGAGCTTGAGGGTTGCTGGTTGATGGGGATTCATTAGGGATTCTTCCATTTGGGTGGTTCAGAGAGTTTAGGTGGGAGTTTTTATCATAGCCTGGGTCAAGTGGCCTTTTTCTTTTGCTAGGGGTGGGCTTTGTGACTTGGGAGTAAGTTTGGGTCTTTGGGGAGAGAGTAGCTGCTGCTGCCCTCCGCTCCTGTACAGATATGCTATTTATGTTGGACCGGTTTGTTGGTAGGCTGGGGAAATCTTTTATATTTAATTCTGGGATAGATGATTCTCTTGGAACTTTTTGACTAGCTTCATAATAGGATAGATTGGCAAATGACATTAGTTCCTTTATATTTTTCTGTCTCTTTTTTTCTTTACAATCAAGGTTCCTTGAATTGTGGTCAGGGGTTTTACAAAAGATACAAAAAATAGAGCAATTATTTTCCTCAGAAGGATCATGGATTTTACCACAATTAGTGCACTTCTTTTTCCCTTTACATTGAATTGAGCTGTGGCCGTAGAGGAGGCAATTATTACATTGTATAACTGGGCTAACAAAAGGAGTTACTCTCATTGGTAGCCCATAGATTAAGATTTCCTTGGGGATACTTCTTCCCGAGAATGTAAGACTAACTGTACCCGTGGGAATATAAGTAATTTCTGAGTTATCTTGAATAACTCTTCTATTCATTCTTTTGACCGAAATGACCCTGCATAAAGCTAAATTGGTGTCTGTGAAAATCTTTATTTCCTCTTCAGAAATGGATTTGAATACGCCCCTAATTATTCCCTTGCATGAGATAAGATGAGTGGGTATGAAAGCCTCGTACCCCAAATCCTCCCAATCTTTCCTAACAATAAAATTATTTGCTGATTGTCTATCCTTAAACACTACTCCTACTCTATTTTTCCCTTTTCTATTAACTTTAATAATTTCTTTGAGTCTTAAGTTGAAAATGGTTTTTGCAATACTTAGTATATGGTAGTTTCCAATATTTTTATCTTTGCCCTGAACAAAGACCTCATAGGGGCCCAAGTCGGACTCTGAATATAAAATCTGTTCTCTGTTAAACGTTTTAATTGACTGATTTTCCTGGCTTTCTTGAATATTTAGGATGGGATCCGGCGGAGGGGGCGGGTCAGGGGGAATTTTGTCCGCCATGATGGCGAACTTGATAGTAAGATTTTATCAAATAAGATATAAAAATTGGAGATTGACAATAACTATAAATGTAAAATAGAGGAAAAAGGTTAAATAAACAAAGGTAGTGTTAGTAATAGCCCTTACTAGTATAATACAGCTGCACTTGTTGAAAATCTTCGGACTCGAGGACACCATTCACTTGGTTCGTTGCCGAAAAAAAACAACCTCACATACTTTACAAAACTCACGACAAGAACAATTGTCATCTGTCAATTGCCACTTGTTAACTGTTGGGTAAGGAGCGCTTTTCAAGAGCAAATTTCACAGCTTACTGACCAGTAGTGCTTAACATACAAAAAAAATGCGTTTTTTAAATGTTGTATTTTAAGTGCTTTAAAACGTGCTTTGGCTCATCAATATTACAGCGGTGCATTTTAAGCGGTTTAAAACGGGCATTGGCCCATCACGAAAAAAAAGTTGAATTGTCTGCAATAACTTTACACAGCGTGAAATAATTATTGGCCCAATGGTGTATCTCCAACTGACATTTTAGCAGCGAATTAATAGCGATTTTTCAATGATCTATGAATTTGGCCACCATTATCCATCAAAAAATTCATTGGCCCAATGCTTTGCCAGTCTTGTGTGTTTGCTGGGCAGCTCTGGGCGTGGTTTATTCGCGGCTATTGGTTTTACTTTGATCAAGGCCTGGCCTATTTTTCAGACCGCAGCAGGTAACGGTGTGTACCAGTGACCGTTAATTTTGCTACGTGTCAGCTCGAATAAAACGACTGCCAAAAAAAAAAAAAAAGAAAAAAAAATGATGGTAAAAAAAAACGTGCCCTTATATAATAGGTTTGTTCACGGGTGCAATTCAGAACCAGTCCAGGGACTATTCATATGCACATTCTAAGAAGTGGCGTTCGCGGTTATGTACTTCTGAATTTTAAATAATAGCTCGTTGTCGCGGATTATATCGGATTCGTTCGTTATCGATTCGGAATCAGTTCTAGCGCACTGACCTATAAACAACAAATGGAAGGATAATGCAATTTGTCAGTATTACGCTAAATTGAATTCGCGCATACCACGTGATCTCTTGGAAAAATTGGATCAGGAGCATGCGCAGTCAATCAACCGTACAGGACCGGCCTTGCAAATAAATAATACTATAAAACTGGTACAGTACATACTTATGTTTTATTTAAATAAACTGAGAAAGTCTTATTTGTAAGGACTGAATTAAAATTATAAACTTGTTTATATAAAAATAACATAAAATAATTACAGAATGAATTTAGACAGATTGTGATTTATATTTTATCAACACTTTTTGTAGAAAAATTGTAATTGCTATATACTTGATATACCTACATAATCAGAGATTAGTAACCTTTTATACATCATAATTGAGTGGGTATATTTAACTCTACTTATACAGAAATTTTCATTTCTATTTTATAAATGAACATTTGGTCAGACAGAAGAGTTCAAAAGTGATAAATGTTACTTTTTTACCAATTTTTTCTGTATACATATCAAGTTGTTGTTGAATAATACACACTTTTTTCAAAATGAAATATTTATTCAGCAGCAATTCATTCCTGATGATAAATGCATTTTACAAAAATAGAAAAAAAATCGATATTTACAATTATTGATTAGAAAACAATATTACTTTGCTCAGTTTTTTCCGAATCAAGGTGCCTCTGATACTTTCGGTTTGTTTTTATGTAGAAAAACCTAATTCGAAAATAAATTTCCATGGTCGTTTTTATAATTTTTAGTCTATGACTTTCCAAAACAGACTGTTCAAACATGTGGACATCTAGAACATCAAATAATTTGTGATTATTCAATAATTGTTTCACAGACTCATTTACAACTACTTTTAAAAAGTTTGATTCTTTTGGAACTCTATTATCATTTGTTATCATGATATGCCTTATTTTTCGTTCACAAAAAATACAAATTTTTATAATATCAGCTGATGGCTTTACAAGACCACCCCTATTTTTCCTAATCAATAATTTGAAATGATCTCCATCAGTGATATGATTCAAACTTTCAATGTGCTTCAAACATTCGAAACATTTGATTATTTTTTTCAGTTTTACCACTACAAAACCACTTATATATGTAACCACATTTTCAGTTAAAATAGTAATTGATGGTAAAAACTGAACGACGTATTCTATATTGCCTTCTGTTATATCAATGTCAGAAATGTCTAAATTATAATTTTTTATCAGTGATATATCATCAATTATTGTTGTTCCCGATATCTTATGCAAATCAGACGATGTTGTGGTCAGTATATTGACTTCATTGTCAATTATGCAATTTCCTTGGATATCTTTTATATCATGATTCAGAGCCAGTTTTTTGTAGGTGAAGTAGAACTGGTGTGCAGTGGGGTTATTGTTCCAGCCATTTTTGGACCTAAAACATAAACTTATTTTTATAAAATTGAAGAATCTGTATAATTAGATGAATTACATTCACATGAATAATAATTCTGAATTGACTGTGTATCAGCTACGTTAAATTAATATCTATTAATTATTTTAATATTCCAAGTAACTTTCATGGATTTCAATAAAATGAATGTGACATTTTTTCTATCAATCAAATTACCTTACACAGCAGAAAAACAAGTCGATATGATCCTGGCTGAATTTGTATGTCATGATGTACTTCAATGGGGAGTTTTCAACATTAACAAAATCCTCAAATAAACCTATCAAGGATGTAATTGTAATACAAAATCCTTTAAAAGGAGTTTTGATTTTAGTTTCATATACATGATTTCCATCCAGAGTTTTTAATGTTTTTATGTATTCAATTGTTTGGTGAAAGATCGACATCCAATAATTTTTATTGGCTCTTCTAAGAGGTGCTTTACTTCCTCGGCCCATAGGGTTTCTTGAATTGCACAAATCAAAGGCTCTATCAAAGAATTGAATAGTCCCACCTGCCTCTTGGAAATCTGGATGATTGATATCACATTTTAGAAATTCCAATGCGTCTGCTACACTATTGCTAAGTGTTTGAGTAGCAAGATTCACCTGAAAATAATATAGTGATTGGTATCCTCGATTACACAAAAAAAACAAGCAAATCAACTCACTTTCATTTTCTGTTGGTACCAATTAATATGTGACTGTCTCAATTTATTTCCCAGCCTACAAAACTCCTTTTCTTGAATACTATGAAGCTTCTCAATCAGGTTGAAATCTACTTGCCTCTCTTCATTATCTAGGAAAACTTTATGAGTGGCCCAATTATTCCTCACCAACTTTATCATGTGACAAGCATCAAATATTATGTATATTTTGCTTCCATCAACAGGGTGATGAAAATATGGCTGCAAATTATGAATATTTGTTACTTCAGCTCCCAATTCTGTAGCCATTGTGAAATGGGCACTTGGCCCATCACATGTAACAGAAGTTATTCTCACTCCAACGCTAGATAATCGTGTCAAAGCCTCTCTGACAATATTGGCTTTCTCTGCTCCAGTTAAGCTATGGACTAGAAAGTAACCAATGGGAAGTTTCCAATGACCATTGACTCCAACAACCATTAACACAAGTGCTTGGGTGGCACATTCTAATCCATCATCCTGAATTCCTGTGCCAACATCTTCATACCCCCAAGTTCTATTGGCAATGACATCCACTTGCTTCTTGATGGCCATCTCATCAAGCATCAGGGGAAAAATTGTCTCCAAATCCCTGTTTTCATTTTTTTCAACAATTTTCTTCAGGGACATGAAACAACAATAAGAAAAACCAGGGACACATTCAACATTTCTTATCCATGATCTGATTGTACTTGGAGCAGGCAGTGCTAAACTGAAAGTACGTCTCACATAATTATAGTAAATTTTATACCCATTTAGAATAAGACCATCCTTATTTATTATTAATAAATCGGTTGAAACAAAAAATTACCAACAAAAATGAACGTCGTAACTAATTTATTAGATGTCACGTTTTTGAAGTTACGTCAAATTTTGATTTCATGTTAATGTCATAACGCAAAATAAGATATAAAAATGCGATATTCTGATGAATCCAAAAAACTTATGCTTAATGTAGTAAACTATTTTCAAAACGATTTAGGATCTCGATTTAAGGCAATTCAAAAAGCGTCCGAAGCACTAAAAGTTCCAGAAAGCACATTATATAATCTTGAAAAACCAAACAGAGCTACAGATTTCGAATTTAGAAGAAATATGTCTGCAAGCGTTTCCCGGAGCAAAACCCGAATTACAAAAAATACCCTGCATTGTTTGAGGGAAGTAATTTATAAAATGTATGCGCGAAAGGATAAAATCACAGTAGAAACTATTTTACGGCAATTTATCGAAGAGTCTCCAGAAACTAAGATTTCCAAAGGTTCGTTATATTTGGGAATTAAAAAAATGGGTTTTCATTTCAAAAAACAGGATGGAAGAAAACATTTATTGGAAATGCCTGCAGTCAGATTAAAAAGAATATTATTTTTGAACAAATACCATGCTGCTAAAGCGAAAAGCTCTTTACACCTGTTTTTCTGGATGAGACATGGGTTTTTAGTAAAAGCGGGGACAGAAGAATGTGGCAAGATGGTACTAAACACAGTGATTTAAAAATAACTGGAAGTGGGACACGATATGTAATTGTTCATGCCGGTAATAAAAAAGGTTTTGTGGCAAATGCATCGCTTATTTTTAAATGCAATAAAAAAACAGGCGATTACCATGATAACATGAACACCGGAAATTTTGAAAATTGGTTTAATCAGCAACTAATTGTAAACTTGGAAGAACCATCGTTAATTATAATGGATAACGCAACGTATCTCAGTCGCCTGGATGAAGAAATCCCAAGAAAAAGTTGGAGTAAAACACGCATGTTAGAATGGCTCAAAAAAAAGAATATTCCTTTTCCAGATCACATTTTAAAGGATGCTGTTTGGAATATAATTGAAAAGCAAGTTTTGCCAGAAAAAAATTATCATTTAGACAAATACGCTGCCGAGCATGGTCATTGGCTATCACTCAGGCTACCACCCTATCATTGCCATTTTAATGCCATCGAAATGGTCAGACACTAAAAGGCATTATGAGCAAGCTATTACGAAAACTGCAAGGTCACCTACTGAAGTCTTAAAAGTATGGAATGACGTTGTAAAAAATGTACCGGAGCAACACTGGCAGAATTACATAAATCATACAGAGAAAATTATTTCTGAAGCACGGGAAGTAGAAAACAAACTGGACCTACTAAACATCGAACCTATGGTGATCTCTGTATCCAATGAATCCGATGATGAACTATCACTTTCCGAAAGTTATTCTGATTTAGAAACTAATTAAACTTTGCCTTGAAGATCACGTTGTCATTTTTTTTAAATCTAGAATTTGTACTTAATCGAACTCTGAATTGCCATATTTTTTTAAGAAAACTATGTATCTAGTTAATAAAACAATGTTTTTAAAATTAGTGCGCTTCTTTTATATTTTTTTATTATGTCAACATCTTTAGAATTTTATGAATTTCATAAAATTAATTTGTATTATTACAAACCGCCACTGATAATATGAAATTTCAAGTCACTATGCCAATGCAATAAGAAATATGTCCAGCATTTGACATGACAAAGGTCATAACCTAATTTTTTTCATGCGGGTTCAGATGGTTCAAGAAGCCGCATACGTTAAGTTACTAAAACGGCTGGTACCTCTAAATAGGTATTAATTTTACTATATATGCCTTGCTAGAATAAAATTGAAGAGTCATTGCAAAACTCCTCAATTCCTCTGGGTATTTTTCTCTACCCTGCTTCTTCCCTCTATTTGATTTGTTCATATTAGAAATACATCTCCTCATCAAAGCTAGAGGAATCCCAGAATAGGATTTGTCTAGAACAGCTAAAGCTTCTGATGACATAAGATTTTTCTTTCTCAAATCCCAAACAATCTGTTTTAAATTGGTAACTTTTCGGAATAATCTACCAACTCTTTCCTTGGTAGTCTTCAATTTCTTTGATAATATCGTCTTGGACTTTTTTACATTTTCCAAATTCATTGATAGTTTCTTAGGAATAGTGCTGGAAAAGATATTAATAACATGAATCACTATTTGCAGATATTGAAACATAAATAAGTGATTATTTGACATGCATAATTTAAGAGTATTGTACTTATTACTTACTTATAATTATGGAACAACTTTATATTCTTCCTTGCTTTTTTGAGAGGTCCCCGAAGTCCTTCACTATCTGACGATGACCAATCAATAAATTTCCTTTTATCATTTTTCAATTCATTTTTGAATGGTGAATCAACTATATCTAACTGTTGAGGAATATCAATAATCTAATCCTTGTAGTAAAGCAAATCTTCATCTGCATATATATTCTGTGATGTAGATGAGAGGTCAATTGAAATGCTTGAAGAATCACTGAAATGCAGAAACAATATTTGATGATTGCACTGCAGAAATGATACAGAGAGCATACTGAAAAGTTATCTCCAGTCTACTATAACGTATGAATATGTTACCTTTTTCTAGGCGAATCAACATCACAGGAAAGGGGTACATCCACCAAAGTATTCTCCTTATCAAAAGAGAAATTCTCCCCAGTCACTGTAATATCTTGAGATGTACTTGGCATAGATTCTCTAGATGAACTAAAATCAGATGATTTTTATAACATTGTGAGTGAATACGTTGTTTTTAATGACATACTTTTGAAAATAGTTGTTTTAGAATTGTATTGTCTAAAAAATGAACTTGAGAAATTATATAGTGGAAATTGGGAAAAAAATGGGAGTTTACATAGACATATGGAGGCAGATAATCAATCTTAATGAAAAATAATGAAAGAAAAAATAGAAAAATTCAATGAAAATTAACCTAAAAAGAAGATTAGATTAATGCTGTGAAATGAAGTATTGAAATGAAAAGAAAAGGGTGGAAGAGTTTTGATTACAATGAAAATACTGTGAAATGAAATTTATGTTGGAAATACAAATACACTTTTTGTTCACTATGTGTATAATTTCAATGTTAATTTGATTTTTATGATTTGTCAGTTAGTTGAATTGTCAGTTTTTAAAAACTTCACTTAAACCTCAAGAAATTGCATTTTTATTTTTCATATATATCGATAGAAATATTAGAAGCTGGTTAAGCTCTCATTTCTTACATTATGGCGACCGTGACTATGGAAAAAGTTCAGAAACTGCTTGAGGTACATAGAGTATCATTTGACAAATTGTTCAACGAGTTAGTAAAAAACTTGGAAAGCAAAAATTCAGATATCAGCATTATTCAAGGTAATTTCAGTACACTTTTTTCGAAAAATGATAAGTTAAATGAGCTGAATAAGAATATGCTTGATTACATGATTGATTCAGATTGTCCTCCTCAGGACATTGATAGTGAAATAGAACTGGCCGATTCATATTTATCGAAATTTAATACAATCAATTGTAGAATTGATCAGTTGTTAGCTACCGAACGTTTAGGTAGTCTAAGCATTAAATCCGAGAAGAATAACCTGAAATACCCCAAAATTGAGTTCAAAAAATTTGGTGGTGAATTGAGAGACTGGTTACCATTTTGGAATCAATTCAAGCGCATCGATGAAGACGACAACGTAGACCCTCAAGATAAATTCCAATTTTTGCTTCAAGCGACAATTCCAAAATCGAGAGCTCGTCAGATAGTAGAAAGTTATCCTGCCACTGCGCAAAACTACCACAAGGCTTTGGAAAGTTTGAAGTCTCGCTACGGTAAAGATGAGCTACTTGTCGAATTTTACGTAAGAGAACTCCTTCAATTAGTATTGGGAAGTTTAGATTGTAAGCCTTCCCTTTCCAATCTATATGATAAATTGGAAGCTCAGCTAAGAGCCCTAGAAACCCTCAATGTGACGTCAGACAAATATGCGGCGATGCTATTCCCATTAGTGGAATCTTCTTTACCAGAAGATGTCCTGCGAGTGTGGCAACGAAGTTTGTCCAGCCTTGACACTGAATATACAATCAAATTTCAAGATAACAAGCTGAACAAACTTATGGATTTTCTACGCCGAGAAGTTGAAAGTGAAGAGAAGATCAATCTGGCTGTTTCTGGTTTCCAATGCATTCGAAAGAAGAGAGAAAATATATCAGAACCTACGATACCCACGGCTACCGGTTTGATCAACCACAAAAGGAGTTTTCAGAGACCTGCCAAATGTGTGTTTTGCAAAAGTATTGACCACACATCTGAGAATTGTAAGACTGCGTTGGAAATTAGTTTTGAAAAAAGAAAAAAGATTCTTTCAGAAAATGGACGTTGTTTCGTCTGCACTAGATATGGACATTCAGCTCAGAGATGTCACGTTAATATTAAATGCGAAAAATGCATGAAGCGGCATGCTACAATTTTATGCATCCACACGTCTCGAAATGAAGCTGAAACTAGCCCAACCGTCACTGAAGAAATTAAAACTGATTCGACAGTACAGAGCTACTCTAATGTGACATACAATGAAGTATTTTTGCAGACATTTGTTGCAAAAATTATTGGTAATAATGGATTAACTAAAGACATTAGATGTATCATAGATACTGGAAGTCAGAGATCCTATATAAATAAATTTGTTGCCGAAGAACTGAAACTACAACCTTTGGGTGAAGAAAATTTGATTCATGCACTTTTTGGTGGAGCAGAATCTGAAACTGTAGTGCACAAATCCTACAGAATTGAGCTTCATAACTTTAGCAACAAATTTACCTGTACTTTTCAAGTTCTTGATCAATCCATTATATGCAGCAACGTTGTATCCGTTTCCAGCGGACCATGGATAGCAGAATTGAGAAATGTTGGTATTTCTATAAATGATACAAAGCCTGGACCCATTGACGTTCTGATTAGGGCAGATGTAGCTGCCGAACTGGTTACTGGAAGAAGGCATGTACTACAGTGTGGTTTGGTTGCAATTGAATGCCAGCTTGGATGGTCTCTTATGGGAAAAGCCCATATTAGATCAAATGACTTGATTTGCACTGCCTCAATGTTGACAACCTCGCTTTTCTCCCAAGATGAAAATGTCTCGAATCTATGGACTTTAGATGTGTTAGGAATCACTGATCCAGCTGAGACAAAATCCAAAAAAGAAGCCGAGTTAGCTGTTATGAAACATTTCAATGATACTGTCCAGATCAATGACAAAGGCCGATATGAAGTCGTTTTGCCTTGGGTTGAAAATCACCCTTCTTTGCCGAGCAATTTTACTATAGCAAAGAAACGTCTCGAAATTTTGATGGTTAAATTCAAAAAAGATGGACACTATAGTGACTGCGACCAAGTCTTTCAAGAATGGTTAAGAGAAGGTATAACTGAAAGAGTACCGGAAAACGAAATTACAAATTTTGGTCATTATTTACCGCATCGACTTGTTATAAAGCAACAGAGCACCACTAAGTTCAGACCTGTTTTTGATGCATCGGCTCACGAAAAAAAATCAACCTTCCTTAAATCAATGTTTGGAAAAAGGAACAAATTTAATAGAAATAATTCCCTCTATTTTGCTTAAGTTCAGATTGGGAAAAATTGGTGTTATGTCCGATATCAAGCAAGAATTTCTCCAAATAAGTATATCAAAATCTGATCGAGATTTCCTTCGATTTCTTTGGTACGATGAATCAGGTATAATCTATTTTCGTCATGCACGAGTTGTTTTTGGTTTGACTTGTAGCCCGTTTCATCTGGGAGCTGTTATTCAACACCATTTGGACAAAGAAATTGATGCTATTTCTGATGGAAATTCTTGTTTTTCGAAAAAGATGATTTTGAAATTGCAAAAGAGCTTCTATGTTGACAACTGTGTCACTAGCCTCAATACTGAAGAAGAATGTTCAGAATTTATTGCTCAATCTAAAGCTGTTATGGACAAAGCAAAATTTGATCTACGTGGATGGGAAACTACAATTTTAAAAAAAGAAGAAATCCCTGCTGAAAATTTTGTATCATCTGTTTTGGGACTAAAATGGAATCGATTTGAAGACACTTTAAAACTCTTGTTTGATTGGTTTGAAACTATAAATTTTGGAAAAGTAACAAAGAGATCTATTTTATCTTTAGCGAATAAGATTTTTGACCCAATCGGAGTAACATCACCATGTTCCTTGCTTGCGAAGATCATGATACAAAAAATGTGGTCAATAAAAATTCCATGGGACTCAGAGATACCAAACGATCAAAAATCAATTTTTCTGGATTGGGCAAAAGAACTGAGTCTACTGATCAACTTGAAGATTCCTAGATGGTTACTGAATTCCTCCGAAGCCAACCACGATACTTGGACAATTCACTTGTTTGTTGATGCCAGTGTACATGCGTATTCTGCTGTCATATTTTTGCGATCAGAGAGTCCTACATCTGGTATTAATACACAGTTAATACAAGCGAAATCCAGAGTTGCTCCATTGAAAAAGATTAGTATCCCTCGCTTAGAGCTTATGGCTGCTACCATTGGTACAAGACTGCTTTCTAGTGTTTTAGAAAATCTTGACATGCAAAATGTTCCGGTATTTTGTTGGTCTGATTCCACCACCGTTTTGTTTTGGATACGACAAGAGTATCAATGGAAAACATTTGTATCGAACAGGGTTCAAGAGATAGGAACTTTAACAAAAATTGAGAATTGGTATTTTGTCCCTGGAGAGTTGAATTTAGCCGATTTACCATCCAGAAGTTGTTCACCTAAGAAATTATTGGAGTCAGAATGGTGGAAAGGGGCGACATGGCTGAGAAAAGGTCAAGATGATTGGCCAAAAGAAAAAAATGAAGTTAATGAACAGATTGTTTTTGAGGAAAAGAAAAAGAACACCACAACTTTAGTCAACAATAAGAAAAATTCATGGTATTATTTTCGCTTTTTAAAGTACCAGCAGATTTTAAATTTAGTTGCATGGATACTGAGATTTGCTACAAATTGCAAAGAAAAGAAAAATGGAAAGATAAAAATTGATGAAGTTTTAATTTTGGATGAAGTCAACACCAAAATAAAGCAAACTACTCTGACATTAGATGAAATTGAAAAAGCCGAGAAACTCATTATCCGAATGATTCAACAAGAATCTTTCCCAAATAAAAAAGAAGATCCCATTCTACAATCTCTTCAAACTTTTACCGATGATTATTATTAAATCCTTTATTTAGCAAAAATCAGTCAGCTAATATAAACATAGAATATAATACAGTTACAATATTACATCCAAACAAAACAACATTACATATATGATGAGAATACCAATACAAATTATATTACAGTAAACGTATGTCCAAATTATGATAATAAATCGACAATATCAACACATTTGTACAAAACATAAATACTAACATAAATAAATACAATACAAAAATTTTATAGCCGAAAACCAGACATAAAATCAAACCACAAAAACAAGATTACAGAATTAAGTGATTTGCAGGCCTAATTTATAGACATAACTCAACATCCATTGCTGCTACTTGAATATTGACTCATTAAATAATCTTTGAGCTTGTTTTTAAAAGACATACTAAGACTAAAAACAAGAATTACTGAGCGAGAAGATACAAATTATTTTAGATTTCCAATGATTCTTCCATCTAATCACCCTGTGGTCAAAAGAATGATTGAGCATCATCATAGGAAATTATGTCATATTGGTACTCAAGGTCTACTATGTGTATTGAGAGAGAAATTTTGGATAGTACGAGGCAGAAAAACAATTAAATCTGTGATTCACAAGTGTGTGATTTGCAGAAGACACGAAATAAAACATTATAAAACGCCCAGTTTACCTCTACCAAGAAATCGAATTGCAGATACAGCAATATTTGAAGTCACTGTTGTGGATTTGACTGGTCCACTATATATATGAAATAATGTGAAGGTATGGGTCTGTATTTTTACATGTGTGGTCTACAGATCAGTTCATTTGGAGCTTGTGTCTAGCCTGTCAACAGATAGCTTCTTGCAAGCTTTACGAAAATTTATTAGTAGAAGAGGAAGACCAAAGATAATCTACAGTGATAATGGAACAAATTTTGTAGGAAGTGAAAATGCATTGAAGAACTTAGACTGGAACAAAATTAATGAATTTAGTAACATTGAAAGAATTTCATGGCTATTCAATCCTCCTACAGGAGCATGGTGGGAGCGCTTGATACGGTTGCTCAAACAATTATTAAGAAAAACATTGGGTAGAATTTCATTAAGCTATGAGGAGCTACAGACAAATTTATGTGAATGTGAAGCTCTTATAAATTCAAGACCTCTCACATATGTGTCCGAAGACAAGAATGATTTGATACCTCTTACTCCAGCCATGTTTCTACAAGACATTCAGACAGTGGAGACAAAAGATTTGGATGAAGTAGATAGCAGTACCCTGAATACACTTGAAATATAGACTGAAACTGAAAGAGGATTTAAAAAAAAGATTCAGATCAGAATATCTTAGTAAGCTGATAATGATTCAAAATTCTAAAGAAACCCAATAGATACAAAAGGGAGAAGTTGTATTAATTGGATCCGAACAGAAGAGACTACATTGGCCGCTAGGTCTTGTATTAGAAACCTATCCTGGAAAAGACAAAAAGATACGTGTTGTAAAGCTGTGAACTGCAACTGGGACCATTGTTAGACCAGTACAAAAATTGTACCCATTAGAAGTGACATCTGCAGAAGATACTGCAGGTTTACGAGAAAAGGTTAAACTTAGCGAACATAGATTGAAAGAAGAACCAGAACATGAGACTAGACAGATTTTCACAAGATGTGGAAAAAAAAGTTCAACCACCAAGAAGATTTGATGACCGTGTTTAAAAATTTTGACCGTCAAGAAAATGACAAATGCGGTGGGAGGATGTTGGAAATACAATATGTTCACTTTTTGTTCACTATGTGTATAATTTCAATGTTAATTTGATTTTTATGATTTGTCAGTTAGTTGAATTGTCAGTTTTTAAAAACTTCACTTAAACCTCAAGAAATTGCATTTTTATTTTTCATATATATCGATAGAAATATTAGAAGCTGGTTAAGCTCTCATTTCTTACAATTTAATAAAATTTATGTTATTTCTCAATTTTTACTACTAATTGTTTCAAGTTACTTATTCGGACAACGGAGATCTGAAACATTACATTATCAATGACCCTCAAACAACAAAATATTGAGTATGCACCAACCTAGGTTCATGTGTGTTCAAAATCATGAGTGGTTTCCTAGGACCAAGCTTCTTGGTCGGTATGGCACTTGATTTCAAACATAGTTTTCCTTTGACATAATGGAAGCTGTCTTCTGAAAAATGCTCACTACATATCCTATTACTAGGATGGAGTTTTTCCAGAGTAGTATCTCTTCCAATGGCTCTCATCCATGGTCTATAGCGCTTAGAAGTTAAGCTGTAATCATAAATGGGTTGGAATAATTTTGTATGATGTAAAAATAATTCATTCAAACCAGTGATGTAAAATGACGGTCATTTTAAACATTGTGACAAATGACCGTCACGTGACCGTCATTTTGGTCATTTTCCTAATCTTTGACAATTCATTAATTTTTGAAATATACCTAAATGCAGAAAGACGTGAAATGCAGATATGTGAATCATTATCTTAAAATGAAAAAAAGGATATAGGATATAAGAAATAAACAATTTATTATTAACATAAATAAAAAAGAACACCAATATCACACTAAAAATTTTAAAGGTACTATGGACTATGGTACTAAATGTATAAATTATACAACAATAACTGTTGTATAAGATATACTTAGGTAACTTAAGTAATAAGAATATCTATAAATAATATAATTAATATGAATTTATTATTAACATACAGATAAGGTTATGTGCAAAATGACCTGGCGGTCATTTTCGAATGTGACATGACCGTGACCGACGTCATGACCACCAAAATGACGCGGTCATATGACCGACTCACATCACTGATTCAAACAATGATCCATTGGTTGAATAATTAAAAATATATCGTACCAGAAATAATCCACTCCATCAATGTCTCCTTGGTTCTTACAAAACATCACCATGCAGTTCTTCCCCATTATGGAAAAAACGGATGAAAAAAGTCTCAAAAAGTTCGGTAACGCTGATGACTGTTGGTAATGAAACACAGTTCACACACAGTAGTAAAACGATAATGGCAAAACGAAAAACAAACACAAATTTTAATAACGTTGGTTATAATCTAACGATTCAAACGTACGAGAACGACTAAATATGAAAATGGCTGTGCCAGCTCCACTGACCTATAAACAACAAAAGGTCCATATTAGGTAACATAAAAAGGTCAGTGGCCAGCTCTGGTAAAATCTGCAATAAGAATTAACATACGTATCAACAGCACATCAGATAATTGATTTCAGACATCCACTGTGACGTAGAATACATAATGCGCATGAGCCGTATCCAATTTTCAACACTCGCATAGTGGCCGTAAAAATTCTTCGCGCATTCTAATGTATTGTCATTCCATTTTTTTGTTTATAGGTCAGTGTTCTAGCCATGTTACTTTGAATATAGTTCTATATTCAAAGCCATGGTTCTAGCCAATGAACTATGAATACGGATGGAATGGCCCCTTCCCATTTAAACGTTGGTGTGTTCTTTGTTTAAACAATGAAACGTTTTTGCGGCCAACATAAGAAGGTCCGAGAGAGAGATGGAGCTAGTCAGGGCAAAAGGCCCGCAAATTTCAAGGTGGTGTATAGCGGATTTATAGTAATTTATATTTTAAAATTTATTTAGGCAATTGTAATTGGATAAAAGGGAGTAATAGGGATGGGTAAAGAGGATAAAATTATTATATAATATTAAATTTCAATAAAAATACTGATTTTGGAAGATATATATTATATTACAAAAAATTATTTCTCAAAATACCTACAAAATATTTTTAGCAGATTTGTGTAGAAAGCAACAGTTCTCCTTATGAGGCTATTGGTTTTTAAAATGAATAGCTTTAGTAAGCTTTTGTGTGATTCTATCAGGAATTTGGTTTTTTATTGAATTTATGTGGTGAAGCCGAATTGTAAAATAATTTTTCATTATTAATCTTACCAATTGAATTATATGACCATGAAGTGGATCTTGATCTAGACAATGCTGAGATAAACATAAAAACAATTCACTGATGTTCAAATTTCTCATTGCAAGAGAAACCAGCCTCAACATTATATTCGGCACAGAAAAGTTTTTTTCAGACTTAATTACGCTTTCTGCAACCATATAAATTTTAACTATATCTTTTTTAGGCTTGCTAAGACCCCCTCTATTTTTTTCTATTCAGTAGCATGCAAGTAGAACTAGAAGTTATTAAAGAACGGGCACATTCATTGCAATTAAGAGTTTTGATAAGTCTTTTGCTAATAAAACCTGCTATATATACTCTACCACAACACAAATACAGGGTGTTTCTAAATACATGCGACAAAATTCAGGAGGTCAATAGAATAAACACCATAATTTATAATTCTTTTAATAAATTGAGTGGAAAACAGTAAAGATGTAAAATGTAATACGATTCATAATAAATGCTGGTAATGACCACCTCTAGCCAAAATACATGAACGTAGCCTGCAGATATTTTCTTCTGTTTGAGTAATTCATTCAATAGGCTATTTAGACTTTTAATTCATTTTTTGTCTACTTATTTTGCTTTGATTATACTTGTTCACTTTCTTGTACTTTTGAACAGTTTCATGAGCAACTTTCCAAAACCTCTTCCTACGCTGCATATTATTTAAATCAGAAAACTTGAAATCCCCAAAATATACAGGTTCTCTACGGGTCCTGCAAACACATAAATATTTCAACAAATTAGTAGAAGTGAAAATTTTGATAATAACTATATTATTATTAAAACTACCTTAAATTACAAATTTTCAGTTTCACATGATTCCATAGATTCATGATTGTGTGTTAAATTTGAAGGACCAGCGTTTCCAACATATTTTCGTAATCTATAAGTTCACGATTTTCAGGTTTCTCTACCACCTCACAGATATCCAAAGTTTGATCTGAAAATAATAAAATGAATAATAAACACTTCAAATTAGTACTTAGAAGTAAATAGGAATATTCAAATGAAAATACCTGGTTCTTTTAGGGTTTACTTCTTCATGTTTTCTTTTTCAAACACTTCGTTGTTTAGGTTCCTTGCTGAGAGGGGCAGGAAAATCAGCCGACTTTTTCAATACCTTATTTCCATGAACATTTACTTCATAATCATCTATAGGCACAAACTGCGGATGTCGGACTGGGAGTAAAATCTACTCTTCTTATTGCATGTAACCACTTCTAACTAACTTCCTCAAGTTGGGATCTTTAAGGAATCCTAAAACTACAGATTTTTTCACCACTCCAAAATGAATTAAACGATTAAACTAACCTGTGAAACTTCCTTTTTGATACCTTTTGTTCGTCTATTAGTACAATTCACTGCACTGCAAGATTAAACCATTTTCAGACAAATATAAAACAAAATAAAAATCTCTTAAAGGCTATAAGTCTATAAATATTTATAATAATCACCAAAAACTACTATTATTAATTTAAAAATTCAGCAGAAGCAAAATTATTTAAAAGCAAACACGATAAATACTCTTCCTCTAATGTTAAATACAGGTTTTCTGCCCTGACGCCCCTGACTAGCGCTATCCTTATCGTCTGTCTCATCTTGACATCAATTCATACGCAAAGTGCCCGTTCCATCCGTATTTATAGTTCATTGGTTCTAGCGCTTCTCTGATTTTGGTAAGGACTGAAAGTTCGGTTCCACTGCTCATGCGCAAATGATCTATATGCTAGTTGTTTTAGTTGTTTTCATATTTCAGTTGCTTATTGTTGTTTCTTTTTTCGTTTATTGTGTTTTAGCATTGTGAACAAATATCAAAAAAGCTAGAGTCACTTGTTTTGTTTTCGTTCAGGTTCTGAGACATGAGAGGTATTCTGTCGTTCTGATATTGTTCGCGGTGTAATCAAATTATTTGATGGTTCGTGATTAGGCATGCTCTCCGAACTCGTTCGAAATCGGTTTGGATTGTAACACGCGAACATACAGCTAGCATTAGAGACTTTTAGCTTGTCTTAAATTTCTCACTTATCCGTATCCGTAACGAACTGCGCATGTGTAGACCCGTTACGTCTCAGCCGATACGATGCGTTGAACGTATTGTTACGTCCCCTACTCCGTATACGTAAACGTATCCGTATCCCGACCAAAATCAGTATTCTGTGCTATTAGTGCTATTTTACTGGTCTTCTTTTTCTTTGATATTGGTTTGGTTTAATTATAACCCAATATATTTTGGTCATGCGAAATATGCATAAAAAATAGGTCGTCCAAATCATCTTCGTCCTCGTCTAGCAGCAATGGATTATTTAATATCGCCCCCATATTACGTTTTTACAAAAATATAAAAAGAAAACTAAAAAAGTTTTGAGGTTATACAATTAAAAACAGAACGAAACGATACGTTTTCTGCTAAAAAGGTTTTATTGACAATTTCTTTACGTCAACGTAACTCCAATACGGATGCGGATACGTGTAAAAACTTATGACAAGCTAAAAGTGTCATTATGTCAGTGAAACCTATACCTTTTCTATATTCCAACCAAGGCAACTTCTTTAATGTGTATAAATGCTCGACTGTTGCCCCCGAGAGAGAAAAGTCTTAAACCTTTGTTGTTTTCTCTAACATGTTTACAGCCCAGAAGAATGAAGTGGGAGCCACTTCCAGACGCTCGTAACGGCGGAGGCCCAAAAAATCTAACGAAGAAGAAGTATAGTTGCTGATATTACCCAATAAAGAAGAAGAAGAAGAAGGCAGTGTAGTTGTTTTGTTTTTTATTTTCAATTCAAAATATTATTGCTTTTGCAATATAAATTAAGAAAAAACTTAACAAAACATCAAATTTAATTATGGAAGAAATGGAAAATAAATTGTATTCGAATAATCCCATTAATATATCTCACTCAATTTCAAAAATAATTGATAACGTAAGGAAAAAACATTTTGAAGGTGTAAAAGATTTTCCAGAAGTTAAGTTTTTAAAAGAAAAGTTGATGAACGTTGATCCCCTTATTAGTGAAGTGTCAGGAAAAGCTATTACGATTCTTATTGGTGATGGAATCTTGTCCATTGATGATATTCTTACAGATGTTATTAGTACCATGAATTCAATGAAGTAAGATTATAAATAATGTATATTTGTCCTCTATTCAGTAAATTTTTTTCTAATATAAGCATAATGCTTAAATACCTGGTACTGGTCTATTAGATTTTTCTAAATATGGAATGAACCATTGAAAATGATTTTGATTTGAGTTTGACCAGTTAAGAGAACCTACTTCATTCTACATTTAATTGAATACGAAATTCATTTGATTTTGTTCTTAAAAAATACATATGTTGTAGGCTTATTGTAAAATCAGTTGAATTATAATTTGTTGTAATACTACCAACATAATTAAGAATATCACTATCTGACTGATAATTTTTAATTACACTTACTGCTTGTTTGTTTTATTGCTAACATGCACCTTCACGTGATTGTTTTTGAATTCAATTAGTTGAAATCTGTTGTATTATAATATGTCTAACAGTCCTTCAGACGAATTGGAATTCTTGATCAAAATAGAAATGACAGGTTTAGATTATTCATTACCGCATGATCCACTTATATGACATTTGCTATTACATTTCATTTGAGCTTTAAAACAAACATTCATTATTGTGGCACTGTGCCTTGCTTGGCTTCTTTGTGGAATATTGAATATCATTAGTTTGGCACTCAGTAATTTCGTCATTCGAAAAGCATCATTTTAATTAGCCATGTGTGTTACCAATTTAATAAACTCCATTGTAGATATTCACTACAGTTTCTAATATATTTTTGTGATCCAGTGGCCCTCTATCTACTCTAGGAACTTCAATTGCAATATTTTGGCCATTATTAAGAGATTTCAGTTTTTTATTGCTGGTTTCAGCATTTTTCTGCAATTCCCTTTTGATCCACAGTGCATCTTTTTCTTTTGCTCTTCACTATTTCTTCATTTCTGCATAAGTCATACATACTACTCTGATTCATTTGTGGAATTTGAATAACATTGAATACATCCTATATCATTATCCAAATATAACACAAAAATAAATGATTTAATCACATAATCAACAACAATTACAATTTGACTGGAACACGCAGTGTTGTGATAATAAGACTAACAAGCATATTACAAAATGCCTAAAATTATCAGTAATATTGTGATATTCTTGATTATTTTGGTAGTAATACAATGTGCCTAGTTGTATAGAAAAACGTAGGCATACTATAATATGACTGATCCTAAGTCTGGGACATATTATACATGACTATACAGATGTAACTAATTACTTCTAGTATTGTCTTGGAAATTTTAACTACATTCCCATTGGTGGCCTCTTAGATTTGAATAGGAGATAGGTAATTTCCAAATATTGAAAGAATAGACATTACTAATCAATCAGTATTAAGATAAACAATAACTTCATTCATTCATGCCTGTGTATTGCAATATACATAAAAAGATCTTTGTGAGGGATATTACAAATAATTTCTGTTAACAGGTTTTAATTACTTGGATTAATAATAAGTTCAAATTAACTGAAATACTTTTCCTTGTTTATTTTTGAAATCTTGAAACCATATATTCTATTTTATTTTAGGTGTCTTTCTACTTTGACTGATATATTAGGTGACCTTTTATACCTGCAGCCAAATGATAAAAAAAATTTGTTTAATTTGCATAATCCACAGCACCCTTTCATAACATTAATTATTGGAAATAATGATGCAGCTGATCATATTTTTATCAAAATACAAAATTTACTAGAGGATTTTGACAGGTAAAACATTTTAACTTTTTTAAATAGATGCATTGTTTTTTATAAATGATAGCTCTGAAATAGCTGAAGTTATTAGAACATATTTGAGTACTACTTACAAAAAAATTTGCCATCTGCCAGAAATTTATAGCTTTGGATAAAGCTAGATTATGATTTTAGTTATTGGTTATTTTCTTGTGCCAGGTGTCCAATAAGAATGGCTTTCAACCATATCTTGGGAACCATTCATAGTATAGCTTCAGCATAAAATGATAAAAGTAGCCGCAATAAAAATCTGGAAATTATTTATAGACATCTAGGTCCACCGCTAGAGGGCGTGATTAAATACTAAAAATTGAAAAAGCTAAATTTGTCCCATTAAAGGGCATTTTAAATGAAATAATCAGATTTTACAAAAAATTCGGTGTATTTTTAATTTCACATGTTTTAGTCCGTCTTTTCAAATAAGGGGTGGAGGAGAGTTGGAACTTTGTTTTGGGAAAATGCCACTAACTACGGTTCTGCTTAATCAATCTTTGCAGGCTGTAATGATAGTATATCTATTGTTATGTTAAACAACCTCCTTTATTGGGCAATTTTAAATAATTTCTTTTAAACCCTTCTCTCCTACCTTGTTGACCAAAATCATACCTCTGATACCCTTTTTCTATGTCCTAAAAACTGGTTGAAACAATAAAATTAATAATGTACTATCTATGAGTCCCCACTCTAGGTATACATTATTCCAAAGACTTCATGAAATTAAAAACATGGTGTGTCGGCATTTCTTTCATTTACAAAAGGTAAACAATTCTTACTTTGTAACGCGGCATAAACCTTTTTTTTCTGTAAAGTCGGCATAATCACATTATCAGATGGGATAAATTCCCATAATTTGTTTAACATTTTTTTCGCAAACTCAAATCTCACTCAGCTTATTACAGAACCTACAAGAATCAGAATGAACAACCCACCTTCAACGTTAGATCTCGTCCTAACTAACGATGAAATGTTGATTTCTTCCTTGAAGTGAACTCTCCGATTGGTAGCAGTTAGCCCATATAAAGTTTAATCTAATACTACCTAATAAAAAGAAGTTCATAACATATGTGACCACTGACTTTTCTAGAGTTAATGATCAACTATATTAGATTGGGACCCATTTTTGAATGACTCAACAAGTCCCTCGTCAAAAACAACCTCAAACCCTGGATAAATAACATGGCGACACGTAAAATAAAACATAAACGACATCTCTGGGGCAAATACGAGCAGACAGGTTTTCTTATCGATTTTCAAAAAAATTTGAAAAAAATATTATTGCTAGTGGTAACAGCAAAAAAGTTTTCAAATACATACGATCCTCTTTGACATCAAAAGTGTCGGGTCTCTTTGTTTTTCTGATGGGGAATCATCCGAAACGCTTTCGTTGACTTTTTCAGATGTTTTTACTAAATAACCCACTACTGAGAACCTTTCAGTAATTAACTGTCCTCGACTTCATTCATCCTTAGAACATGTAGTGTTCACTGTAGACCGGGTGAGGGAACATTGTTTATTAGATAAAGATGTCTGACACATGCGTTTTAAATAAAAAACAATTACAAAATTTACCTGCTAACTAATACCTACCTACGTTTAAAAAAAATTATACCGAATGTTTTTGAAAGAAGTACGACTTAACATTAGAAATAACCAAACAAACTTGAAAGGTGAATAAAATTTTAATAAAAATTGACATTATAAATTATCTAATTTAATAAAAATCTTTATGATGTTCCAAGTGTTGTCCAATAGATATTCCATGCAAAAATTCCAAGGCTAGTTTACAGTACCATTTTAAACTTTTTCTTAATTCAGAATAATAAGACCTTATCTGATCACTAAAATCTACCCCCTTTTTGATTTATTGTAATCAATAATTGCTTTTGGTTCAAAGATGAGCTCATGCTAACAATTTTGCTTGCCTGTTGGTTTAAAAGTAGCGCCGGGACTGGTGCCGCACAAATGTAACAAATTGTAATGTATGTGTGTTACCGGTGCCAAAATATCGCTACAATTATTTCCTTTTAAGATGTTCTGAATTTTGAGTCATGTAGAATGCCGTCTCTAGCATTTGAAACAAACGAAAATATACTTTTCGCAAATCTAAACCATTTGCATTTTTCACCTACCGCACTTCAATAACAGGCACACCGGTCCCCCAGGAATGATAACGCAGTTAACCTGATATTGATTATAATTTATCCGATATTTTTGTTACTATCGCAGATAGAGGTATATATTTAATGTAAAGGTTGTAGTGGCATACCATAGTTGAGGGGTACAAAAATAATACATATTTTCTTCAGTGGAATACCCTGTATTTAATTTAATCTTCGTAAAGCACTTATTTTTTATTCTTTTAATTGAATTGTTGAGTAATTGAACATTCAATATGGTGGTTATGCTGCTTGCTTTCTGTTGGAAAATTTACCATCAAATTCAGTCATGAAATATTATTGTATACATTTCATAATTTGAGAAGTCGATATGTCTTTTGCATAGATAATAAATGAGGCTACCTCGAACATTTGTTGTGATTTGTTATTATTTTTTGTGAAACTATTCAAATAAATATTATAATTTTCGATGTCTAATAACAATAAAACTGTTCAAGATACAGGTGTCAAATGTAATATTATTGAAAACAATTTATAGAATAATATTTCTTACCCGACTTTGATGGTAATAATTTTCCAAAAGGTAAGTAGTATAACCACCATTTTAAATGTTTGATAACTTAATGGTTTAAGCTGGATGCATAGGTACGCCACTGCGTTTTCTGTTAAATATTAGGACGACTCAATGTGAATCCTATAACTTTCACATTTAATGTATACAGCTATATTCATTCATTTATTTGGGTTGTGCTCATCAGCCCAGGCACCTGAGTCTTTGTACCATTTCTCATGTTATCTACTTCCATTCCAGAAGCTTCGTGACTTCTATAAAGGCCACTAGTTTGACTGGAGGGATTTTCAGTAGTTGTGATGGTTGTATTAATTCCTCTCCAAAGTGCTTCCGTCTAAGTTCTTGTAAGATCTCGCAGAAGCAGAGTAAGTGTTTCATCATCAAGTTCACATTTTCTGCTCATAGGTTCACTAACTTTGCCCAGTGTCCAGTCAGCAGGTCGGTAACTGTCTTCAAATGTCTCTCACCCAGTTTCAATAGCCTGGTTGAGAGTTTCTTGTCTACCCTGTTCAGTAAACTCTTTGTATGGAGGTGCCCTTGTGTCAACCTCCATACAGCTATCTGCGATAATATGAAAAATATCCATTGGATTACTTATAATCAATATCCTTGTACATCTTTATGGGCTGTGAATTGTCTAACAGGATGATTAAACTTTTCAGTAAGAAATCAAAAAGTTTAATAGTAAACATTTTCGATTAAAATACACGTGTCTAGCCTTAAGGCAGTTGTCATGCAATGAGTCTTGTGTCAGAAAATTTTAAATTTTCGTATTTTTCTTAAAGATATTACGATACAATTACCATCAAAATGTTTAGTCGATTGACGGTCTCTTACTTGAGATAAACTTTAATAAAGTTCATGTAATTAACATGGGGGAGTAATGGGATGTTTGTTTCTTAATTCCAGAGATTCCCAGAGATCAACTTTCACTCATTTACTCACTATATTTTATCAAATAAAATATATTTCTGCACATGGTTGCTGTAAAAAAATGTTAATAGCTATTATTAAAAAACATTATAAAAAATTCTTATTTTTCAAAAATTCGCAGACGTTCTTGTCAAACGAAGTAAACTCCGAAGGAAAGCATTATAATTTATACAATATACAACAGCTAGGTTGTCTACCTCTTTCTGGTCCCTATTACCTGGTTGCCGTCTATAAACAGGTAAGTTGATATTAGTAATAATTGCGCTCATCTGCTAACCACTAAACAATTAAAATGTAGGCAATTTTATTGCAAATACCATAGTGTAGGGTTGCTTGTGAAAATCCGTTTTAAAAAAAGGTTGCAAGGTGATGATGGATGACGTATTCGACACAGATAACTTCACAAGGTCATTGTGACCAATGATTTTAAGTGGAACCGACACCTCCTTTCAAAGGTAGGTACTAATTTAGTTTGTGTTTATGCTTCATCAATACCTCAAGTTGTTTCAAACTTACGAAGAAGCTCCCTCAAATAAGTCCTCGAAACGGGGCGATCGGGAAACCTCTCATTAAAAATGCGTTTTGCTGCAAGAATATTTTGTCTAGTGTCACCAAGTATTAGGATCGCTGCTACTTTATCACCTAAAGCACGTACCATTTCGCTTCTTGAAGCACTTAAACGTTCATCACAGCTTTGATTTTTTTTGAGCCAGCTGTCAGAAATGCCATAAACACAAATAAGATTAGTATCATTGAATAGGGAACTTTACAACCCTCAATATTCAGTTTCCAAATTTCACTAGTTTATGTATAATCGATCCAAAGATAAAAGGGGGGAGGGGACTTTTGGATAGCACTGTATATTTCAAGTGATTAGTAGATGAGCGCAATTACTAATATCAACTTACCTGTTTATAGACGGCAACCAGGTAATAGGGACCAGAAAAGGTAGGCAACCTAGCTGTTGCATATTGGGTATATTATATGATTTCCTTGGGAGTTTAGTTCGTTAGACAAGAACGTCAGTGACACCTCTCGGTGTATGTTCAGAAACATATTTTATTTAATAAAACATAGGTTTTATCCGGTAAGTAGATGAGTGAAAGTCTATCTTACTTGAGATCTTAGACTATAAATGTAAGAAACTGTTAATCGATTAATTTGCTCTGCATTAAAAAAGAGACCATCAATTTTAAGATATAACAATGTAAAGTTTAAAAAAATATGAACAATATACAGGCCGGGAAATCGAACAGAAACATCTTGCGCCGTTGGACCCGAGTATAGTAGTAAAATTGACAAGTGACGTTATTGGATTGATTGCAACTTTTGGAAACTGTAGTATTTGTGTAGATGTGCATGATGAGTGTAGTATCTTTATGGGTACAGTATGTACCAAAAATTATGGTGCATTATGTTACAAGCCTCTCTACTGTTACCATGGATAAGAACCAAAACTTTTAGACGATATTGTACCACGACAACTACCTTAAAGTTAAGGTTATTACTTTTTAATGTTTGAAATGTTTTTTCAACATTCAATTATTTTAAACTAGTCATTGGAAAACATTATATTTTTGATTTATAATTTAATTTATATAATGTGAGAGAACATTCCGATTTTATGAATACATTAACAAATTTTCATTAATTTCAGCTTAAGTGCCACAATTATTTTTATTTTTGTTTTATTCGGTTATTTAACTTCGGTCTAGTTCTGCAACTGAGGCTAATCACCGACGCCGGAAGCACTCTATCCCCAACAGCAAATTTTTCCGAATCCACTAGTGTTCCAACTATGATTGCCAGATCGGAACTTACCGAGTCCGGGTCAATTCCATGTCGGGCCGTGGCTATAGCTTTGAATATATAAAATACGGCATATCTAATTTATATTTGTATTTATTTTTAAAGGAAAATAAATTTTATTTTCCAAATTTATTCTTTTATTAGTCCAGATAAAAGAACTTTGCTTTTATAGTAGGCAATCAACAATTACATTATGATGTACTATCTTATAAACTAAATAAAATCAGACTTAAAAATTAAAAAAACGAACACAAAATGGACCTCTCCTTGTGGTTCGTTGATTAAATAGACTTTGGTAGACATGTGTTAATCATAAATAAAAGTGAGTAATTTACTTCAACTACTTATTGAATTTAAACTTTATTAGACAATCAACATGTACTTTATACTACTATCTAGTATTTTAAAAACTAAATAAAATCGGACTAAGCAGGAAATCAACACGTTAAATATAAACGAAATTGAGCAATTTACTTTTACTAATGCCGGACAGTCGCGCGCGATAGTGCGATTGGGAAGCGAGCGAAAGAGAGGGATGACATGACTCGGCGGGAGTCGGGGCGCGTGAAGTAAAGCTGTTTGCCGCCTAGCCGTGCCATTTATTGTTATTTTTTATTTTCGGAATCCGGGACAATAGATCGAATTACTGGACACAGGGCAAGACATACGATTCCGGTAAATTCCTGGACATCTGGCAACCTTAGTTCCAACCAGTGTTAGGGATCTTTATCGAGCCCAACATCCATGGACTCTGGACCTCGGTTTTACGTCTCATCCGAAAGACGGCATATCTACATTATACCTCGTGCTCATTGGTATAATGCCTGCGAGCTGTGATATGCTACTCCACCCTAGTAGTCTAAAGTGTTTCGCTGCAGGCTGTACGGGCTCTACGACGGCGTTTCCCCAGTGGTCAGCCATCCAAGTACTAACCGCGCTCGACTCTGCTGGACTGTAATTATCAGAGGCGTTCCACTACAGAGCTGGGTCGATGCCCCTGATCCACCCTGTTTGCACGAATATACTTTATCCGAAATAATGTTATTTCTGCAAAAAATAAAGATTTGAAAGGGGATTAGATATTTTAGGTCTCAGTGAATGTGTCACCCCAGTTTACATACACACAAGGATACATTTACCCTTTTAAAATACAATCTGAATTTCGCACCAAAACGCTAGAGTAGTAATAGCGCCTGTCTATGACATCATGCTTTCGTAAACTCCTCAAACACTTGACAGCTTGCAGTTAAAAATTTATTTTGTGCGATAGTCATGGATAGGCCTTTTCATTAAATTTGTTTTATTGCTGTGTGTTTGTTTGATAGTATTTAATGAAAAAATGTCGCCGTATTTTTTTGTTTTTTTAGCACGATTTCTTTAA
This sequence comes from Lochmaea crataegi, assembly GCA_947563755.1. Taxonomy (NCBI): domain Eukaryota; kingdom Metazoa; phylum Arthropoda; class Insecta; order Coleoptera; family Chrysomelidae; genus Lochmaea; species Lochmaea crataegi. Next base: position 80,102,857 of record OX387422.1, on the reverse strand, counting down.
AAAAAGCTATTAAAGTAAACGCGCGCTTTGAACGTGACGTCAAGCACAACTCCTTGGTGACGTCAAGTAGCCTACGACCTTGAAAACGGCAGACCGGTGTTTAGGATACCGCAAAGCTGCTTCCCTGGTTTTTGACAGCTAACCTCGAAATTTATTTTGACAATTGGAATTCTCTTCGTTACTGCTGTTATTTGGATTATCATCTGTTTTTGCTTCGCTTTTGTAAATCCTGGCTCCATTTTTTTACAATAATATTTACAAAAAAAGCGCAAGCACAAGGAAATTCGTAAAGTTAATCAATCTAACCACAAAAATTAAACTGTCAGCTGAAGTTCGCTTTGATGCATTCCTGACAAATACTGCCAACAGAATTCCAGGCTATGTGACGTCACTCTTTTCGAGGTCAAATGAGTGTTCAAATTGCTATAATATATTCAATATTTTTTTAAAGCGCTGTAACCTCTATTTTCGAAACAAAGCTGCACAAAGTGAAAAATTATCAGTGAGGTGTCAAATAAACATTTTTTTGCGATTAATGCATTTATTGAAAAGGCCCATTCTAATGTGTATCGATGCGTTTCCACAATTTTAGAATACATCGAATAAAATTCCGAACAAGATATTTGTTAACGTTCCAATGAAAAAAATCGTTAGTTATGTGTGACTAAATCAGTCAGAGCTGGAGAAAAGTCATTGCTACACGAAAAAGTTACTCCCAGTCGATTCTTGGCAAATTTGAACTATTTGGCTTGATAAAATCTTTCCATTTCTTTGTCGTAATTTTGGTACTACAAAACTGAGATTACTCATGGTTTATAATGAGGAAATATCGATGCAAAACCAACAAATAGAATGGAAGTTAAAACGATTTACAAAATGTTGAAAACAAAATGTCTAATTATGTTTACAAGAGTGTGACGTCATTCGCTTATGATTGGTGTTTGAGGTGAGGTGTATGAATATTTTTTTGTATTTATATTCTTACTAAAATATATATAATCGCATATGTAATGTAAAAATAAGAGATTTCTTTTCGCTCGCTGTATCCTGTATAATTATTTCAGCGATTCTTGGTGACTGTCGGTTATGCCTATTCACATATTCTATGTATAGACTAACGGTACTACTTATATAGTTCAACTAAGCTGTGTGAAAAAAATTAACACTGACTTGAGAACTGTACTCAAAAGTACTCCATAGAGGGCGTCGACCCAGCACTATAGTGGAACGCCTCTGATGCAATAATTACAGTGAAGCAGAGCCGAGCGCGGTTAGTACTTGTATGGGTGACACCGTCGTAGAGCCCGTACATCCTGCAGCGAAACACGTTATATTACTAGCATATCCAGTGATGCCAGTTCTCACGATAAATCGTGAGATCTTACGATTTCATATGTAATCTTACGATTTTAGGTCAAAATCTCACGATATTTCGGTCCTTTTGTTTTTTATTAGCTTGTTTATGTAAAATTTAGGTTTAGGTAGCGGTCAAAAACAATTTACCCTACTTAGTAATTTAGTTTTTAATTTACTTTGTTTGCCACATTCTAGCGCAAACGCTGAGAGAATTTTTTCTCACGTAAATTTAAATAAAACAAAATTAAGAAGTAGCCTAAAAAGTACAACCTTAGAAGGACTTCTTCTTACAAAAAGTTTAGTATCCAATACGAGGAACTGTTATAATTTTAAAGTTACTTCCGAGATGACGAATAAAGTTAACACGGCCACATTATACAACGTTGAAGCAAATGCAAGTGACTCAGATTCCTCAGAATAATTTTTAAGTGTTTTTATTTTGTTATGTTTTTTATGTTAGGTGTTTTTATAATTATATGTTTTTTATGTTATGTTGACCTGTTAATTTTGTTGAATACAGTTTTGTAATAAACTAGCTGGTTTGTATTGCAACACCTTCTTTATCTCACATTAGACATTGGCGTTGGCGATTCAAATTATTTCGCGCGCTCAGTTAGCTTGAATCTCACGATTTTTTCCGAGCGATCTCATGAATTCGGTATTAACAGACAGGCCCTGGGCACTCGGGTGGGCGAAATTAATTCAAAATTGGTACGATTTTTACTGACATCTTTATTTGGAGGCGGAACTAAACGTTAAAGATTTCAAATAGAGCTGATAGATGGAGCCTAAGGTGAAATTAAGTTTCGGAGTCTAAAATTAAATTAGTTTCAGCAATCATGCATGGAGCTAGCAGCCATATTGTTTATTATTATTCTTCGTAAATAAAGGGCGTGCCAGTTCGTTCTTTCGTCGTTGTTTGTGCTTTTATTTTCTCATTTATATTCCTAAAGTATTTAAAGATGAGTTCCTATGATGAGAATTTGCTGTGTTCCTGGATGCATTGAGAAGGTTAGTACTAATTATTAACAATACATGTTAATTTCTACCAATATTATCAGTTGAAGAAATTTTTTTTAATAAAATTAATTCAAATACTAGTTAAGATAGTTAGACTTAATATTTGGAATTGCTAGATGTATTAATTGTGGTTTATGCAAAGTCAACGATTTCCTTGAAATAAAAATGAGAAGTATTATAACTAAGAATTAACCTAAGTATTTTTTATAGGCATAGAATACCTTCCTGCTAACCAAGAGGTTAACGCCGTTTGGAATGTGAGAATTAATAATTCTAAGTTGGCTTTTGAGTCTTACAAATTATAAAAGTTGTAATATTCATTTTGAAGATTGTGGCAGATTGAAGAAATCCCTCACTATATTTGCATGGTAAGAACTCTCATCTATATATGTGTACTGCACTGTTTGAAATAGTAGTTATTAGTACTACATTAGACAGTTGATTGTAACGATATACAAATTATGATTAGTGTATAAATATATGTTGAATTAGGATTAATATTTTTTAGGATACAAGAGAAGTGTGAAGGTGATCATTTTTGGGTACCAGAGCAACAACAATCATTTTCAACTCCCGAGAAGCTAAAAGGTATCTATAAATATTTTGCAATATTTTTTTATATTCAGTATTAAATCATTTGTAACTGTATAATGCCTAGTCTTTCGAGAGCAACAACTTATGTTTTATTGATATTAATTTAAAAAAACCTTTTTTAGAATCCATTTCTATTCTAAGTGCTTCCACCACAAAAAGTAGTAATAGTCCAGTAGGAAAAGTACAACGACCAGTCAAGACATATACAAGGAAGCGTTTACTACATGAGTTTGATGAAGTACCTGGTAAGTATTTTTAAATCACCTTCAGGCAGTATAGCTTATGGTGACCTACTTGTGGTTATGTTGAAAACTCAATTGTAAAATATTCTTATGTAATTTTCAGCTTGCAGTTCATCCACATCAAGTTTTTCACAATTACAGTCCACATCAAGTTTCATACAAGCACCATCCATTTCTTGGCATCTGGGCAGATATAAAGGAGTTTTAACTGCAACGGGTAAGATTGTTTAAGTTAAATAACTCATTATTGCATATGCTAGTCATACCTTGAATTTTAATAATTGTAAGTACAAGTGATGTCAAAAACTATATTTTTGAAAGAAATCAACCTAAATTACAGAAAAAATTGTTCACAGCAATACCTTGCTTTTGTGTATATAACTTATAAGTTCACTGCATATACAACTTGAATGAGGATAACAATAGTTGACTTTTTTTTAGCTCATGGATATAGGGGCAATAGGAAACATTTCTCCAGATGTAAGAATTTTATAAAGAAAACTAAGCCAGTGGAAGGCAGCTGCCAAGAAAGCCCAGAAATCGCGTCCAAAGCGGATATTTATCCAAGTCTATTAAATAAAGTGTGTTATGTAATTGTTTCCCATTTTCCATTTATTATATCAAGTGAAATTACCTGCTTTTTAAATTATTTTTTTCTTAGATTTTTAAAAAGTTCGTAATTGTATTTATATAAACACCAAGTGGAAATATAAAAACTAGATTAATGCTCATTTCGCATTTGAATTTGTTTACCTACTTTTAACTAAATAAATGTAGGTGGGAAATTTAAATAGTTGTATTCGTAATAATTCTGTAGTAGAGAGGTAATCAGTTGTAACTACAAGTTATACTAGTAGAGTTATTGTCTTTACATTACACTGGTTCTATTTTACTATAATAGCAAAATAAAGAGTGTAATGTGAAGACAATAATACTACTAAAATAACTATGTGTTACAACTGATCACCTTCTCTACTACAGAATTATTACGAATACAACTATTTAAATTTCCCACCTAAATTTATTTTTGTATTTCCCGCTTTTTTCAAATTAGAGGGTTAGCCTGGATCTGAACCTTTAGCATGGCTCTGAACCCTTAGCATAGATCTGAACCCCTAGCATGGATCTGAACCTTTAGAAATGTTGGTAGTTCCGCCTCCAAATATAGATTCACTAGTTTCGGTGCGCGCTGCCACTTTTTTATATACAGTGGCCGATCTACCTGTGTATCTTATCTCTGTTAACAGACCTGGCACCACTGCATATCAGTAGCATATCACAGCTCGCAGGTATTATACCCATGAGCACGAGGTGATTTGGGTCGAATCTTCATATTTTGGGCTCATGATTCTACAATTGAAATTTTTCCAATTAGTAATTAAACAACCTGTATAACTAGATTGTTCTAATAATTTGTAACCCATGATAATAATATTATTTATGGAAAAAATAGCAACATAAATAAATTAATCAGACATTTGTGCCGTTGAAAACCGATGGATATAATTTTTTGAACTTAATTACGATTTTTAAATATGTTTTAGGTCCACTGTTAACAAAATATTTGAGCCATTTTATTTATACTGTTTATGTTGCCCATCAAGAATTAATATAGATTTATTAAGATACAGATTGTGGATTCTGTTGATAAATTCAAAAGATGTTGATAAACATTTATGTGGTAAAATTCTTTGCTGGTTACAAGTGAGTAGTTTAAAATACAAAAGCGGTCTCAACAATTCTAAAATACAAGTAGAAACTTAAATGAGTAATGATTTCACCATCTGACCTTACAAAAATATTTAAACGGTAATAGTGCTATGTAATTTCACGTTTTTTCTGAAATCGATATTTTAAATTGATTCTGTTCTATGACTATAAAATAAATTAGTTTATTTGAAACTACTCATTACTTTTCAACTTGTTCTGTTCAAATTTATAGTGAAGTGACTAAATAGACCCCTATTGAAAGTCGTGAATTTGAAATATGACCGAACATGTCACTATACTTTACTTAGAATCATTATCATAGAATTTGAACATAATTTTAATTATTTTCAAATACGCAATTACAAATTCTTTCGTTATTACAAATTATGATAATAACAATTACAAAAATACAAATTATTACTTATAGGTAATTATTCACTTGATAATATCAATATCGCTTAACTTCGGTTTCTATAAGTTTCAGTACATTGGAATTAATAGTGGGGCAGATATTATGACGAATCGCAGAAGTCAATTAATATAAAAAAATATGTTCTAAAGGATTAAGTATACAGGGTTGGGATAAAGTATGGAACCAAGTAAATATCTTTTAAACGGAAAAAACGATATTTATGAAAATTTGCAGGTAAGTGCAATGGAACAAAATGCATCTGATGTACTTTTTTTTGTTAATAATATACTTCCTGTTTAACCGGAAATGCCATCAACTTCTTTAATTTAAATGGGACACCCTATATATTTTTACAGATTTTGAAAGAGCTTGTTATTTTGATTTCATACATACTGAGTTTAGTGTAAAAAAATTTGTAAAAACGAGGAATATAGCACTTTAATCAACCTCCTTTGAGTTTTTTGCATTAGAGCAAAGAACTATTTAGATAAACTAATTGATGTTGTTTGTATGCATAGTAATAAATAAACGAGTACTGTTTAGTACGTCTTTTGTTCTCCAAGTGTCAAATTCTAATTGGCGGAAATAAATTTTACAATTTAGAATGGTTCAATTAAGTGAAAAAGAGCGTATTGAAATTTTAATGATGATCGGTTATGGTGATCGTGTTAGAACTCATGAAGAAGTGTGTCATATTTTTAATAATTTGCATCCGGAGAGAATATCACGCTCAACAGTAACTAAAACATGACAACGTTTTAATACAACTGGGATGGTAAAAAATTGGATAAAACCTGGAAGACCGCGGACTGCAACGAACGAAACTGTTAACAAAATATTGCAATCGATTTAGAAGAATCACCTCAAACTTCCACCACAAATTTGGCACTAAACCATGGTATCAGTCGACGTTCTGCAGGAAAGATATTAAAAAGTACAGTTGGTTCAAGAATTGTCAGACGATGATTTTGACCGACGGCTAGAATTTTGCGAACGGCCAATGGACATCTGTCATGTCGACGATAATTTTGCTTCTAACATAGTTTTTTCCGATGAGGCAACTTTTTGTTTAAATAGAACAGTTAATCGCCATAACTCAAGGTATTGGTCAAATGAGAATCCTCATTGGATTCATGAAGCACATACCCAGCATCCACAGAAGTTAAATGTTTGGATGGGAATTGTCGAAAATAGGCTTATAGGCCCATTTTTTATCGACGGAAACTTGAATGGTGACAAGTATTTGGATCTACTAAATAACGAAATTATTCCTGCACTTCAACAGTATGGGCAATTACCACAAAATGTTTGGTTTCAACAAGATGGAGCACCTCCCCACTATGATAGACGGGTTAGGGATTTTCTGGATGCGAATTTTCCAAATCGATGGATTGGACGTAGAGGATTCATAGAGTGGCCTGCTCGTTCTCCGGATCTTAGCCCGTTAGATTTTTTTCTTTGGGGTTATCTAAAATCACGTGTTTACGTTAGACGACCAACAAACTTGGAATTGAGGAATTGAGACAAAGAATTATTGATGAATGTGAACTAATACGTGGAGAAGTCTTGGAAAGAGTGACTCAAGAATTTGTTAATAGGATGGCATATTGTCAGCAAGTAAACGGCGAGCATTTTAAACAATTGAAGTAATTTTGTTTCTCATTATTCTAAAATAATGAAATGTACACCTATTGTACAACTAACAGTGAGTTATTCCTCGTTTTTACAAATTTGTTTACACTAAACTCAGTATGTATGAATTCAAAATAACAAGATCTTTCAAAATATGTAAAAATATATAGGATGTCCCATTTAAATTAAAGAAGTTGATGGCATTTCCGGTTAAACCGGAAGTATATTATTAACAAAAAAATGTACATCAGATGCATTTTGTTCCATTGCACTTACCTGCAAATTTTCATAAATATCGTTCTTTTCGTTTAAAAGATATTTACTTGGTTCCATACTTTATACCAACCCTGTATAATGTTATGGTGGAAGCCTTGAAACGAATGCCGGAATAAATAGATCGGAAAAAATAGCTCCAGAAATACTAGGCCGGAAAAATGAGACCCTAAAAAATAGATCTAGAAAAAACAGACCCAAAAAATTTTTTTAAATTTATTTATATACAGGGTGTTTCTAATATTTTCGCATGAATTTAGAAACACCATGTATGTACAAATAATAGAAATCTCGATTATATAACACAACAATTGTATTTAAAAATAATTTTTATAAATTAATCAACATATTTATAACCCAACCCAACTCAACCAAATATCTTCCAGAATATTCGTCTAATCGATTTTTTTTGTAATAAATTACCATTTTGTTCCTTAAAACTGCATCGACTGCCGCAAAGCAAATCGGAATCGAATGAACTGGGCCGGTTCTATTTTCCAATTACCCTTAAAATTGTATGCCTCAAATCATTTCCATAATTATTATCACAGATATATAGTTTGGCAAACCTATCTGAAGCTACGCGGTGTCGGTAAGGGGAGAGGAAACAAGGCCGACGATCAATATCAGTCAATAGTAGAAGTGAGAAGGAAGAACACATGTACGCGCTTGCCAATAGCCAGTCAGGTGGTTGCGTATCTTCACCAATTGTGTACGTTCGGAGTACGCGGTAATATGATTTTCGCACGCCGATGGTGAATTGAAAGAAACCCATAACATCTTTAGAAAAATATTTACCTTTTAACATTCAGTGTTTGAAAAAAAAGTTAATGGACAAAATCTTATGAAACAAGCACATAAAAGCACTAACGTATAATCATTATTAATTTATTGTTGATAATCAAAAGTCTATTTTCAAATAATTATTACTACATACTCATCACTTCAGCTTTTTTATAGTTGAACGTGGCAATGTCGAATGTTCTCGGCCGCATTCCTTTCATAGATTCAGCTAAGTTTGCCAAACTATACCTATTCCTTTTTTATGTTCAAAACTTTGATTAATTGTTTTTAGGTATAATCCTGAAATAAATAAATGTCATTATCGTACATGTACTTTTGAATTGTTGCTTTTGCATCATTTGAGGAGGGAGCGTTGACCAACTGCCCACTATGGTAGCTTGCGTTGTCCATAATAATTATGTAGTATGGTTGGAGTTAGCTTGTTTTGGAACCAATCTTCAAATAATTATGCAGTGGTGTACTGTGTAATCCAAAGAAGAATATTTTGTTCTTAGGAGAGAGAGGAAATGCATTTGGAATCCATCTGTCTTTAGACCCAGCATGCAAAATCGTTATCATTTTACCTCTGTTTGTTGGTGTTTTTGTATTGCAATTATCATTTAAGTCGCCCCAACCCCTTACTGGAGTATCGTATGTTTCGAACAAGATTTCATCCAAGTAATAATTGGTATTTTATGGTCTCTGTAAAACTGATTTTCTATAAATTAACAAGTTATTAAGTTATTAAGTACGGCTTTTAAAATACGAAAACCAGACCATATTATTTCATTGTGTGTTTATTGAATAATCCGTGTTAGTCACTACACTATAAATATGAAGACTTTACATAAGTTAATATTGCTGTATGAGTAAAGCAAATTATTGATAACAAAATCTTTCCGTAGCACTTTCATGCTCTTTTGATTGAACAATAAATATATTAATTACTTTTTGTACATATTTTTGGAAACACCATAACCTATGTAAAGTTGTTCACAAAACTGACAGTAAAAAATATTCCTACAGTTCTTTGTGAATGAAAATAAGTATGCCAACAATTTTGTTTATAAAACATTTTGGGTAATAAAAAAACGAAACCTTTAACAATTTATGTCATAATTTGTGATATTTTCTAGATATAACACAAACGCAATGTGTTTATGCAACTTTCTAAAAGGTAGTGTAGTATCTCTATAGGTATTTTCTGTGACGAAACCATGGATATGAACCAAAACTTTTTGACGATATTGTACTATGACAACTAGGCCAGGAATCTTTCCAGAAGTGGGTATGTCACCCGAAATTCGTAATCCACAGATACATTGCAGCAAGCCTAGTTGTTATCCCTCCTTTTGTAAAAATTTTCCAGCTAACAGTCTCATATAAACGTACCTATTGATGGTAGAGTAACTCTTAAGTGGGTCCCGGGGCAGAAGCGTATTGTAGGCAAGGAAACGGCAGACGCCCTAGCAAAGCGAGTGTCTGAAACTGCATTCACTGGTCCTGAAGCAGTATTTGGAATATCAAAAACTGCTGATCGTGGTTGTACATCTCAATGGATTCAAACTAAACATCAGACGTACTGGAGCCTCGAGCCAAAACTGGAACACAGCAAACTCCTGGTCAAAAAAACCCTCGGAGTCGCTGACTAACGAACTATTAAACCTCAACAGGGGCCAGATGAGGAAAGTGACGGGATTACTCACCGGTCACTGTACCCTAAGGAAGCACATGCTTACAATTGGCATATGTAGGGAGGAACCTATATGTCGGTTGTGCATGGAAGAGGAGGAAACAGCCCCACACATTATCTTCGAATGTGAAGCACTGTCTCATTGGAGATATAGACTCCTAGGACTAGAGTGCCCAAGGGAGGATTTCTCCAATAAGGACCTAGTGAAAAGACTGTTGAGCCAGATAAGGGCTACTGGTCTTTTCACATAAACGGTGCAACCAAGAGCACAAAAAGCCTAAAGGCCGAGGTGCCGAGGTCTCGAAGCCTCTGACTGGTGGTGCCGAACTAATCAATAAATCAACCCATTGATGAAATTATTATAAGCATATTGGTAAAAAATTAATACCAACCGAAAAATATCGTGCAATTTGCGTCAAAAAACATAGTGGAGTAATTAATAAATACAGGGTGCACCAATTACTAAGGTAAGTATATACATTTAATTTAGAAAACGTTGTTTTAGGTACACAGAAGAGAGGATATGCATATAATAAATAATCACTTAATAGAGGCAATAAAAAATCCAAACTTGAATAACGTTATAGATGTAGAAATCGTAATTTTGTGGCACGTAAATCTTCTTCATAATATGACACCTCATAAATTAGACATGCAACCTGCTCTTTATTGTTTGCGACAGATATTTGAAAGCAGAAAAATGATTGTCATTGACAGTATACTTTTAATATTTTCTCAAATAATCGATATATGCTCGCCTAAACATTTGAAAAATGTACTTGTAACATGTAAGTATTTAAGTAAGTAGGATTATTAATTATTATTAGTTATTATAATTATATAAATAATATTGTTATTAATATCGTTATTTATAATATAGTCTCATTTAAAAAAGATAAATATGCATGATCTTGTTTAAAAAATGACCGACGAGGGATATTTAAAAGGCCATTATAATAACCCACCCAAAGTGGTCTCGCTTATGATGTCAATGATGAAATGTTAAATGTCATTTTGTTTAACGTCAAAACCAAAATAAAATATTTGCAATTAAATTTGTTTGTGCAACTTTCATACACTTTTTGTTATGATGGATTATACTTTTGAAGAAATGGCTGATATGCAGCTAATATACGAGGAAGCCAGAAAGAATGGTAAAAGTTCCGAGCGCTTGTATAGAGAAAGATATCCAAATCGACCAAGATTTTCATGTCACACAACATTTGCTCAAATTGACAGGAGATTGCGAGAATTTGGACAATTTAATTCAAAATTACAAGGTAGTAGTAGAAAACGAACTGTAAGAACTGTGCAATTAGAGGAGGCTGTTCTAAACCGTATGGAAAATAGACCCCATTTAAGCACTCGCATCATTGGCAAATCTTTAAATCTAAGTAACTCAACTGTGTGGAATATTTTAAATGAACAACAGTTGTATCCTTATAAGAATACCCAAGTTCAGGCCCTGAAACCATCAGATTGTCCTCAAAGAGTGGAGTTTGCCAATTGGTACACCCAAAAATGTTTAGAAAATAGGAACTTTACCGAATTTGTTCTATTTACTGATGAAGCCAAATTCACACGTGAAGGAATTTTCAATTCAAGGAATAGACGTGTGGGATGACGAAAATCCATATGTTATTCGACAACGTGGATTTCAGGAAAAATTCTCGCTTAACGTGTGGGCAGGCATTCTTGGAGATTATATAGTGGGTCCATATTTATTACCCAATAAACTCAATGGTAATATAAATTGTAATTTTTTGAGAGATTGCCTGATTTATTAAACGACGTTGTACCATTAAATGTTAGGGCAAATATGGATAATGTATGGTTTCAGCACGATGGGACATCTGTATATTATTCTCTAGCGGCCAGACAAATTAAAACCCAACAATACGGAAACAACTGGATAGGCCGAGGTGGACCCAATATGTGACCTGCGAGGTCACCGTATTTAAATCCAATCGATTTCTTTCTGTGGGGTTACATGAAGACCCTTGTCTACTATACAATAGTAGAAACGGAGGGGGAACTGATAGCAAGAATCCATGCAGCTACAGAAATTATTTCCGGCAATCGCCAATCTTTCCAAGGTATGCGATTTTCAATTAGAAAATGTTGCAGATTATGTATAAATGTAAATGGACAAAATTTTGAACATCTCTTGTAATTTGTTGGCTGCTTAGTGAAAAATTATGTTTGAATGGGATATTATTTAACTATGTAATTATCTTATTTTTTATTGTCATCAATCCTTTTGTTAATAAAATCACAAGTTTGGAAAAGTATTTTCAAAAATCTTCTCTCAATGTTTCAGATGCATCGCTGTTTCACAAATTAGTTCCTGTTATATATTCTAACCATTAGTAGTTTGGTAGTTGTTAAACAAAATTCAAGAAAAATATATTTTTTATTTCATCATTAAAAAGTGATCTTGCAGACTTCATAACAACATTAAATATCTTGAAAACTACAAATTTTTTGTTATTTAAAGGTTATGCGTTTTTCACGTGAAAACCATTGAGGAATACAAAATAAAATAAAAAAAGATTCAAATGCCAGTGGCGTAAAAAATGGGAGGGGAAAGGTGACATATTCGTCCAAATGTACACCACTGGATCAAGAATTGAAACATGTTTTTCCATCAAAATATGCCCTTTTACATTTAAAAACAACCTGCCAAATGTCAAATCAATATATTCATCCATTTTAAAGTTTTCAAATTAAAATATTTAATTTTTCATAACTTTAACACCCTGTATTTCGAAAAGTAAATAGGCTGGACCCCTCAATCCTTATATCATTTTGTTCAAGTTTTACGAGAGGTATCTACATGCAAACGTTGCAAGTGTCATTTGAAAACACCCTGTATGTGCACCCTGCAATATTTCCATTGTGACACTCAGTAAATTATAAACTAGAAAATATAAATAGTCCCTTCGCTTATATGTGCACGCTGCAATATTTCTATCGTGTCATTCAGTAAAATATAAGCTAGAAAATATAAAATTGCCCATCGCTTATATGTGCACTGTGCACGCTGCAATATTTCCATCATGTCATTCGAGAAAACTAACTCGAAATGGCCCATCGTGAATTTGTGCATTTATTCGTAAACACCAGAACAGTTTGAGTAATTTCTTTCTTTTGCTCGTTTTAGAAAAAAAAACAGAAAGATAGTCGAGTACCGTATTGCCAAATCTACCGTAATTTCGCAGATCTCGACAAAATCTTTTTATCCAAAATGCACATCTACATTACATTAACTTTTACAAAAATACTGTTTTACTATTTTAGATTATATTTAAATTTCCTATTACTCATAAATATTAGTAAATGCTTCCAGTTTTTTGGGTATTGAGGCTTGTGTATTCCCACAGCGGAATGATGTCAGTTTGGCAGCAGATCGGGTTTAATATATTTAAACTTGGCGCTCTTACAAACAACAAACAACTTTCCAGAGATCGCCTGGCCTATAATCACATTCTCGGATGCGACAAATTCCCATAATTTGTTTAAAAATTTTGTCGCAAATTCAAATCTCACTCAACTTATCACAGAACCTACAAGATTTAGAATTAACAACCAACCTTCAACTTAAGATCTCGTCCTAACTAACGATGAACAGTTGATTTCTTCCCTTGAAGTGAACTCTCCGATTGGTAAATCAGGCCATGCAGTTATTATAGCCCGTATACAGTTTAATCAAATACTACCTAATAAAAAGAACTTCATAACATATGCGACCACTGACCTTTCGAAAGTTAATGATCAACTATCTCTATTAGATTAGGATTCATTTTTCAGTGACTTGACAAGTCCCTCGTCAATGTGGAACGCTCTACACCAAATAATTCTCGATATAGTTTCCATTCATACTACGAACCACGAGGCGTATAAAAACAACCTCAAACCCTGGATAAATAATATGGCGATACGAAAAATAAAACATAAACGACATCTCTGGCGTAAATACAAGCAGACAGGTGTTCTTATCGATTTTGAAAATCATCGAAAGTATTCTAATAATCTACAATCTTTTCTCAAAAATTTAAGAGAAAAATTTGAAGAAAATATTATTGCTAGTGGTAACAACAAAAAATTTTCAAATACATACGATCCTCTTTAACGTCAAAAGTGTCCATACCCCTTCTTCAAAAACCTGACGAGTCTCTATGTTTTTCTGAGAGGGAATCATCCGAAACGCTTTCGTTGACTTTTTCAGATGTTTTTACTAAAGAACCCACTTCTGAGAACCTTCCAGTAATTAACTGTCCTCGACTTCATTCATCCTTAGAACATGTAGTGTTCACCGTAGATAGGGTGAGGGAACATTTACTACAGCTACGCAGAAACGCTTCTCCTGGTTTGGATGGCTTGACCCCAAACCTATTAAACATATGTGCAAATTCACTCGCAACACCCTTGTCCTTAATTACGCAAGCCTCTTTTGTTCAGGGCTCCATACCCCCTTGTTGGAAATTAGCATCCATCACTCCTATTTTCAAAAAAGGCAATAAACTTGATTCAAATAATTATCGTCCAATCAGTCTGCTACCAGTAGTCAGTAAAGTAATGGAATCTATCATTTCAGAAGAAATAACCAAATTTCTTCTTCGGGAGAAGATTATTCCACTACAACAACACGGATTTGTCGAAGGCCGCTCAACCTTGACTAATCTGTTATATTGTGTCAATGACTGGACATTATCGCTTAATAAACAACAGCCCGTCGATGTTGTATACTTAGATTTCTCCAAAGCTTTCGATCGAGTTCCTAAACGAAGACTTCTACATAAGCTTGAGCACTTTGGGATAAGAGGGCACTTGCATCTGTGAATCGATAACTTCTTATCGGATAGGCGATTTAAAGTTAGAGTAGGAGAAGCATTCTCAGAAGAACAATTAGTGGAGAGTGGGGTGCCTCAGGGTTCTGTTCTGGGACCTTTGCTATTTATAGCTTACACCAGCGATCTTCCTTTTCACGTTTCAAGCAAAATATCTTTCTACGCAGATGACATAAAAATTTATTCAAATCCAAGAACGAACCATTTATCTCTTCAGGACGATTTAAACTCTATCTCGCTATGGTGTTCCCAATGGTTGCTTCCTCTCAATGCTGCTAAGTGCGTAGGCTTCGAATCGGTAAAAACAACCCGCTTCTGCCATACTTCATAAACGGTCAAACTTTATACTCAGTAGTCTTACATGGTCCGACCATATTTTATCAATAACCAAACGTGCTAACACCAGGCTGTATCTTATACGGAAGTGTTTTTCGAGAGTTACGTTTCAATCGTTTTGTAAACTTTACACCATTTATGTAAGACCCATTCTTGAATATGCGGTGCCTGCCTGGTATCCTGACTTGATTCGTGATAGAAGTTTATTAGAAAACGTTCAAAGAAAAGCTACTCGACTTCCATTGGGACTGAGGCCAACTTAACTTCTTTTGAACTTCGACGTCACCGTGGAGATCTTATCACAACATTTAAAATATTGAAATTCAACTTCGGAAATCTTTCCGTGATATTTCCATTATACCAAGACAACCGCCTCAGAGGACACGAATTAAAACTTAAAAAAGAAAACTTTGTGACCAGATCAAGACAAAATTTTCTGACTAATGAGAGTTTTTGACGCCTGGAATAATCTCGATGTTGACATTATTTCTGCTTCTTCTACCAATATATTTAAAAATAGACTGGACCGCCTTATATATCAATAACTTTTAACAAATGTTAATTTTAATTTAATTTTTATCTTAATACGAACTATTGTACTTTTGTTGTGATATCTTCTCTTTTTTTTTATTATTTTGTTCATTTCAATTATTTATGTATTAATTTGATTTGCATATTATTTTCTGCCTTTGGCTAAAATAGGGACTTGTCCCTCTGCCCTTGTCTATATGTAATAATAATAATAATGTGTCGGCACCGTGGATAGGTAACGCCGTATGGACAACAGAAATAATACATAATATTATATAAGGAAAGGAACGTTCCCCATGTGAATCATGACACCTCCCGCCTTTTATTTTTATTTGAATAATATGGTGTGGTAAGGCGATTTAATCTTACCTACCTATACATCCATATTGATACCAACCTACAAACTAATGAAATATCTACTTAATTACAGTTTCCTGTGAAATTGTCATATTTTAATAAAGCATATTACCAAAAGATCTAATGAAATATCGTTTTGTTTTAGGTAAAATAGTAATAGAACAAGAATATGCCTCTATATTTGCACTAGAAACTATTAAATCTTCATTGTTACCGTGGGTAACTTCTCCATGTACACTTTTCAGTGAAGCTCATCTGTTGGCGAAAGAAATAATTACTTTAATAAATAATGTGAATAATACAAACTGTGCAGTAAATGCAGAATTGGAAGATTTTTTTCTTAGAAACAAGAATAAAATTTGCACCAACAAAGTAATATTTATGGCTGTTAATTTAACTTTGAATTTCAAAAGATTTTCTGAAGAACAGTCTCTTAAAGAATGGTTAGAAGAAATTAAACAAATTCCAGATGAATTTACCGTGGACATTTTCAATTTTTTTTGTGGTTTGATGATGATTGATTACGAAGATCCAACCGTATCTCTAATTATTTTAGAACTTCTACTTAAATGTGTAGAAAAAGAAATTAGGTTCTCTTCTAAATTATTGACATTAATTTTATTCAAGCTGTCAAACACTCTACAACCGCAATACCATTTTGCTCTTTTGAAAGCTTTACCAAAATTGACAATTCTACAAGGTAATATTCCAAAAGTTGTGGCAATAATCCAAGCTGTGAGCAAAAGATCAGAAAACCTTTTTAATGTAGGAATTTCTTTGGCCTTTGACGCATGGAAAATTGATAACAAGTGTTACATATATTTGGAAGATCTGCTAGTACAAAATGCTCCTGTTAAGAAAAAGTGGGATCGATACGTTACGAAGGCTTATGTTTTAAAGGAACTTTGCGAAACGAAGTAAGTTTTAGATAAAAAAGATTACAATCCTTTGCTTTTCGAGTGATATATAATATACAATGGTTAATCTATTTTGTTCTTAAACACTGTTTACACTAACACTTTAAATCATCTTACGCGCGTTTTGATAAACAA
The DNA here is from genome assembly GCA_947563755.1 of Lochmaea crataegi. NCBI lineage: Eukaryota > Metazoa > Arthropoda > Insecta > Coleoptera > Chrysomelidae > Lochmaea > Lochmaea crataegi. Next base: position 80,086,016 of record OX387422.1, on the reverse strand, counting down.
GTTATCTTCTCCAGAGACTGAAGGTAAACTGTATTTTGTTAATGGTTCTTTATGAAGAATCATCTGAACAATTCGTATTTTGCGAATTTAAATAAATAAATAAATTCGTGTTCCATTTGAACCAAACATGTGATTTCTATAATAGTGTCTTTCTACATTTCCTTGTTTATTTTCCATGCGTGATAAATCTCATAGTAAAATCTTCCATACTTTACAGTTTATGCTTTTAATGGCAATAAGAATATATATTCAAACATTCAGTTCGATTCTTATTTTAATTTATTATTTTTATTCGCACATTCGGACCCCCCGAGACAGTGTTTTTTATGTGTTGACATTCCTCTGTGCTCACACTTGTTTCATGAGCTCTCGTTTCATTCGTCAGAACAAGCTGTTCCTGACCTTTTAAGTGTATCCCTCTGACCAACTTTCCAATTAAAAATCTAAATATTTTTTTGTCTACAATGTGTGCTTGGATTATAGCTGCTGCATTCGAGTCTTCCTTTATTGCTATGATCCATTTAATTGTTTTTTGCTTTACTACGATTTTCATAAAATATCACAATTTGCTTTGTTAACCTCGTCAGTTCCATTCTTATGTGCCCGTAAAACTTTAACCTTTTTTTATATCTGAATGTATGTCTGAGTATACACTTTAGCGTGCACAAGCTTCCTCATGCAATTTTTTTGCGAACAGAAAATAATTTTCAAATAAGGCGACAATTGCAGTCGCGAAAAGTCAAAAGGAACTCTTAGAGTAAGTTCTACTAGGAAATCCCAGCTATTTCCGCATTTCACGAAGTCATAAAGAGGATGGAATAACCAGAAAGCAAAAAAAGCTTTATTAAGAAAGGTCTTGGCTCTTGGATAGGTACAAAGAGACGAAATGCTAAAGGATAACCCACCTTTTTATATATTGAGGAAGCTTTCAATAATGTGACTACCAACATTGAAAAATGCGTTGAATAGACGCGGTACACCTACGGTAATACACATATGGATAAGGGCAATCCTGGAGGATAGGATAGTAGTATCCTATTTATAACAAGCTACCATCAAAGCAAAAAAGGTGGAGGATGCCCACAAAGGGATCTTGTCACCATTAGCTTCGGCTACAATTGTACATGACCTTTTCTGCCTATGATATGCAGATGACATAGTCATTGTTGTAAGCGGCAAATTTAGCCAGTAGAAAACAGACTGCTCTAAATACAGTCGATAACTTGTAAACAAGTTAATCAGTGAATTCTCAAAAAACACAATCCAACAACCTTACAAGACCAACAGCACTACCGGGCCTAAAACCAGTAGCACTAGGAGGAACGGAGATCGCATTGGTCAAAGAAACGAAATACTTTGTAGTATATTTCGATCACAGACTGACATGGAACACCCATATACAAAAAGCCACACAGAAAACAGCTATATCCTTACACATATGCAGAAGAATATGTGGTAAGAACTGGGACCTAAACCCTAAAATGATATGATACACACAATGGGAAAAGTGTTAAAAACATTAAACTACCCTTCTGATTTCCTCACTCCCAAACAATAAAAAATTCTTAAGAATCAAATCATTTTTAGAATCTTTAAACTTGAATATTTGCTTCAAAACCGATTACAATTTATCTAAATTCATTAAAAATAACAAATCTAAATCCTCAAAATTAAACAAATCAGGTGTTTATAAATTAAAATGTGGTAACGACAACTGTGACAAAATTTATATAGGTAGAACTTTTAGGAATTTTAAAACTAGAATTTCAGAATACAAATGCAGCTATGACAACAATAAATTAGATTCTAACTATTCAAATCATTTATTAATAAACCAACACATTTTCGACTCAAATTTTGAAATTTTACATATAGAACCCAAAACCTTTAAATTAAATCTGTTAGAAGCCCTTGAGATTAATAAAAATAAATATTCAGGTAATCTAATTTACCTAGAAGAAAATTCAGGTGTGATGGATGTGAATAAATTTCCAGGTTAACTTTTTCAATACCTTTGTTAATATTCTTAGAATTCCGTATTTAGACACTTCTTGTACTTTATTTCCATTTAAACATTTTATAATACTTTTGTCAATATCCTTTGAATTCCGTATTAATGCACTGTATAAATTAAAAATTTTTCATTATATCTTCACTAGTTTGATAAATCTACTGTGTAACGAAACGCGTCACTAAGTTTAAATTGAACATTAGTTCAAATTATAATGGAGATTTCAGCAAATTAAATTGTTTAATTTCATCATTTAGTATGGATCTTCATCAAGTAAAAGCCTCATCTATTCAATAAAAAATTCAACCAATCAGCGCATACGTTGGTTCGCTCGATAAGGTAACGCCATCAGAACAATGGGAATAATACATAACAAAAAGAACTTCGTTCCTATCGGGTGTCCAAGACTGCTCTCACCTTTAAAAAAAATTGCTTAAACATTTGCTCCTTCCGGCACTGATCATTTTTTTGAAAAAGAACTTCAGGCATCAAAAAAATCAAAACATAAATTCTGTAGTAAGAAACTTTGCGCCATTGTAGATTTTCTCACGTTTTTAAAACTTTTTAATGGGCCTGTATTAAAAAAAATATTAAATACGTATAATGTATATTAAATAATACGATAAAATTAATGAAAACTTTACGTGAATGCTAAATTAGTAAAAAAAATAATTAGAAAAATAAATAATACTTAAAAAAACTAAGAAACACGCTTTTTTAGCCGATCGAGCATTCCACGCATTTTTTAATAAATTGTAATTATATTTTTTTTTTCGTTCGATCTGCTATAAAAGCGTGTTTTTTAGTTTTTTCAACGACTATTTATGTTTTCATTTTTTGTCTTTAAACGAATTTAAATTCAGTAGCATTTATTCTTTAAAATAATATTTCGGGCCTGAGCCGGAATGAAATCCCGAATTCTCTCGCACAAGACTCAGTCACTATCATCTTCGCCAATCGTTCAGTACATTTAAATCTAAGTATAAGTTATAGCACGGAGTCTATAGAATATGATATAATATTCCTTAATGATCGTTGACCCTGGAAAGTGTATTGGAATAAACTTAAATAATTGTATTCTTATCGGCTTCTGATAAGTGTGTAAAGCTTCAATTTAATCGGATGTTTTCAAGCCATAGAAAATACGTTTGGTTATTCCGTTACATACATACAGGTGAAGCTAATGAAAGCACATGATAAAAACAGTCTATGCTGGCTGTAAGAAAACAAACGTCAGATTAATGTATGTATGTAAATTGGGGTGACATTCACTGAGACCTAAAAGATCTATTGTGCCCCCTTACTTCTACTTAGTTCCTGAGGAATGTCTCAGAGACTAGTAGCTCCTTTAGTCCTATTTCCCGGAGGAATTTTAGGATATCTGCAGGCTTCAACTTAGGTAAATGTCCCGCTTCTATCCAGTAATCTCCAAGGTGTTGTGCCCTAGGATTCTGAATTGCTGTGCAGTTCGCAAGTATGTGGATGGAAGTTTCTTCTTCCATACCACAGAATCTACATTCTTCTTCCTCCACTATTTTAAGCTTTTTCAGGTGCCCATTCAGGCGACAATGTCCCGTAAGGATGCCTCTTACTCTTAGTGCAGTTTTACTTTGACTTATGCATTCATTTGATCTCAACAGGTGGTAGTCACCCAGAAGAATCTTTGATTGCCTAAGTCCTAGATCTTTCCAATGGTCAGATCTTCTCTTTTCTTCGGCTTTGCCTATTTCTTCCAATATTACATTGGAGCTGATACCGCAAAAGGGTTCCGGCCCCCAAAAGGGTGTTCCAGTCCCCCTCTTTGCTAGTTAATCTGCTATTTCATTTCCTTCTATCCATGTTTGTCCTGGAATCCACAGTAAGGTGACTATATTGTTCTCGCCTAGTTCATTCAGTTTGCCTAGGCATTCCCACACCATTTTGGAACTGATTACACAAGAGCTCAGTGCTTTAATGGCTGCTTGACTATCCGACATTATGATAATCCTTTGCCTTCTATATCCTTTATCAATATTGAACTGGGCACACTTTCTTATGGCGTGAATTTCCGCTTGAAAGATACTCGGGGTTTTTCCCAAGCTTTCAGAGTGTTTGGTTCCTGGCCCGTACACTCCTATCCCAGTTCTATTGCTTTTGAGCCATCTGTGTACCACTGAATGGCATTCTTTCCAAGTCTGGTAATGGTATTTGGATCCCATTCCTTCTTGTTGCTCAATTCCGTTACGAATTTCTTTGAAACGTTATACTTTTTCATCATACCATCTTGTGGCATGTCCCAGGTTTTCTGATTTCCAAGAAATAAGGAGGTGGTTTTTTTTAATGATTCCCTCTCTACTTAGTCTGTATCTTGTTCTTTCTGCAACACTTTCCACCACCATATGTAGTGGTGTGAGGTTGAGAATAACTTCCATGGCTGCCGTTGGGCATGTTCTCATTGCCCCTGTAATGCACATACAGGCTAGTCTTTGAATTTTTGAGAGGTTTTCTCTCGTTGTCAATAGGCTAGTTCTACTACTCCACGCAATGGCTCCATAAGTGATAATTGGTCTCCCTATGGCAGTGTACATCCAGCTCAGGATTTTTGGGTTGCACCCCCAATTTCTCCCTACCAGATTCCTGCACACCATTAGAGCCATTTTTGCTTTGCATATAATCTCCTTTTCGTGTTTATTCCACAGGAGTTTACTGTCTAGAGTCAAACCTAGATACTTGACTTCTTGTCTCCATTCAACCTCGCTCCCATCAAGTTTAATGGTTTTGAGGTTGAGCTTTATTTTCTTAGTGAAGGCTATTAAGATGGTTTTCGTGCGGTTGATGTTAAGTCCCACTTGCCTACACCAGCTATTTGTATAGTTCAGACCCTTTTGTACGATGTCACAAAGGGTATTTTCGAATTTTCCCCTGGCTGTTATGACAATATCATCAGCATATCCTTGGCAGGATATTCCGAGGTCAGTCAAACCACACAGGAGTTCGTCAACCGTCAGGCTCCACATTAATGGGGATGCTACTCCTCCCTGTGGACATCCTCTGGTTGTGCAGATGGAGACAATGTATTTGCTCGTCCTCGTCTCTGCTACTCTAGTGGTGAGCAGTTCCGACATCCATTTGGATTTTGTGCTGTCTACACCTCTTCTATTTAATGCTCTTTTGACAGCCTCATGAGGAGTATTGTCAAAAGCTCCTTCTATATCCAAAAAGGCGCATACTACGGCTTCTTGGTTGTCTAGAGCACCTCGGATATCCTCCGTCAGTTGTACCAGTGCAGTCTCCGTAGATCTGCCTGCCCGGTAAGCATGCTGATGCGGGTGGAGAGGTAGTCTCTCTAGGATTTCCGCTCTAATATAATTGTCAATAGCTTTTTCCATCGTTTTAAACACAAACGATGTTAGGCTAATTGGTCTGAAGGATTTGGGGTTTGTTGTGTCCCTTTTTCCATCTTTTGGAATGAAGGTTACTATTGCCCTTCTCCATGCTTCTGGTATATAACCCAGTTCTAAGCTGCTTCGACTGATCCTAATCAAATGTGGTAGAATTTCGTCTTGTCCTTGCTGGAGCAATGCTGGGAAAATTCCATCAGCTCCCGGTGCCTTGAATGGAGAAAAGGTGTTCATAGCCCATTTTAACCGTTCGTTACTACAAATGTGCTTAGCCATTGTAGTACTTTCTCTCGAAGGTCTGTTATGACCTTCAAGAGGATTATCTCCCCTATTTGGGCTACTCCCAGGAAAATGAGTTTCTAGTAAGAGTTTCTCTCTTCCTCATTTTCGGTATATTTACCGTCTGGCTTCATCAAAGCCATATCTGTGTTGACCCTTCTTTTTGCCATGACTTTGTAAAGTCTTGCCGCAGCAGGTGTTGTATTTATATCTTCACAGAATTTTCTGAAGCTATTTCTTTTAGCTTTTCTAATTTCCTTATAGTAGGTGTTTCTCACCTCGGGGTATCTCTGCCAGTCTCCGGTGAATTTTGCTCTATTAAAAAGGTCCCGGGTTTGAGATCTTAATTCTGACAGATGTTCATTCCACCAGGGTGCATCTCTGCTGCTTCGTTGTTCTTGAAGAGGGCAGCTCGATTCAAATGCATCGATTATTGCCCTGTTCAAGTCCTCAAGCTCATTTTCCAGAACTAGATGGTGCTTAGCCCTCTCTTTTCTCTGGATATGTGCTAGGTTTTCTTTCAGACAGGTGTTATAGTTGTCCCAATCTGTTTTTCTTGGTTTTCTTCTGGGGCTCACCTCAGGTTTGCCTAGTTCTAACTTGAATGTTATGATGCTATGATCGGAGAGAGATGGTTCGCCCGAAACTCTCCAATCTTTTACTATATGTTTTAGATCCTGTGTTGCCAGTGTGACATCTAAAACTTCTTGCCTTACCCTTATTACAAATGTGGGGGTATTCCCTATATTGTGAATATTAAGGTTTTTATTAAGGATATATTCTAAAAGTTGCTCACCTCTCTGGTTGGTATTGCTACTGCCCCAAACAGTATTGTGTGCATTGGCATCACATGCTAAGAGTAGAGGTAGTCTCTTCTCTTCACAGTACTTCACCAGCCTTTGTACCTCGGGGGGTGGTGCTATCCCGTCTCCCGAAAAGTAACATGATGCTATTACTATCTCCTTGCTCTCCTTCTTGTGTTCGAAGAGTGCTCGAACTGGAACGAGGTCTCGATTCATGTATTCTGAAAGACAAAAATAGTTAATATTGTTCCTTATCATAATACATGTTCTTGGTATATCACTACCTGAGTGATATACTATTTTAGCATCTTTACATGCTAATCCTCTTACCTGGTTATTATTGACCCGTGGTTCTTGGATCAAACACATCCCCCATTGGTCCTTAGTGAACAATCTTGTGATCACCGCCGAAGCTCCTTTGGCATGGTGAGCATTAACCTGAGCTAAGTTAATCCCCACCATCCTGTTGGTTATCAGGTTGGGTATTACCCTCTTTCATCAGGGTGATGTCCCCTTCTGTAAGAGTGCTGTCCCCTTCCTCCGACCCAAACTCCATTCCCTCCTCGGACAGCGGCGACTCCTCCCCAAGGAGTTTAGAGATGTGTAGGCTTTCTACACTACTCGAGTCGTCGCTGGCCTTGGAGGGTATAGAAACCTTCTCAGGGTTTCTTCCCTCTTCTTTTCTGAGGCCATGTACGGAGATTTTCCCAAACCGGTAATGTATGGTGAACCCGTTGTTCTTGATTTTTTGACAGGATAGATTGTCCCTGCCCTCAAGACTAGGCCTTTGCCCTCTTCTTTAAGGTTGAGGACCTTCCACTGGTTTGTTACCAAACCTTCATTCTGTGCTTTTATCAAGCGAAGAAGTTTTCCTTCCTCTACGCCTTTACTTCTTGGGAGAAAGATCGTAGCGGTGTGCATTTTTGGGATGTTTTCTCCCTGGCACACCATCAGTTCTACTCCCTTCCAGCTTTTCAGCTGTGGTATTATCAACTGGAGCCATTCTGCAGTCTGTGGTGTTTCACAGACGATTAGAACGACTCCTGGTCTGAAATGTATGCCAGTAAACTGGAGCTTATGCTCCCATCCAGCATACATTTCTTGTACTATTGCGTTCTCCAGCAAGGTTTGGTCGTCCGCACTGAGAGTGGTCTCAGGGTACGCCCTAGGGAGAACCGCCATTCTTATTATTTAGCTGCAGCTGCATAGCTGCCAGCTGAAGAAGGGATGGCTATTTTGCCCTCCTTTTTCTTTTTCACCTGTACTTGCGGTGACTGGGCTGTCGCCTCTTCCCGCTTTCGTTTTTCTCCTTTAGGAGGGATGTTCTTCTCCTCTCCTTGTTTTTTGCGCTCTGCGGCTTTCTTTCTTGCTTCTTCCGGTGAAAGTCCCTGCTCTAGAAAGCGAAGGTACCATCTTACCCCCGCTCCACTAAGTCCACGCCTCAGTGGATCGTCCCTTCCTCCAGGTTTACCCAGTTCAGGAAGGATGGGGGGTTTTTCTACTTTTCTTCCAGGATTTTTCCCGAAAACTCTCAGCAGTTGAGGAGGTTGAGGGTATGGGTGCCGCTGACGTTCTCCTCTCCTCTTTGTCTACAGCCTCCTCTACACGAGGGTTGCTCGCGCGTGAGGGAGATGCTACAGTTTTTTTGGGCACTGCGGATACATTGCTCCCACTTGTGCCCGGTTGCGGTGCTTGCCCGCTCAACTTTTTCTTTTTTCTTTCCATGGATGATCCCACGAGTAGCTAGGGAAGTATAAGGTCCACTCCCGCAGAGCCCCGCATGCAGGAGTAAGGGTGATTAAACTGGATGTCCCCAGGTATCCAGAGTCCGCATATTAGCGATCAAGCTTCCCCTTGACCACGCAGTCCCCGGCATATGCTGTTCCACCTTGACTTGAGGGGTATTTTATTGTGGTCTCCTTCCACTTGGCCAGCTGTTTAAGGCAAGCCCCCACATCTAGTGAATATACCTCATCAACCACCTTCCACTAGATACGGTTTATATCAGGCAGGTTTCCACGAGCAAATTATTGCTCCGACAACCCCGCTGACTCCGGCGACCGACCGGCTATCAACGAGCCGATCGGGACAACAGTCCACTCTCCACGCTGAAGATCCTGATATCGGATTTCTGCATTCCACAGGAATCTATTGAGCTGTCCTTTGTTTCGCGCATTCCCCCCCGCAAGGCCCGAGGAGAAACCGCTACTCGGCTCCCCCACCAACGACGAGGTCTCACAGCTCCTTGGGGGAGAACGTCAGATTAAACAAATGACCCCGTTTTGTTGAAGATTGCGTTAGAAAAAGATTAAAAAGAAAATCAATTCCATTTCTTGCAGCCATTGTGTTTGACATCTGATTACGAAATGTGTCTCCAAATTAAATAAATTTGTATTCCTCACCAGGGCGATTCCCATCTCGGCCCATCAGGCAGGTATACTGAATCAAAATCACCCAAGTCGGCCCGAGTCTAAAATTGACCTGTTTTGGAATTGCCCATATCGGCCCACCTTTATTACAATAATACACTTCAATCAGATTGATTAGATTTCATTAATGTCTACATATAAATATAATAGCTAACTATATTGCAACAATTTATACATATTTACATTAAGTTATATACATGAATGATAATATGATAATATTTTAACATAAGACAACTTTGAAATCTTTTTAAGTTAGGTTAGGTTTCTACCTGGAAGTGGTTTGTGCCGAGATGGGTATTTCCTAAAGTCAATAAAAATTGATCTGTCAGGTACCTTATTAAATAGGCCGGGATGGGCTACGCCCCCTCACCATTCGCGATATTTATATGGGGTTGCGAAACTGTACGCACCAAGGCGTTATCTTTGAAACGGATGACTAGATTGCTATGAAATTCTAGGACTATGAATGGGATTGTGGTCTGCATATTTTCGAGGACACGTTAAATTTTAATTACTACAGCGTTTAGCGTACAAAAAAGCTTATTTTACCTCTTTAAAAAAATATTGATAATGTACTATTTTACTATGCATTTATGAAATAAATTTTAAAAAAATTACAGAAAAATTATAACTAAATGCTTTGTATGTATGTATATTGGGGTGATATTCACCGAGACCTAAAATATCTATTGTGTCCCCTTTCTTCTACTTAGTTCCTGAGAAAAGTCTCAGAGACTAGTTGCTCCTTTAGACCTATTTCCCTGAGGAATTCTAGGATATCTGCAGGCTTTAGTTTAGGTAAGTGTCTCTCTTCTATCCAGTAGTCTCCTACGTGATGTGCCCCAGGAATTTGAAATGCTATGTGGATGGTTTCTTCTTCCATACCATAGAATCTATATTCTTCTTCCTCCACTATTTTGAGCTTTCTCAGGTGCCCGTTCAGGCCACAGTGTCCCGTCAGGACACCTGTTTAAAACTCTTAGTGCAGTTTTACTCTGACTTAGGCATTCATTTGTTCTCAACTGGTTTTAGTCACCCAGAAGTATCTTTGATTGTCTAACCCCCTCTAGATATTTCCAATGGTTTGCCTATTTCTTCCAATATTGCATTGGAGCTGATACCGCAAAAGGGTTCCGACCCCCGAACAGGTTTTTCAGCCCCTCCCTTTGCTAGTTCATCTGCTATTTCATTTCCTTCTATTCCAGTGTGTCCTAGAATCGACAGTAAGGTGACGATGTTCTCGTTCTCGTTCATTGAGTTTGCCTAGGCATTCCCATACAATTTTTGAACTGATTACACAAGACCTCAGTGCTTTAATGGCTACTTGACTATCCGACATGATGATAATCCTTTGTCTTCTATATTGTAACGTTTATTCTAATTTATATTTACAATTAATTTATATTTACAGATTTATATGTAATTCAGTCCTTATTTAATAATTTATGTCATACACTAAACACACTAATTATAATTTATATGAGAGTCACTTAATAAACACTTATTCGAGGCGCGATTACTTTCCTTCGGTATCAACACTGACTGATTGACTAATTGCCTGCAGCGATGCTTGTGGCCTATTTATACTCGTGCGCCGTAATTCTAGAAGTGTCTCGGCGTTCTCGCGGGTGCATTGAATATTCTCGATATTCTGGCGGATGCACCCGGGTGTTCTGGATGTTTCTCGAAGTTTGGGCGGAGGAGCCATAGTCGTCTCATACGGGGATTTCACTGGGGGCACTAAGTGAGAATATTATTGCAGTAGCTCGCGTAACATTGCCCCCTCCTTAAGAGACAGTTCCTCCTGGAACTAGCTAGGAAACTGGAACGAGATGACTGTATCGGCAACTGGTCCCCTTGTTGCATTTTCCAGTTGTATGGAAGTAACATGCGACCGTCTTCTCTGTTGGCTGTGTCTCCCGAGCATGGCCGCAAACCAGTACCTGCACTTCGGTATCTCGGAAGATTACTTCTACCATGTTACGGATTATTCGCCAATCTAAATGCCTACATTCAATCTTGGGCATGGCTAGCCTATACACGTTCAATTCAAGCACATGCTCCCTCAGGCTTCGTAATGCTTCCCAGACATCCTCGTACGTTGATCTTTCGTCGAAGGTGTTCCTCGTCACTAGGTGGAAATTGTAGCGGGAGCCATTTTGCAGCTTCAAAGCTTTACCTGGTACTGGTAACTGGTTTACCAAAGGTCGTGCGCCACTCTTCTTTATAAACAGAGATGCCAGTCCGCGCGCATCGGTTACGCTGGCAGGGATGTTTATTGCCAGTGAGTATTCCTCCGGAACGGTAAGCAGGTCTTGTCGTCTCTCAGTGGTGACGCCGAATCTTGCTTTTCCGGTACCACCATAAGCACTCATGAACTCTACAAAAGCAGGATCGGCTACTTCCTGAAGCTGGTTTACTTCCTCATCGTGGTCACCCTCGAATGGCGCTAATCGGTTACGGTGTACCACCTTTGGCTTTCCATTTGGGATCTTGCTGATACGATAGATGACATCGTTGATTCTTTTCTTTACGAGGTACGGACCGTCCCAAGCTTTCTGCAACTTTGGAGAAAAACCCTTTTGTCTTCTTGGGTTATGCAGCCAGACTTTGTCTCCTTCGTGGAAACCTCCTTCCGTAGCTTGCGTATCGTACCTTTTCTTCATCCTATCGCTAGCGATCTGGAGGTTCGATCGAACCAGCTCGTGTACGTCGTCCATTCTTTTTCTCAGCTGGGTCACGTAATCTTCACCAGCTATGTCTTCTCCGGGTCGGCATCCAAATTCAAGGTCGCAGGGTAATCTCATTTCGCGTCCGAACAGAACTCTTGCTGGTGTTTGGCCGGTGGACTCATTGATGGCGGATCTGTAGGCCATCGCGAATAGCGAGAGATATTGGTCCCAATCTCGCTGATGGTTAGATACCACTTTAGACAGGTATTTGCCAAGAGTTCTGTTCATTCGCTCTACCATCCCGTCCGACTGTGAGTGCAAAGCCGTAGTTCTCGTTTTCTTCATGCCGAGCTTTTCACAAACTTCCTGGAACAGCTGGCTTTCGAAGTTTCTGCCCTGGTCGCTGTGTATTTCCAGGGGCACTCCATATCGGCAAATGAACTCATTCACAAGCACGTTGGCAACCGTTGCGGCTTCTTGGTTTGGAATGGCATACGCTTCTACCCATTTTGTGAAGTAGTCCATCACCACCAAAATGTACCTGCTGCCATTTGCTGTCGGTGGAAACAGTCCGGCAATGTCCAGGGCAATGCGTTCAAAAGGGCTTCCGACATTGTACTGCTTCATAGGAGCCTTTCTTCTCCCGTGCGGTCCATTGGTCGTAGCACAGGTAGTGCACTTCTTACACCAGTCTTTCACATCTTCGGAACTGTGCATCCAATAAAACCGTTCTCGCACTTTCTGGAGGGTCTTCTTCACACCTAGATGTCCTCCTGACGGACTGTCGTGTAATTTCTGCAGTACTGATGCTATCCTTGTTCTTGGAATCACCAACTGTCTTCTACTTTCGGAACCCTCATCGTTCTCGATTACTCGCTGTAGCAAACCGTTTTCCAAAACCAGCGAGTCCCACTGGGCCCAATACGATTTCATCGTTGGCGAGTACCTTGAAATCTCCTGCCAAGTAGGTCGACAGTTCTCCTTTTTCCAATGTCGGATTTTCTTCAAGTCGGGATCGTTCTCTTGTTCCTCTTCCAACTTTTCTGGTGTCCATTCGTCGGTGGTCACCGTGGTTCTTCGAATCGCAGCTTCCTTAGCTTCTGTTTTGCTGCAGTGAGAGCACTCTGCAGGGCATGGTCTTCTAGAGAGGGAGTCTGCATTTCTGTGGCTTATTCCGGCTCTATGCTCAATAGTGAAATTATATTCTTGGAGCCGCTCGATCCATCTAGCGATTTGACCTTCAGGGTTCTTGAATTGCATAAGCCACTTAAGTGCTGCATGATCGGTTCTGATCACAAATTTCTTCCCATACAGATACTGATAGAAGTGCTCCACGGACTTCACTACTGCTAGGAGCTCTCTTCTTGTGACGCAGTAGTTTTGTTCTGGTTTGGAAAGGACTTTACTAAAATATCCCAGAACTTTCTCTTGTCCTCCTTGAACCTGTGATAGCACTCCTCCAATTCCAACATTGCTAGCATCAGAATCTAGTATGAATTCTCCCTCTGGTAGTGGATAACCGAGTATAGGTGCAGTAGTCAAGTGCTTCTTCAAGGTTTCGAACGAAGTTTGGCAATCTTCGTCCCAGCGAAACTCCCTTGCTTCCTCTGTAAGTCGTGTCAAGGGCTTAGCGATATCTGCAAACTTCTTTATAAATCGCCTGTAGTATGTACAGAGTCCAAGGAAGCTTCTAACTTGGTGCTTGTCGGTGGGTCTTAGCCACTTTCGTACGGCAGCAGCTTTTTCTTCGTCTACAGCTACACCATCCTTGCTGACTACATGGCCTAGGTAATTGACTTTGTTTTGAAATAGTTGACATTTCTTGGGGTTGAGCATCAGTTGGGCAGCTTGCAACCTTTTGAAGACACCTTCCAAATTCTCTCGATGTTCTTCGAATGTCCTTCCCAAGACTATGATGTCATCAAGGTACACTAAGCATGTCTTCCAGGACAACCCTCGCAATACGTTTTCCATCAGTCTTTCGAACGTTGCGGGGGCATTGCACAGCCCAAATGGCATAACGGTGAAATGCCATAGTCCAGATCCGGTGGTAAACGCTGTCTTTTCTTTATCGGCTGGATCCATTTCTACCTGCCAATATCCAGACTTCAGGTCCAAGGTAGAAAACAATTTGCTGCCGGCCAGCGTATCCAGAGTGTCGTCGACTCTCGGCAGGGGATAGCTATCTTTCTTTGTAACATTGTTCAACTGCCGGTAGTCCACGCAAAACCTCGTGGTTCCATCCTTCTTCTTTACCAGAACTACCGGAGAGACCCAAGGGCTGGTAGAAGGTTCTATTACCTTGTCCTTTTCCATCTCGCGAACAATTCTCTCCGCTTCCTCTCTTTTGGCCTGTGGTAGCCGTCGAGCCGATTGTCTTATCGGTTTAGCGTCGCCGGTGTCAATTTTGTGTTTGACAGCAGATGTTCTTCCTGACTTTCCTCCTCCTTTTGGTACAAAAAGAGATCGGTATTGTAGCAAGAGTTCTCTGATCTTTTTCTTCTCTTGCAGGCTAAGGGATTGTCCAGCCACTGCTATCATTTGTTCATATTTATTGTTGGCATCATTGGAGGTTGTTGTTCCAAGTTCCAATTTTGGTATCCTTCTTCATAGTTATTGGATGGTCATTTACATTTATAATGCGTACAGGTATTTCTTCGGCAGCCATGACTAACCCTTTTCCAACCAGGATTCCTCGACCAACCTCTTCATCGTGATTCCATGGTTCCATCATGACCGGTGTTCCTTCTTCGACGGTTCCTTGTAGCCTTGCCACAGTGAAAAATTCACTCCTTGCGGGTACAACTGTATCCTCCTGTACGGCTACCTGAACAGTCTTATCCTCGTGTGGGTGAAGGAATACCTCCTCAGAACCTACTCTAATCACTCGGTTCTTGAAATCTAGCTGGAAGCCATGTAGGTTCATAACGTCCATTCCGAGTATTATGTCCTCTTCGATATCGGCGACAACGACTGTGTGGGTGAACTTTTCTGCGCCAATTCCCAATTGCACCGGTAGTTCTCCATGGACATTGGCGCTTTCACCTGTGGCAGTCCTGAGTCGCAGTCTCGTCGGTAAAAGTCTTTTCCGGGTGTTGACAGTCTCGGGGCGAATAATATTCCTCGTTGCTCCAGTGTCCACCAATAGTGTATACTTCCTTCCATTAACTTCACCATCCACGTATACACTATCATCGCGACATTTCAGAGAGGCTATTAGGATGAGAGGGTCTTTGGAAGGTCTTCGGGTCGAAGCTGCCCTCTGAAGGTCGACCCTTCCTAGTTTTCCTGCTGGGCGTCTTCGTTTGTAGCAGTTCTCGGTCGCTTGCACGAACTGCGTACATGTCCCATTTCTCCACAATTCCAGCACCTCACAGCTTTCGGTTTTCCATTTGAGATGCTTTTCATCATGTTGACAATCTGGTCGAGCTTTTTCTTAACTTCTTCGTCTGTTACAGCCCTCACCTTGCCGTATACTCCGGAAGCCTGTGTAGCTGCTTCGTACTCCAAGGCTGCAGAGAGTACGTCGACCAGTGTCTTATGCCGAGCCAAGCGTAGAGTTCTCTGCATTTCATGGTCACGAACTCCGTCGATGAATGTCTGTACCCCTAAGCATTCCATGACATTCTCCGGTGCCGATGGATAGGCAAACCGCACCAACCTCGCAATGTCTGCTTCGAATTCTTGCAGAGTTTCGTCGCGTTTTTGTTTGCGGTTTTTCAGCTGCGACTGGTACAGATGCTCCAGGTGTTCCAGGCCATATCTCATATTCAATCGCTTTTTGAGTTGTTCAAAATCTTCGGCCTCTTCCACTGGAATGGTCTGGAGGATATCCATAGCGTCTCCTCTAAGGGCAGGAGTTAAATTTAACGCTTTTTCCTTCTCACTCCAGTTGTTTGCCTTTGATGCCGCCTCGAATTGCTTAAGATAGTTCGGCCATGACGTTTTACCATCGAATGTTGGCAGTTTCACTCGGCCGTTAATATCGTTTTCCATTTTCGGTTTCAACTCTACTTTCTCTGCCAGTTCGTCGTTATTCGGGGCTTGCCTAGTTGTAATTTCCGGTTTATTACTAGTCTTCCTTTCGATTTCTTTGATTTTTTGTTTCATTTCTTGCTCCATTCTTTTAATCTTTTCTTCCACGGCAGAAATATCAGTCTTCATGGATGTCATTTCATTTTTCATGTCCGTCGAAATTTTATTCTCCATGTCCGACATTTTGTTTTCCATGTCCGACATTTTGTTTTCCATGTCCGCCGAAAGTTTACTTTCCATGGATGAAATTTTATTTTCCACGTCCGACAATTTGTTTTCCATGTCCGCCGAGAGTTTACTTTCCATGGCTGAAATTTCGTTTTTTATATCCGTCGAAATTTTATTTTCCATGGATGAAATTTTATTTTCCACGTCCGACAATTTGTTTTCCATGTCTGCCGAGAGTTTACTTTCCATGGCTGAAATTTTATTTTCCACGTCCGACATTTTGTTTTCCATGGATGAAATTTCGTTTTTTATATCCGTCATTTTGTTGTCCATCGAAGACAATTCGTTTTTTATGGAAGAGGTTATAGAGGCGGACGCTTCGTCGGTGAATTCAAACGTTTCCGGGTCCAATCCATTGTTAATCATAGCTATTTTTAGTCGTTCCACTAACACTGACTTGACCCCACTTGTGTCCAGTTCGTAATCCTCCAACTCTCTTCGAAGCTCTGAAACTTTTAATTCACAAAGTTTCTTCGCCATCTTCCTGTATATTTATTTATTTTAATCCTACACCTGACACCAATGTAACGTTTATTCTAATTTATATTTACAATTAATTTATATTTACAGATTTATATGTAATTCAGTCCTTATTTAATAATTTATGTCATACACTAAACACACTAATTATAATTTATATGAGAGTCACTTAATAAACACTTATTCGAGGCGCGATTACTTTCCTTCGGTATCAACACTGACTGATTGACTAATTGCCTGCAGCGATGCTTGTGGCCTATTTATACTCGTGCGCCGTAATTCTAGAAGTGTCTCGGCGTTCTCGCGGGTGCATTGGATATTCTCGATATTCTGGCGGATGCACCCGGGTGTTCTGGATGTTTCTCGAAGTTTGGGCGGAGGAGCCATAGTCGTCTCATACGGGGATTTCACTGGGGGCACTTAGTGAGAATATTATTGCAGTAGCTCGCGTAACAATATCCTTTATTAATATTGAACTGGGTACACTTTCCTATTGTGCGAATTTCCGCTTGAATGATACTTGGGGTTTTCCCCAAGCTTTCGGATTGTTTGGCTCCTGGCCCGTACACTCCTATTCCAGTTCTTTCTATGGCCGTTGAGCCGTCTGTATACCATTGAATGGCATTCTTTCCAAGTCGGGTAATGGTATTTGGATTCCATTCCTTCTTAATTCGCTTAATTACGTATCGAATTTCTTTGAAAAACTGTACTTTTTCATCATACCATCTTGTAGCATGTCCCCGGTTTTCTGATTTCTAAGAAGAGAGAAGGTGGTTTTTTTTAATGATTCCCTCTCTACTTAGTCTGTATCTTGTTTTATCTGCAACACTTTCCACCACCATTTGTAGTGGTGTGAAGTTGAGAATCACTTCCATGGCCGCCGTTAAGCATGCTATCATTGCTCCTACTATGCTTATATAGGCTAGTCTTTGAATTTTGGAAAGGTTTTCTCTCGGTGTCAATAGGCTAGACCCACTACTCCACGCAGTGGCTCCATAAGTGATGATTGGTCTCACTATGGCAGTGTACATCCAGTTCAAGTTTTTTGGGCTACAACCCCAATTTCTTTCTGCCAGGTGCCTGCACACCATTAGAACCATTTTTGCTTTGTATATAATCTTCTTTTTATGTGTTTGTTCCACTGTCTAGAGTCAAACCCAGATATTTGACTTCTTGTCTAAACTAAACGGCTTACTAAGTTATACCTACTTCATTACAATAAGTGCTTAAATTGTTAGCCATTTGTTTGTTTATAATAATACAATTATTTATCAAATCTAGGAATGTAATTGTTGATCACATCTGGAGTAATTGCCCGCATTTCGAGACGTATGCGATCCTTCAAATCACTTACGTTAAATGGTCTGTGAACGTAAAGGCGGTCTTCAATGTAGTCTCAGAGAAAAATATCAAGGGGTGCTCATTCGGGTGATCTTGCCGGCCACTCAATTGCACCTCTCCGGTCAATCCATAATTGAGGGAACATTGTATTTAAATATTGCCTAACGTCTCTTTGATAGTGTGAAGTTGCGCCATCCTGTTGAAAGTGTAAGTTCATAATTGGAAATAAGCGGTTTATTTCAGGTATAATTTAATTTTGAAGCAGATCAAGATATTTAGCACGGTAAGGAACCTTCATTGAAAATAGGATTAATCAAATGGTTTTTCTCCAAAACCGACCACATTTTAACTTATTGTTCTTTTGATCGTCAGATCATTCTTGGAGGTTTTGAACTTTAATGCAAAATAGTTTGTATATATTTTCTACAAATACCTACCGTGATTTCCTTGCCAATTCACTTGAAGATGTTTTGGGATTATCTTGAATATCGAATAGTACATATAAAGTTTTATCTGTATTACTTGTTTTTCTGTGATAAATTACTCGACCTGGGCTGCCATTTAAAAAAATTCAAGATGGCGGCGGCTCTTCTAAATTATTAGATTAGATTATTCATTTCTAAATAATCCATGGGGCTTATAAAGTTACTATATCCATCATTTTGTAGTTTAAAACGTAATTAATTACTATGCATTATAGCACTCGGAAGGTTCGATAGGATTTTTCTATAAATATTGCTATGCAGCATTTGTGAAATGCCACAATTTTATTATTTTTTCAGGCCAGAACTGCATGGAAAAGATGTTGTAGCTCATTTATCAAAAATCTTAAACGATTGCAATGATGAAAATGATGCTTTACCATGTTCTTTAGCCATTGAAGCCATAACAGTTTTATGTAGAAATGGAATTATAGATATTGAAACTACTTGGTCCACATTAGCACCTAAATTTAATAATGATAGAAGACTTCCGGTTGTAAAGAGGTAATTTTGAATTCTGAATTTCTATAAAAACATTTGGCTCGTTTTTTGCTTCTAATACTCGTAATTTTAAAGGGGAACAGATATAAAATGTCTTTGATACAATGAAAGTTGGACGAGTTATTTTGTATGATTAGTTATAAGTCAACAAACTTTTCGTGGCACTTGGGAGATGCGGTAACGAAAAAGAGACGGAGACTGCTTAAGATAGATAGAAAACGATCGTACGAGTCCACCACGCTTGAACTCGTAGATACAGTGGACTGCTTGGGTAAAATAGTTTATATCTCTATTACTGAAGATTGTGGATGCAGAAATTTGGTATACCTACGGTCGAACGTTTTCTAGAATAACGAAGTTCATTCGCAAATATAATATTTTTACTAACCGGCTTGTAAAGAATTTTATGGTATATTGTTCCAAAGAAATTTTCAATTTTGTCAAAAATAAAAGTATTTTACTATTGGGTAAAATTCATATTTTCTGATATACCTCGTATATGACTGGGAAATTTCGTTACCTGATGGTAGTATTTAAGATTTTAGACCATGCAGAAATTTTTATGCAGAATAACTTTTCTATGTAAAGTTCATAATAAAAAAGTTTCCAATATACTGCGAACTTAAGTGGATAAATCACTGAATCGAGCAAAACTAGATTATGGTTCTATCGTAATTACGTTTTTGGGATTTACCTTACCAAAAGCTAAAAGTTCTTTGCAGCAACCTACATATAAACTAGTAATTTATTCGGACGCTTCCTCATCTGGATGAGGTGTTTGTTGCAATGACAAAAAAATTCATGAGATTTGGTCACAAGATACAAAAATGTTTAGCATCAATTATTTAGAATTACTTGCAGCGTTTATGGGGCTTAAAAGCTTCGCGAAACATGAAAAGTATTGCACCATACTTTTAGGAATTGATAATACTACTGCTATTTCTTATATTAATAAGATTGGAGGCAGGATATATCCAAAGTTATCCGCTTCAGCTCGTTCTATATGGCAGTAGTGTGAGAATCAAAATATTTTTCATCAAACATAGAGTCAAGAAATAATTCGGTAGCAGACGCGGAATCACGTTCACTAAATATTGATACGGAATACTCGTTAAATCAATTAGATTACGAAAAAATAATAAGAATATTTGGTAACATTTACCTCAATTTCTAATCCTAAATGTCCAAAATATGTATACTATAAGAAATACTCTGATTCATTCGCCATATACGCTTTAACGATAAATTGGGCCAATTACAAGTTTTATGCTTTTTCCCCGTTGTCTTTGGTTACTACTAAACCAGAAGGAATGGTTATGGTTTCTCGTTGGGAAGCTCAATGTTGGTATCAGGTTTTCAAAAAGCTTCAAAAATTTGAACCCGTCTTTGAACCAAAAGAAGATTTAATGATATCTCCCTATAATTGCAGCCACCCCCCATGGATGAAGATTACCCTGGTGGTGGGAATTGTATCCGGCGAGCTTATCTAAATCAAGGCTTCTTTATAGAAGTAGCGGATATAATGTTAACGTCTCTTTCAGATTCTACAGTAAAACAGTACAGTGTAGCTTACAAAAAATGGTGAACCTACTGCCAGGAAAACTTATCGTCATATATTGATGTTTCCGATAAAGGAGTAATCCAATTTTTGTAGAGAAGTAGTTACTATACTTTAAATACATTCCGATCGGCTATTTCCTTAATAGCGCGAAATATTAAGCAATTTTTTGCACCTGATAAATATCTAAAGGGCATTTTCAAATTGAGGCCGTCATTATAAATATCTAAAAGGCATTTTCAAATTGAGGCCGTCATTTCTAAAATATACCAAAAACCTGGAATCCAGATTAAGCTCTGCAATATTTGTCAACATTATCCTTTGCAAAATCTTACAGTCGAGAAATTGTCACCAAAGCTTGTCTCCATTATGTCTTTGTGTACAGCACACCTAGTCCAAACTCTCAACAACATTCACATTAATAATATTTTAGATGTAGGTGACAGAATTGAAATAATAATAACGGATTTGTTGAAAACTTCATCACCTAATAAAAGGCAACCTAGATTTTACCTACCTTTTTTCGGTAACAAACCAGAGCTTTGTGTGGCCTCCACGTTGCTACATTACATTGATACTACTAAACTTTTGAGGGGGAATATAACGCGATTTATTATAACTTCGGTCTACATCTACCCAGTCACTTTCTCGATGGAAAAAATCAGTACTAAAAACGAGTGGTATGAACAGACTTTGGTATTGAGTACCTACTTCTATCCCATTTAGTACAAGACATGTGTGATCTTTAGCAGCTCTTAGATCCGGAGAGTCAATAGATACTATAAATGCTACTGCAGGATGTACTCTTCAAGTTCTATAATAGACCAATCAACGACACTGCGGAATTTGCTAAAAATATTTTTAAAATGTAGAGATTACATGTTATAGAAATAGGTTTCATTATTATTAGGATAAAGTACATACACATTAACTTCTTTTCGAATTATTTGTTTAGTGTGATGTATTAAATGTTGATAGTTGATATTGTATAAATCATTTACAGCCTATTCGATCAAGTAAATACTATAAACATATTCCTTGTGTTCTCGACGGATAGAATGATACGAAGTATAATTTGGGATTAATCGACCTACCTGGAAGGAAGTTCAATCATAATTATACGAGTTTAATTCCATCGGTCTAGAACCACCCACCCTTCCAACAGTATAAGTTACCTCCCCAATTACGTAATCGACTATCACTAACGCAAGAATGAAGGGAGGGTTGGCTATGCGGGCTGGGCTGGTTCTTACTTTTAACTAGTGTGGATTTCACTACAAATGCAACGTTGTATACTTGTGATTGAACTTCCTTACAGATAAGTCGTTTAATCCCAAATTATACCTGTTTATTGCTACCAAATTTCATACTTGTCATGTGAACAGTTTTCGAGATATTGGACAGTCAAAACATCATGAGACACCCTGTATACAAAATATATGTATTTCAGTTTATGTACCCTATTTAAAGAGGTACCTCAATTACCATATTCAGATTCAAATAAAGACTTATTTGAAGCAGTGACAAAGAAATTATGGGAATACGTAGAATACGGAGATCCTCAAATAAGCGACGTGGCTCTTTCCAGTCTAACATCATTCGGAATGGAACATATTTGTAAAACTTTACCTGAAAAGTATCTGGAGCCTGGAAGTGTATCTACCATGCAGTCAATTAAAGGTTCGTAGTTTTTATATATTTCTTAGTGTATTTACCATATACATTTCCTATATTTGTATTTATTTGACAAAATCTTTATTAGCAGACGTTGTCTGGCCAATAAAATATTATGCAAATTTGGACTATTTTCATTTTGATTGAAAAATATCAAATTTGTACGTATTTTGGGTCAAAAAATAATAATTATTTTATATATTTTTTCTAATAGAAAAAATATCTGTCCTGAAAATGCGACATTACTGAATGTTACTCCAATTTTCCGGGCAAGCAAGGTTTGTTTTCGAATTTGACTTATTTCTTGAAATGACCGTACCAAAAAACAACTCTATGCAAAATTTTAACAAAATCAAAAATTTATTGAAATTAAATTATGTTTCACAAACTTTCAACTTCAAAAACTCGTATTTGAATGGTTAATTTTTTAAATTTTGATCTACACTTTCAACTGTATTTAAGTACTTATTTGGTTTCTTCGATCCCATTGGTATATGTATGTAATGAAAATACATTTTTAAACTTTAACTCTGTATAATTTTGTTTATTTGAAAATCGATAAAACCAAATATTGTTAACTATTTAGGATCATTATTTCTCTATGGAAGGGTACGACAATAATACTTCTAGCTTTTATGGTTTAGACGTACCAACAATTTCAATAGGGGCATGTCAAAGCTTTTGAATAATTTAACAAAAATTCGATAATCATTATGAAAATTTGATTCTCCTGAATTTTCCTCAAATTTTTCGGCCAAGCAAATTTTTTTTCTACGATTTCTCCCCTTTTTTCGAATGACCGTACTAAGCAAAATTTCACTATGAGTAGTTCACAGTGAACTCGATTGCAACGTCACCTACCAGGACCAATAGGGAACTTGACTAAAATTTTAATTAGCAACAATGTGCTATAAATCCTAAGAATATATTGCATGAAATCGACTGGCATGAAAAAGCTATTTTTTTCGTCACAGACAACCACTGTAACGAATTAAACATGCCGAAAAATTCAAATTATTTGAAGCTTTTTTAAACGCATTGCTATTGGTTGCGACGTCGAAGAGTATGATTTCGGTACTGCGCGTGCATCCATGCGACAACAAACGAAGCTATACCATTAAAACAGCAGCCAATATTCCCTTGCTTACTCGAGTGCTTCCACGTGTTTCTTTGTATTTTCGGTTAATTCTGATTTATTAGACTTTGTGAAATTTTGCTTATGTCCATAATATTCTTAACATGATGGAATATACAAAATGTCACAAAGAACTAACAGCAGGCACAGCAGCAGAATACAAATTTTAAGAACGTAAATGATACGAATAGGCCAGGTAATAAGTGAATATTTTTGACAAAAATCCTAGTGGAAAACGGATTGTGCCATCATATAAAAGACATTAGGTACGTAGTTTAGGATTTTTGTTGATAGTCTAGAGGTAGGTATGAATGTATATTTTGAGTTTCTTCACAGTTTACACAAACAATTGTAAAGAAAATAGTTAGATGTTCGCTACGGCACAGACTAGTAGTCAGACATAGTTCGTTTGTTATTGAATGACGAGTTGTTCCCATATGAATTCATATTCATAATAATTCAAATAGTAGGTATTTTCAATAAGTTCAAATGGGGCACTACTGGAACGAGAA